>QANY01004453.1:55817-655817 GCA_003255025.1 Datisca glomerata | reverse complement strand
TCTTCTTAAAGTTCATCCAATTCATTAATTCAGTCATTTCTTGGATATTCAAATCCATTATGATCATAATTAATAAATAGGGAGTTTGAACAAAAAACGGCTGCTCTGCCATTGAGCTTCTTGATTTTAAAAGAATTGTGATTGAGTATTCTGGGTTCTACTGTTTCGTAATCTAGTTGGCCAGAATTCTCAAATTCCTCCATTGTAGAATCTTGGAATGATTCCCTGCATAAATTTATAAGAAAGAAGGTCATGAATTGGATTATTAATAAATTGGAATTGAAATTAAAAGTACTAAGAATATGCTGCTACCTGGCAATAATTTGTTTGAAAGTAATATTTTTCCATTCAAAATACATTTTGTAGATTTGCAGTTAGTTTTTAAAAGATATTTTTGAATCAAGGCAAATTGCATGATTTGATTAATGAAATAATAAATTTCAAGTCCTGGAAATCTTTTCTGAAATAGTTTGGTTCCTAAACTATTTTGTTTAATTATTCTAGCAAATAATCTAAAATAGTTCTAGCACCATTTAACAAGAATGTTATCAATGCAAACAATCGAGAAATAAACAAATTGATAAAAGAATTCAATTATTATATTTTGAATTTTACATGGAAAAAATCTAATATCAAATGATATTATTTTCTAATTATAATAATACAATATAATCTTATATTTCTCAATTTTATTTGTCTGATTTTGCCAACATCCAGTTTCTATGCTAAACTTATAGGATATTTCAGCATTTCTAAGTCTATTGATTAAGTCTCTTTTGTTTGGTATTGAATATTTTACCCATCCTACAATATTGTTAAGAGGCTTATAATTAATCACTAGACGATGAATTCATTGTTTAAAGATTTTAATTTGATCATAAAGATCAGGTTTCTGGAGCTGTGCTTCAATTTTTTCCCATTTTATTTCTTCTTGTAAAAACCCCAATTGTTTCTCTTTACAAGAGATTATATTTATGGATTTGAAAACAGAATTCTATTTTAAAATTTTCAAATTCTCATTATGAGAAAAAGAAAGAAATTGGAATTTGACAGGTTCTTCCATGGGATAAGTAATTATCTCATCATACTCTGTTGTGAAAGGATACAACAAAGACATTAAATCTTTATTAAGACAAATGATGTTTTAAAATATACATTATCTTGGAAAATATGAACTTTGGGGATTTCACAATTGATATGCATACGAGTACCATTAGTAGAAGACATAGATTCTTTTATTTTCTTGAAGTATTTGGTTGGAACTAGTCCTTCCTGCATACAATTCAAATCTGCCCCTGAATTCACAAGAGTCATTGTTGTGAAATCAAAATCTTGAATAATTATTCTGACCATTATGTGTCATTTTTTTATTTTGATGTGATTAAGTATTTGGATGAAATCTTCATCATCTTGACAGCTAATAGGTTCTTAAACCTCATTATCATAAATTAATAATTTACTAGGTTCACTAAATTCTTGTTTATTAATTAAATTTTTTATTTTTATTTTAGTGTTTGAATTCTTCAAATCTTTTATTTCAATTTTAATATCTTCAATTTCCTTTTGAAGTTCCTGTAAGGTAACTTCATTTTCTTTCCATTTTACCTTATTGATTTTTTCAAGGGTTTGTGGAGTATTATTATTATTACACTTAACATTTTCTTTCTTTAGAATTACCTTTTTAAGTCTTTCAAGGTATTCTTGTTTTAATTCTGAATTTTTAATTTTGTAAATTTAATCTAACAAGAGGGATTCTCGTTCTTCATTTTTATTGAAGACATTGATTTTTTTACAGCAACTATCGCTACACCCCATAGTGATGTTAAGAGAATCACTATCTAAACTTGAGAATTCAGTTTCAGAGGATTCAGGGGTTTCATATTCTCATAAATCTTCACTATTTTTTTCATAATAATCTATTGTTTCTATGATTCTAAATAATTCTTGTTTATCTTCTTCATAAATTTTTAATTGGTTAATTTTTTTCTGAACTTGATAAGTATTTGAAAGGTAACCTTTCTGACCACATTTAAAACATGTAATATTACTTTTATCAAATTTTTTATTAAATCTTTTTCAAGAATAAGTTTTATTCCTAGAGAAATGTTTACTAAAATTCTTATTCTTAGAAACGTTTTGATCAAAACTTTTTATTCTTATGTTTGTGGTAATTTTTCCGATAGGGCTTGTGAGTATTTGGCTTAAGTGAGAATTTTTTCTATTTTTCTGAGAATGGGCAATAGAGGGTAAACCATATTGCTAACGAAAATTTCTTAAGCAGTTTTGTTTTTTTTTTTAATTTGTTTGTTGATTTTCATATCAACACATATTTTTAATCCTTCTTTTTGTATTATGGTAATTATTGTACCATAGGTTAGACTATCATAGTCCATATTTCTTAGGTCATTACTAAGGACTCTCCTTAATTTGTGTGTAAATAGATTGGGTAATCCATTAATAAATTTTTCTTTCCAAAAGAGTTGATTACTTTCATCCCTTGACATGACTCTGGATAAAAATATATTTTTATACCAATTGAAATTACTTAAGGTTAGACAGTTAAGATTTATTAATTGATCATGAATACGTGAAGTAATATTATTTGGCGTACTAATGAAATGTTTAATTATTGTATAAAAGAGTATATTAATTCCATCAGGTATTGTTTCTTGATTTTCTTCAATAATTAGATTTCCTTCAGCATCAATCTTTACTGCTGAAAGAATGACAATTTTGGATTCTTCTATGGGATGTTTTTCCCACCAGGATCGGAGCATTCATGTGAATCCTGTGACTAGAAGATTTATTACTTGTTCATGAAGTAAATTATGGGCGGTAATTTAGCTGTTAGGTACCATTGCCATGAGTTGTAATTTATTGAGGACTTCCTGTTCAGAAAGTCCAACAATGTTCCAGTCATATAATTTTTCTGCAGAAACAGAAAATTGATTAACAAGAGAAGATTCAATAATTTGAATATCAGGAGACATGAGTTTTTTATGCCATTTTCTTTCTAACTTATTAATTTCTAAATTTTTAAATATTTTTTAAATATTGTTAATATTTAAAAGTTCACTTATTGAAGATGATTCATAGGTTGATTCTGACCTATGGCTATCTGAATCTGAATTACCGTCTTGGTTAATTACTTTCAATTCTAAAAATATTTCACCAATATTTTCAGACTTGGTTTTAACTTCTGATCTACTGTTTTGGTTTACAACCTTAACAGAGGAAGACAATTCAATAGATTTATTTTTTAATTCATGAATCATTTTATCAATCTTTTTATTAATTGGAATAATCTTTAAAGTGGTTTTATCTGAAAGATTTATTAAGGGTTTTCTTTTCAGAGCTTCATTAGGTTTTGGTTCATTAAAACATCAACCTTAGTCTCAATTTTGTCTAATTGTTTACCTATTTTAATTAGACCCTGGTTAGTATAATTGAGTTGTTCAACTACTTTTTTGTTTGGTTCTTCTTCCTTTGCAACTTTAAAAGGAGAGGCGGAGATTAAAGAATTCTTATGATTAATCATAATTTTTTCAGGAGGAGGATGACTAGTAGATACCACACTAGAGTCTTCCTTAACCCATTTATACTTTGAAATTATTTTGATATTTCTTTCGTAAATATCTTCAACATAATCAAGGAAAAATATATCAATTCTAAATTCTTGCATGAATGTCTTCCATTCAGCAAGTATGATTTTTCCTTATCCATATCATATGAATCTCTGAACCTATTACGTCTATCTAGATTGGCTGGGTCATTATTGTGTTGGGTTAGACCTTGCCAATCTGGTTTATATTCTTGACTCAAGGTTCCTATATTCAGAACTAAGAGTTGAGGATTGACAGAATGAAGGCTTCCTTGGAAATATGATCCAGTGGGTGCTTCAACTTCATCAGATTGATCAGATTTATTATCAAAGACTGACTGACTAACTTGAGAACTTATGACTATGCCTTTAAGTCTTAAATTTTTTTAATTTGTAATTTCTTTAATTCTTGCTCTAAATGTTGAATCATAAGACTTTGATCATTACTAATGGATGATTCAGAAAAGGAATTCCTATGGGTACTAGATTGGCTATACTAATTTGTGTACAAGAACTAGAAGATGATTGAAAGTTAATTTTAACAGTACCATCCATGTACTGCTGGATGTAATCTACATCTTCAATTGGTTTTTGTATTAGAGTAGGTTGACTCTCATTAGTTAAAAGCTAATTTGTTGGTAAATTAATATCAGACCACCTAATTATTTTAGGAACTCTCATATTGGCATTACTATGGTTAGATTGAACCAAGAGGGTTTGATTCTTTGGACTCCTATTGGTTGCTTGGAATTCATATTTATTTTGGTAACTTTGTAATGAATTATAAAGATTAAAACTAGAGATTAGGTGCCTTTTAGGACTTGGTAACTGCTAGTTTTAATATTAAAAGTTAATGATTTTAAAATATGAGGATCTGCTAAACTAACAGATACATCTGAAAATAATCAAAATGGATTGGACCATTACAAAGTCAGGATTTAATTAATCCTAAAATACTATCAATAAAATTTATAAATCTTGCATCTCGCAAGGCTAATAAGACAGAGATATTTAGGCCTCTTCTTATGAGTGGTTTAACTCCGATCTGGACTATTGAATATGATGTTTTATTGCATCAGAGGAAAGTAATTGGCAAGTCTCATGCTCTTTCCCAAGAGCATATATGTTTTCAATTGTTTTTACATGATGTTGAGGCTTGAAGGAAGTTAGAGACCAAGTTGATTTATAAATATTTTTATTGGGGACTTTAGGTATATTACATACCCTATGATCTACTTGATCATCTGCTAATTCAATATGTTCATAATTTATTATGTCAGGTATTGAGGTTATTGTTGACCAATTACTACTAGAAGAGTTACTCCTAAATAATCTACTCATTGCTCAACTAACTAAATTATTCTTATTTTTAAGAATTTCATATTGTATTTTCTTACTAACCTTATGTGACTTCTATAACCTGCTATTAGGCTTCACTCTTCTCGCTTTCACCTCTACAACCACCCTACACTCGAGATTTACGTATCTACGAGTTCTTACCTAGGTCCCTGAAGCGAACCAAATAGAAGTCGGTACGTCAGCCTCTGATAAACAGATTCACAAATTAGGTAAACAAATAATATAGAGAAATAATCAATTATAAGAATAACCAGCCACTTGGGCGGAGAGTAAATATACATATAAGCAATTATTCATGTAAGCAAATAATCAAACAATAATATCAATAACCAACCATAATAGGCGGCAAACAGTATAATTATGTAGATAATTAAGTTAAATAGTAAATGAACAGTATTATCCCTACCAGGTTTGGCTCTGATACCAAAAGGCGCGGAATTGAACAGTGATTTAAAATTGGGGTATTAAGATGCAAGAAGATAAATAGTAAAAACTTTTAATAAAGAGTTTGGCTCTGATACAGCCATAATAGGCGGCAGACAGTAAACTTTTAATAAAGAGTTTGCCTCTGTTTGCCGCCTATTATGGTTTGTTATTGATTTTATAATTACTATTTGTTAATACGGTTTTACATTTTATCTTCTTACTTCTTAGTATCAGAGGTAAACCTGGTGGAGATCATACTGTTCATTTACTGTATCTACTTCAATTTCTGCATAATTTATATTGTTTGCCATCCATTATGGCTGCTTATTGATATTGTCGTACAATTATTTTCTTACATAAATAATTATTTCTATCTAATCTTACTCTTCGCCCAAGTAGTTGGTTATTCTTATAATTGATTATTTCTTTGTATTATTTGCTTACCTAATCTGTGAATCTGCTTATCAGAAGTTGACGTACCAACTTCTATTTGGTTAGCTTCAGAGACCTAGGTAAGACCTCTTAGATACATAAATCCCAAGGGTAGGGTGGGTGTAGAGGTGAAAGGGAAAAGAGTGAAGCCTAGTAGGAGGTTGTAGAAGTCACCACAAGGTTAGTAACAAAAAATACAGTATGAAATTTCTTCTCAACAACGTTTATCCTAAGGGGTATCCTGACAACTAGATCCCTTCTCAAAGTGAAAGGACATCACATTGCAGCCCTCAAAGAGGTCCTATTGGTTAGGTGATGTCCTTTCCAATATAGCGCAACCTCACCCCAATCCTTCATGACCACAGTCCCTAGAAACGTTCGTACACAAGGGATCTGCTTAAATCTTTTCACTCGGCTTAGTGATTACAAGGTATGGAGGAATACATCGAAAGAGTATGTAATACAAGATATGATTTCGTAGCTCAGTCGCTGACGTGGATCAAGCAATCATGTTAAAAAGTCAAATATGATACTAGGTAATAGTCATGGGAGCAACCATGAGCCACCGTGGTGAGAAAATTATAGCGGTCAATGATCATGTACACCTTTTAAATAAATTCAAAACTTTTATTTTCACTTAGCTACTATAAAATTGGGTTTTCATTACGTTTGTGCAAAAACAGGAATGACGCTTCACAATTAATCTATCAGGATAAATCAAGTAGCCATATTTTTAGTAATGTGTACGATTCTACACAAAGCTTAATGCATTGTATAAATAAACATATAATTATAATTTCAAACCCAAATTCATGTTGCAAATAGTTTGGTACCTAAAAGACACAAAACAGTGCATGAAGTAGGGTGACTGTAATGCCTTAAGAATAAATGTGAGATAGTGCAATTGTATGGTTAACCAAAAGAACGTTGCAAACTTGTGAAATCTTCACTCTCATCCATAATCTGAAAAATATCAAGTACTTTGAGGGCAATAGATAACAAACTACAACAAGAACATATAGATTTCCTTTTATTCATCAACACCGTTTATTCCATATAAAGAACAATAATTAATGGATGTAGAAAAGTAAATGCACCAATTGCATCTATTTAGAAAACTTGAAAACAACTGACATGGAACATTAACTATCCAATTATAATTTGTACATGAGGATTCATTATCGTTACGTTGACACATTGTGGCTAAGACTGAGACATGGTGTGCTGATCTCATGGTATAACGCCCCTATGGTGCCGTGCCCATGGTACCGTTCTTTTAGTATGCCACCCCTATAGTGCTACCCTCATGGTATGCCGCTCTCATTTTATGCCTCCTCTAAGGTATACTACCTCTATGGTATGACACCCTATTGGTATACCTCATCCCATGGTGACACCCTCATGGTATGTCCGCCATATGGGACCATTCTCATGGTATGCCGCTCCCATAGTATGTCGCCTTCATGATTTACCACCTCCCATGGTGTCAGCCTCATGTTTACCACCCCCCATGGTGCTGCCTTCACCCTCATGGTATGCTAACTCTCATGGTATGCTGCTCTCAGGCTCTCATGCACCTCCCATGTTGTTCTCCATCATAGGAGCCCTAGATTGCACCATCAATTTATGCCTCTATCAAAGAAATGCTAGCATGCACCTCAAATACAAGCACTCCATGATTGTGCCACCACTACGATCAACTCCCTCATAGGAACACTACATTGAATCAATATCAAGTTATCATTGCACTACTAGCCTTTATTTCCCAATAAGAGCGATGGGTCTGCACTCTGATCCTGGGTTCATCAACAAATATTCAACTCCGATATTATGTTAGTGTGGTAAGTAAATGCGTTATCATTCTCCAAACCATTTAGTCATTTGACAATGACTTTGAGCATATTTGTGCTTGCCTGAGAACACTTGGGAAGCTGCGGTTTGGTGCAATTAGGAGCGAGGTACACCATATTAGAAAGGACATGCCTTCTATGTTATGGTCAGAATAATTATTCAAGAATTTGGTTTCACAACAATGGCTCTTGTAGATTCAGGAGCAGATTTGAATTGTATGCAGGAATGACTAGTTCCAACAAAATACTTTAAGAAGATAAAATAATCTTTGTTTTCTTCTAATGGTACTCGTATGTATATCAATTATGAAATACCCACAGTCCATATTTTCCAAGACAATGTATGTTTCAAAACATCATTTCTCTTAGTAAAAAATATGACTGAAAAAATTATCTTAGATTTACCATTCATTGCTCTGTTATATCCATTTTTAACAGAGTATGATGAAATAATTACCTATGTCATGAATAAACCTATAAAATTTAAATTTCATTCTTTCCCTCATAATGAAAAATTAAAAACTCTAAAAGAAAAATCTATTTCTAATTCAAAAAATCTCATTTCTTGCAAAGAAAAACAATTGTTCTTTTTACAAGATGAATTGAAATTCAAAAGAATTGAAGAACAGCTTTAGAGTCCTATTCTTCGAAACAAAATTAAAATATTTGAACAAAAAAACTGTAAAGAATTATGTTCTGATATTCCCAATGTTTTCTGGCACAGAAAGCGACATACTGTCAATCTTCCTTATATTAAGGAATTTGATGAAAAGAATATCCAAAAAAAGGCAAGGCCAATTTAGATGAATTCTGAAATGCTTGAATTCTGTAAAAAGAAAATTACAGAACTTCTCAATAAGAATATTATTAGAAGGAGTAAGTCTTCTTGGTCCTGCTCGGCCTTTTATGTCCAGAAGACCGTGAAATTGAATGAGGAATTACTCATTTAGTAATCAATTATAAACCCCTTAATAATGTTTTGGAATTGATAAGATATCCAATACCAAACAAAAGGGATTTAATAAATAGATTTGGAGATGCAGTGATATTCTCTAAATTTGATATGAAATCTAGATTTTGGCAAATCCAGATAAATATAAAACAACATTTATAACTCCATTTGACCATTATGAGTGGAATATAATGCATTTTGGTCTTCAAAATGCTCCTAGTGACTTTCAAAATATAATGAATGATTTATCTCTAACCAATTTATTGATTTCTCAATTGTTTACATTGATGATGTACTCATTTTCTCTAAAAGAATAGAGCAATGTTGGAGACACCTTGAATCATTTGTTAGGATAATAAAATAAAATGGTTTAGTTATATGTGCAGGCAAAACTAAATTATTTCAATCTAAGGTTAGATTCTTAGGATTTGAAATACATAATTCATTAGATTCTTAGGATTTGAAATACATAATTCTATAATGAAACCAATTGATAGAGTAATACAGTTTGCTGATAAATTCCCCAATGAAACCCTAGATAAATCACAGTTAAAAAGATTTCTAGTATCTCTAAATTACATATCTAACTTTTACGATAAAATGAGAATTGAATGCAAGCCTCTCTTTGACAGGCTTAAAAAGAATCCTCCTCCATGGACAGATTTAATCAAAAGAATTAAGACCATTGTTAAGACACTTCCTTTTCTTGGCATTCCTACTAATAATTCTTTTAAAATTATCCAAAATGATGCTCCTGAAATTGGATATGGAGGTATCTTGTTATAAAAAATTTCCACAGAAGCACTTGAACAAATTGTCAGGTTTACATCTAAAACACGGTCTTAATCACAAGTTAATTACAGTACAATTAAGAAAGAAATCTTATATGTTGTTATACAAAAATTCCAAGTTGATTTACTAAATTAAAAATTTCTTTTAAAAATTGATTGTAAATCAGCAAAATATGTTTTAGAAAATGATGTTAAGAATATTGCTTCAAAACAAATCTTTGATAGATGGCAGTCTATACTCAATATTTTTTATTTTAATATTGAATTCATTAAAGGTATTAATAATACAGAACCTAACTTCTTAACTCATGAATTCTTGCAGGGGTAACAACAAGATGGTGTCTAGGCCCCAAGCCTCGGGGAGAATGACTAAAGGAGAATCCTCCACTCAACATTTGGCCCTTAGGGCCCACATCAAATAGGAGTTTTCTGCTCCAAAAAATACCCAATTAACAATTCTTGGGTCTACCAGACCTAATTACCCATCTGCTTTTGTTAATCAATTTGATCCATTTGCACTCTCTAAACCATTTGACCCACAATTGGTCCTCAACCAAGCACTAACCAATAATAGAAAGTCTTCTCCTTATCATAGGAAGACCCCCAGTAAAAAATATATTTTACATTGAACACTCATTCTCCCATTTTAAAAATCCAATTGAAATAGCAAAGTCCTATTTTGTTCCAAATTCTCATTTCTTCCCTGGGCATAAGGACAAAACCCTCAGTTTTTATAGAGATATTCTCCTAGAAACAAAATCAATAAATATCAAACCCATAAATGGTGCAGAAGAAAAAATCCTCTATCATTTCTTCTACATCCTTAGAATAATAACCTTGGAGGAATGGAAAATCCATCCCTTAGGGTTAAAACCCATTTTAAATAAAAAATAATATAATTATTTTGACTATATTGATGTCTGACAAATAATTTTCTTGCATCAAAATAGTGAATTTTTCATATTCTTCATTTTTGAATTTTGACAAAATTTCAAAGTCAATTTAACAAAATAGTTTTAAGATGATGGTCAATCCATGACCCTGTCTTTGATATATTCTCAATCGAATTACAACAAAATTTCAGCTTATTTTTAAAATTATTTAAACCCTCAATAGTTGAGGCCTCTTTTCCCTCAATAATTTATTTTGTAAATAAATACAAAATTTCATGGATTTTAAAGTGGAAATACGCCATTGAAGGGGAAATCCTCACCAGACAATACTATGTAACATGGTAGGATAAATTCAGTACATTAAAAATATCCGCTTCCATAAATGAAGAATTAGCAAAGTCTCACCCCCAGTTAAAGGCTCACAAACCTCCAGTGGCCTCCTTAAAAATGGACCTAGGTAGATGCAGGCTTCGACTCGACTTGATGTGGGTTCAATTTAACCAGAGTAAATGAAATGGACCAGGTGTTGATACCGGACTTCGACCGCAACAAAGTTGGGTTCGATTTAACCGAAGATGTTTGATATGAAAAATGGACCTGGAACAGGCTTCGACCTCGACTCAATTCAGGTTCGATTTAACCAGATTAATTAAAATGAACCAGGTGCTGACACTAGGCTTTGACCGCGACAAAGTCGAGTTTTATTTAACCAATGATATTTAAAAGGGAAACGGACATGGGTAAATGTAGGCTTCGACCTCAACTCGATTCAGATTCGATTTAACCAGAGTAATTGAAAAGGATCAGGCGCTGACACCAGGCTTCGACTGCAACAAAGTTAGGTTTGATTTAATTGAAGATGTTTGATAGGAAAAATGGACATGAAGAGGCTTCGACCTTGACTCAATTCAGGTTCGATTTAACTAGATTAATTAAAATGGACTAGGAGCTGACACCGGGCTTCGCCCGTGACAAAGTAGGGTTCAATTGAACCAAGTATATATAAAAGGGAAATGGACCTGGAACACAGGTTTCGACCTCGACTCAATTCAGGTTCGATTTAACCAAAAATGAAAAACGGACATGGCGCTGACACCGGGCTTCGACCACGACTAAGTTGGATTTTATTTAACCATATTTATTGAAACGGGCCAGGCGCTGACACTAGGCTTTGACTGCGATAAAATCGGGTATGATTTAACCGAAGAAAATGAAGTGACGTTTGATCTGATTTATATAAGCTTCATTTGGTAGCCAGAGCTGACCTAATGCAGATTCTAAATTTTGGAAAGTCATGTGTAGATTTCAAAAGAATATCGTGAGATGATTCATGCACTTGAATTGTATCAAAACAAAGCAATGTGATACATGTCTATGCATTATAATTCTTGAATATAAATACAAAGTAGTGATTTTGAATGCATGTTATGCATGATTGTGAACATCTGTAAGAAGATTATTTGATGATTTTTTGAAAGTTAACCAATGTGGTTGTAGATTTTAAATGGATGTTCTTGATGATTTGAAATAAATAAATTAACTAGTATGATGCATGCTTATGCAATGAAATTCTTGACTTATAATGACAATGTGAACACCGTGCATGATTGGGAACATTTTAAGCAAATCTTATGATGATTTTTTTATTTAAATGTTTTTTTAAAATGGGTCATTGTGGTCATCTCGGTCATCCTTCAAAACACTCACTAGGACTAGGATCATAGATTGACAACGAGATATCAAGCATATGATAGAGAAAATGGTGTGCTCCTTTATACTGGATCATGTCCCAGTATTCAGCTTTTGTCGATGGTAGAGACAAACAAATGATTTTTTCATTATGCTTCTTTTCTTCACTCCCAATTTTGTAAAACATCCAATAATGCCCTTCTGAGCTTTTGCTATGAATATACTGCTTTGTAACTTCAGTGCTACCCTCTTGCTTATAGCGTCCTTACAGATATCTTAAAACCCTCTTATATATACATGGTGACATATCTCCTTCCTTTTTCTTTCACCAATGGTGCCCTTTTAGGTTTTCACCATTATCTCAAACTCTTTTTTCCTCATGGTGCCTTTTTAGGCTTTCACCATGACCTCAAACTCTCATTTTTCTTTCTCTTTTTTTTTCCATAAGTCATACTTCTAAGTAATTTCAAGAGTAATTTGTAATGTCATCTACATGCTCTAGATGTTGGAGGAAATAAATGGAGAAAGTAAGAATGATAGAATGGGTATTGTGATTAAAAGGCTTCTTATTGACCAAACATATTGATGAATAAGGATTTGAAGAGGTTATGAGAAAATAAATTGTGGAATAAGATTTTCTCAGTTTCGGAATGACTCTTTTGAGAATTAAAGCATTTCACATACTGCTTTTCTCACTCATAGTGATCATCCTTTCCTTATTTTCCTTTTCCTTTTTTTCTTCTTCTCTTTTTCTTCTACTTTTGAGAGGTGATGTCTTGCTCATGGTAGATGTAAATTGAGGTAGTAACTTATTTAAAGCAATACTCTTATTGTAGATAAATCTTCTTGGTCTGGAGAGGACTTTCATTTGGGTTGTGATGTAGGCTAGGATTTTTAGGCTTCCAAAAGAAAGGATATCAAAGGCTCAAAACTCATCTAAAAAGGATATGTCTAAACCAATGATCCATTGGGAATTTTTCCCAATAAAGACTGCCCTAGTGTGGGTTTTAACATTTTGTCATGAAAAAACAAAATTGGATAGTTGTACATGAATTTTGCAACAAATTACCCCTCTATGGAAAAATGCATTTAGAATTTTTGTTGAACAAATCTCCCGTAAGGTAAGAGGACAATCTGAAAAAAATCACAAGGCTCACTTGGCTTTGACCCTTTTTTTTGCTATATTTTTTGTTGATTTTTTTTCCTTTGTCTTTTTCTTTTGGGCTAGTTTGAGAAATTTTTCTTGAGATATATATATTGACAAAAATAATAATTTCCCCAGTGTAGGGAGTGATCAATGGCTGGTGTGTCATGAAATGAAGATTCTTTTTAGGTTCAATTAGGCTTGCAATGGATAAAAGTATTTAGGATTGCAGAAAGAATGCATCTCCATCATTTCCAATCAGAAGTAAATTCAACAAGAACATGACCTCAGATAAAGATAACCTTTTTACAATGTCTTTATTCACCAGAAAGAATACTATTTTCACTTTTTTTTCTTTTCACTAAAAAAAGATCGTCAAAACCATAAATGATATTGCTTATGTGTTTATTCTCAAAATCATCATTCGTAATATGGGTTGGTTTGTTGGGTGAAAGGAAAGAAATGAGAGAGATGCATTATAACGTCAATGAATGAAGAACTGGAAATGCATTTATTAACTTTGAAATGAGCAGAAACATAAATAGGACAAAAAACTAGAATCGAAAGTAGAAGATGACTAAAAATAGACGAAACACGATAAGAAGATGTATGAAAAAAGTTTCTCAGATGTTGGATAGAGCTTTGAGGAATTTGACATTAGCTTGTCACTCTTGAAGATCCCTAAGAAGCAATGACAATTCGGTGATACTTCAATTATTGAACTTATAGTTGGTACAACAATGATATGTGAAAACATCAATATATTGCAACCTTTAAAACATTCACCGCATCAAGTTGTTTCATTATCACATGAGAGATACATTCCACGAAATTTGCTATGGCATTCTCATGCTTTGGTGGAGAATTGGGGCTAATTATTAGATGTCGTCATCTTTCTTGAAGTTTAGCCAATCGGCTTTGATTAACATCTGAACTCTAGCTTCCAACATTATGCAATTTTTAGTTGAATGTCCTATTGCCCCTGCATGATAATCACATCAAGTAGTTGGATTGTACATTCTAAGATATGGTGGCTAGAGAGGCTCATAAAGGACTGACACCAACTGATTATTCTATATTAATTGTGGTGATAATTCCGTATAGGACATCAGAATTGGTCGTATTGGATGAACTGTTGGTTATTCTTATTTCCCCTTTGAGGTTGGTCAACTGGACCAACATTTTACTGGTGAGTTGGTGGTCTCAAATAAGATCTTGTGTTGTTTCAAAATGTTGGTTGTTGGGAATGATAATTACATGTCACTTAGGGGGTATTCGCCACACATGATGTTGCGGATTTGGGACATACAATGTACTTTGAAAGGCACGATCCGGGGTTCACAGCTTGTGATGGGTACCCAAAATTGATCGTATGTACCTCTATTCTTTTCATTTTGACGGTAACCCATTTCCTGTAGATGATGCTTCTGACAAAGCTCCTGGAATTCTACCACTTATTTTCCCACATTCTATACTTTCACTAATGATTATAATATCAGAAAAATCACTTGGAGCATTTCCAATCACTATATCATGAAAATCTCAAGGTATTGATGAACATTTCAGCTATTTTTGACAAGGCGGGTTATACTTGAACAGCTAATTCCCTCCACCTTTAAGCATATAACTTAAAGCTTTCAGTAAGCTTTTTTTTCAACCTTCGCCGATCAAAATAATTAGAAGCCACGTCCATATTGTACTTGTATTGTCTCCGACATGTACTGTCATTATACCTTTCAAATTCATGAGGTTTGAATTTGTGAGGGATATATCTAGGACCAAACATAATTGGGTGACATCAATGGTACCGTATGCAAAGTTTGAATTTGTGAGGGATGGTTATATCTAGAGCCAAACATAATTGAGTGGAATCAATGGTACCGTATGCATATGTTCCTTTAATAGCACACAACCTCTCTTCTAGAAAATCCAACTTATCACTCATCATTGGAATTTTGCTTAGTTTGATAAATAGCTTCTGTTCTTTTGGGTCATCGAGACCAGGTATGATGATTCGCTCATGATCATGTCCTGTTTGTGAGGTGAAAACTTGATTGTGGTCAGGTTCCGTTGTTGGGGTGCCATACCCAAATTTTCTTGAATGCATCAATTCGAGGGGACTTAGAAACATGTAGTGCTGCACATTTATTAATATTGATGGAGCATGGAATTGGTCTGTCTGATTACATCTGTAGAATGGAGTGAATCCATGAGGGTAAAGTGGAGTATCGACGTTGATCTTGTGGTGATGGAGCCCTTTTGCGGATTTTCAAGACACGCTTTTCCTTTATTGGTGGCGAGAAGTTCCAAGACTCTAGCCATTTCTTCTTTCAGCTCCCGAATTTCTTGTTTCATTATCTCTTGTAATTAGTTTTTCATGTTCATCCATGATTCTAGCTTCAGATTATGCTCTTTAAGGATAATGGAGGCGCACCCAATATGTTTCCTTTTTCTCTTACATTTTTTTAAATGTAAAAAAGAAAACTACACTAGCATATGCATGATGAAAAGAAATAAACTATAATGCATGAAGGAATGAAAGAAATTTCAATGCATAAAAGAGTAAATAAATCCTATAAAATAATGAAGCAAAGATGAACCTATGGTGCTTGTACTAAAGTTAATGCACAAAAAATAATGAAAAATATGATGCATGAAATGAAGAATTATATACAAATCATGAATTAGAAAAGAATGTTGATGGATGGAGTTAATGACAATTCTAAAAGATGGAGGGAAATAAGATTTGCCCTAAAAAATTTATTGTACTTGTATGCCAAAATAATAACAATAGTAATCGACGATGAATGTAATGATGAACATGATACATTTATGGTGGTGAGAATGATGATGATAATGATGAGGATGATGATGAGGATGAGGGTGATGGTTACCATGATGATGATGATGACATGATGACGACCATGATGATGATGATGATAACTCGATTCAAAAAATTGAAAACAAATTATGACAAATATCAAGTACCACAAAAATGTTCAACATGACCTACCTAACATAATTGAGAGACCCTAGGATTTGGGTTTGATTGCTCATTATGAGAGGCTTTAAAGTTGTCTAGATATGTGTAATTAGGGTTTAAAACCCTTAAAAGGCTCTTAGGCTATCCACATTATTATCCGAATGGAGTAACAGAGGCCCCAAACAATATCCCGAAATCGACGACCTGAGTGAGAACTTTCATGAGCTTACACGGGAACTTCAATGCCACGAAGCCAAGCTGTCGCAATGTGCCTGCGACACGAATCGATGATTGAAAAATCATTTATGGAGAAAAGAAATTTGTAGTCGCCACTAATCATTTTAGGGTGTGATTGGTCACCCAATTTTAAAATAAAGGTTTTTTCTACGAAACCTCAAAGTTGGTTCAGGAGTCATATGTGTGTGGGGAATGTATTAGCATCCCACAACACTCATTGTTAAAATGGTTACCAAATTCAATCAAATGCTATCAAAGTTACATTTTAAAAATAAGGTTGAAGAAATAAATTTTTGAATGTCTCATTTAGTACATTTTGTATCATAAAAATGAACAAAATAAATTATCTTTAATGGATGGTACAAAGACCATCGAAAAGTATTTTTTTTAGTTTTTTAATTCTTTTAAAACTCAAGCATTATTGGGGTTCTTCTCGGTATCCCAAAAATAACCCCTCATCTCAGTAGTTCGAGATGTTTGGTATCCTAAGAAACTCAAAGTCCATCATAGGGGTTTTGACGAGAGAAAATAATTGACATAGATAATATTATATAAATTTACATGTTATGTTGCGACTCAGACATATACAAGTTATTACAAGTGAATAGAACATAAATCACATATATACACATGTTGATATAAATGAATGACACATATTTCACATTTTAAAAATAATAATATAAGAGACCTAAATAAATAAATATGTAAAGAAAAGTTAAATTAACAACTATATGGAAAAATAAAATAAATAAATAAATAGATGTAAAGTTGGAATCACATGTATTGTAGGATGACAAAGTAGGAAAGATAAGTAAAGTAAAAAAAAGAATAAGTAAAACATGTAAAAGAACAGACATGAAAAGATATGGAATGATCAAATATAAAATAAATATATATTAAAAGAAATAAAACAAAAAATAGAAAGAAAACTAAGTTAAAAAAGGAGGGGGAGTTGGAACAAAGGGTGATACCACCCTTATTTACCTTTTTTTTTGTTTTGTTTAATTTTCAATTTTTATATAATATAACTATAAATATTTTTTTATTTTAATATAATATAACTACAATATTATAAATAAATTAATATTATAAATCTCAAAGTATAAATATTTTTGGGTTTTAATATATACTTTTTTTATTTTGGACTACTTAGTTCTAGATGTAGCAAAGGGCTGATCGGCCCGTGAAGCTGGCTGAACCGGCCCATTATAATCTAGGCCAAACTGAGTGAATCGGCCCGTTATAATCCAGCCCCGCCCAGCCCAGCCCGTTATAATCCGGCCAGGCCTAGCCCGGCCCGTTATTAAATAGTACCAAGCCAGTTAAGGCCAACGAGTTTGCTCTAGGCCATCACGAGCCTTGTCGTCAATATGACCCGATTCAGACCGGCCGAGATGCTAGGCCCAGCCTGTGAATCCACTCTTTTGTCTAAAATATTGAATGGCTCTCTTGAAGAAAGCATCTATACGATTCAACCAGAAGGGTTCATACAAAAGGGATAAGATCAGAAAATATGCAAGTTGCTTAAATCCATTTATGGATTAAAGCAAGTATCAAGATCTTGAAATCTTACATTTGATGAGATTGTAAAGTCTTATGGCTTCGAGTCAAATGTTGACGAAGCCTGTATTTATAAATACACCAAAGATGAGATAGTGATTTTCTTAGTTCTTTATGTTGATGATATTCTACTCATTGGGAATGATGTAAGAACTTTGTCAAAAGTAAAGAGGTAGTAAGCTGAGAAATTTTAAATGAAAGATTTGGAAGAAGAGAGCTATATTCTAGGCATCCAAATCCTAATGGATAGAAAGAACAAGTTCTTGGCACTTTCTCAGGCATCTTATTATGCAGTGAGAATTGTCAGTCATTATCAATCGAATCCAGGTTTAGAACACTGGGTTGCAGTAAAGCACATTCTCAAGTATCTTGGGAGAATGAGAAACTATATGTTTGTTTATTCAGGTGGAGACATGAACCCCACTGGATATACTGATTCTTATTTTCAATCAGACAGAGACAGTCAAAAGTTGACATCTGGATCAATATTCACCCTAGATGGAGGAGTTATAATCTGGAGAAGTATAAAATAATTCAGCATTGTAGATTCCACTATGGAAGCTGAATATATAGTGGCTTGTGAAACTACAAAAGAAGCGGTATGTCTCAGAAAGTTCTATTATGATCTGGAAGTAGTTCTAGATATGGACAAGCCACTAATCATGTATTGTGTTAATAATGGGGTGATAGAAAATTCCAAGGAACCGAAGAGTCACAAGAGGGGCAAGCACATAGAGAGGAAATATCATCTTATAAGAGAGATCGTGCATCAATAGGATATGACTGTTATGAAGATAGCATCAGAACAAAACACGACTGATCCTTTTACAGAGATACTTCCTGCGAAGTCATTTGAGGGTCACATGTGTAACCTGGGATTAAGAGAGATGCCATGTTTGCTTTAGGGCAAGTGGGAGATTGTTGGGGGTAATGCCCTTAAAGCATGTGTATTGACATTTTGATATAAAATTTAAAGAGGATTACATTTCTCTTATGATTTTTCATTTAAATTATTGTTGAATAATTTATAAAAATATCTCAAAATTCTATATTCATTGATGAGACTAATATCTTATATTAGTACGAGAGGATTAATACATAGATAATGAATAAAATTATCAGTAACATTTTAAAGTATGGAATCTTTAATGAATGGTTGCTAGTACGGTTTACTAAGTATTATGAATGCGTATAATCTAGATCCAGATCATTGATGTGGATAGACATCTTAGTGTAAGTACTTTATATAAAAAGATTATATATGATAGAACGTGCCGTTTATCATAAAAATTTAATACACATCAATTCGATGATCATATGTAGATCAGTCTGAATCCTAAGTAGCATGTCTACTAGATCTTTTGATTCACTCGTTAAGGTCTGTTTTCCAATCAAGCTAGTGAGTTTTATTTTGGAGATTTAGTGATGTGGATGGCTGGGGACATGATCTTACAAGATTTGAAATCTAAGATTTCCTAACGGATCGTATATTGGTTCACTTAAGTATTAATTCTGAAACTGAATGGTTATTGTGCTCAAATTTATAATAAGATTATAAATTAGTCATTCACTAGTGGATTAATCTTATTATAATTCACTGGTAATTAGAAGGGTAAAATGGTAATTTTGACCAGTTCTAATTTACGAATCAATTATTGGAGAACAAAAGTACATGAAATGATTATGTCACTGGACTACATGAAAATACTCTGTAACTACTTTCTATAATCTCTAAGAGTGTCATTCAATATTTATAGTGGAGTAATAATGAAATTAATAAATAAGATTATTTCATTAAAGAGTTTAATTAATAATCTGGTTTATTGAAGCTTAGGATTATAAGTATATGGTCCCCAAATCACATTTATACTACGTTGTCTAGAGTGTGAATATTTGAGGACATGAAAAAATGATTGACTTATAAAATGAATTTTTATTCTGGGGCAACTACATAATTATGAGATAATTATGTATGATTAACTAATTTAATTATTGATACATTTAAATATAAATTTTTGAAAATTATATATATAATTATCGATAAGTGAGACAGAATATCTAATTTATCAAATTAGATAATTAAATTACTATTAGATAATATTTAAATCAACTAAACATGTTATTTGTTGAATAACAGATAAGTTAGTTGATAGAGATAATCAGATGTTAAGAATTAACTAATATCTAGATAATTATCTGATTAAAATAAATATTTAATTACCACGTGTCAATCATCGATAGTGTATCAGAAATTGACATTGACTACTGTGATGTCACGTGACACTATAGTAGTGTCGTGAGGCACTGTGCTGGCTCACGGTGCACTGTTGTGTCATGTGGCACTACAGTTGTGCACAATTGTAGTGAGACCCATTGCAATTGATAATTTTATAATTAAATATTATTTCAGTTTATCCCTAAAACTATGATACGGAATTATCTAAAATATGTACAGATATTATTCTAATGGCCTTGGTTGTTGAATGAAGAGAAGAAAATCAGTTGATCAGATCATGAGTTCGTCAATCAATAGTTGAATTGAGAACACAATTGGTGTCAAAGAGATTTTCTTCTATGATTAAACGTTAATTAAATCACTAAAAGAATAATCATCACGTTCTTTCTCGCCTCACAAAAGTCATTCTCAGTAAATCTCTAGATCTCATGTGTAGAGAACATCTAGAGACAGAAAAAGTGTCTTGTAATATTCTATGTGCCCACACACGTCCTGGTGTGTTGAGGATTGACTTGGAAGATCTTGGAGTGGATCTCCGAGTCAACTGATCATTGTAACGATTTCATGGAAATGGAGGATTGATCAGTTTTTGCAATGACACTTGATATAGACTACAAAAGTATATGATTTCTAACCTTGTATGTTGAGATTTAACTTATATATATATGTAATGGATCCTGACTGATTGAAAAGTAATTTTCAATAAAAATATTTATTTATTTATCGTGGAGTTCCGCAATTTTTATTTTTATTAAAAGATTCATTTTTTATTAAAAATTTGATTTTTTAAAAGGCCATGCCCCTCTACGCTTTCGCCGCGCACGCGCCGCGACGGACCAGCAAGATGTCTCACTAAAATTGCACACAACCTCATCTTTTCAATTGTGACCGGCTTCATTAACATATCAGCTAGATTTTGACTTCCTTGAATCTTCTCTAGAGCAAAGACTCGATATTCTACAACTGCCATATGAAATGGTATCGAATCTGTACATACTTTGTCCTTGCAGGATACACTAGATTGTTCGCAAGATGAATAGCACTTTGATTATCAAAATGCTTTTCACTTTCTTCTGACCTAGTTCGTCATGAAACATTACAACTGTATCATCTCCTCACTAGCTTATGTTACTGCAACAAACTCTGCCTTAAGCAATTTTACAAAAGAGCAATTCTCTTTTGTAATTTTGAGACCAGCTAACTGTTGTACCGCCAAATGTGTAAACAAACCAGTGGTACTCTTCCTGCTGTCAATATCACCAGCCATCTTTGCATCAACATAACCCTACGGATTTAACTCTGATTCTTGAAACATAGGGATGACTCTGTAGTACCTCTCAAATACTTGAGAATCTGCTTCACTACCTCCTAGTTTTGCTTTCCCAAATTGCTCATGTGTCTGCTCACTACTCCCACTATAAGTATTATATCCGGCCTGGTACATACCATGTCATACATAAGACTACCATTAGGAGAATTATAAGGCCATGTAAACTCATTTGACAACTTCCTCTTCATTTATCAATCTTCTTTATACAAGCCCCTACAATCAACATGTCATCTACTTATAATAGTAGAATGATATAGGAGTTGTTAAATTTTTTCACATAACAGCAGTGATCTGCTTTGAACCTCAAGAAACTTTTACCACCCATGAACCCATCAAACTTCTTATACCATTGTCTTGGAACCTGTTTTAGACCAAACAAACTCTTTTGAAGTTTGCACGTCATTTTCTCCTTTCCTTGAACTTAATAACCTTGTGGTTGCTTCAAATCACCATGAAGAAAAGCTGTTTTTACATATAATTACTCTTGAGTGCAAGTCTTCCTTTGCCTCTAAACCGAGCACATTTTTTATTGTTGTTATCTTGACCACTGGGTAGAAAATGTCATCATAGTCTATGTCTTCCTTTTGTTGAAACCTCTTTACAATAAGCCTTACTTTATAATGTTTGCTTCCATCATGTTCTTCTTTAACCTGGTAAACCCACACGTTGTACAATTCCTTTTTTTTATTTAGATAACTCTGTTAATTGCCATGTTTGATTGGACATTATTGATTTCATCTCATCCCTCATGTCTTGCTCCCACTTAATTGATTCGTCTATCTTCATCGCTTTGTCATAACTCTCTGGTTCACCATTATTAGTCAACAAAATGTAGTACAAAGAAGGGGAATATAATTGTGGTGCTCTAATAGTTCTGGAAGATCTCCTGGATTCAATCACAAGGGTGTGTAGATTCACTTCTAGAGCCATACTATCTTGATCTTCGTGATTACAAAGAAGGGGAATATAACTGTGGTGCTCTATTAGTTTTGGATAATGCCCAGGATTCAATCACAGGGGTGTGTAGATTCACTTATAATGCTATATTGTCTTGATCTTCGTGGTCACAATTTTCAACTTAATTACCGAGAAATCTTTCAACTAAACAGCATCTGACATCTTAACTTCAAGACATGCGTTTTCATATTTTGTACTTAATCTACCTTTGTACATCACTTGTTCATTGAAGATGACATCCCTGCTCCTAATAATCTTTCAAATTTTATCATCCCTGAAATGATAACCAAGCTCAGTACTACCCCTCTAAACCTCATCTGGTATTCTACAGCCCAATGGTGTTGAAGGTCCCCCGTTAATTAGAGACGATGCATTGTTAATTGCATTCACATAACGTCATTGGTAGTCATACATGCCATCTCATACTCCTAGCACGCTCAGTTAGGGTCTTATTCATTCGTTCAGTTAGGTGTCCCTAGAATGGTTTTTAGCATCTTGATCTATTATCAGCACAATACCCCTTAAAATTATCATCAATGTATGCACCTCCATTATCAGACCGTAAGTATTTTACCATATAATTTCTCACATTCTCAACTATAGCTCCCCGCATTTTGAAGATATTAAAAGCATCAAATTTATTTTCATAAAATAAACCCGTACTTTTCTGCTTGAGTCATCAATATTTGTGACAAAGTACCTTGAGCCTCCAATGGATACAACAGGAGCAGGTCCGCAGACATCAGTATGAACTAGCTTTTATTTCTCTACTTTTAATTCTCACCTTATATTTGAAAACTAACTCATTTATACTTTCCAAAAATACAGCTCTCACACTGTTGGATCAGGTTATAAAATTTGAAAAAAAAAATCAATGAACCACGAACGGTTCGTGGGCGGAAAATAATTATTTTTTCACATCAACTAATTTAATCATATTAAATATTAAAATCATACATACGATTATACATACTAAGTTAGACGTATTCAATAGAGGTATAAATAATTTTATACCTTTCTTGTATCAGATAAATTCTAATTTGGTGGAATCCTATTAGTCGTCTCGCATTCTTCGTTCTTCGTAGAACTTGAATCAGTCTTCACACCAACAATCACTCATAGAATTCAGAATTATATCTCAATCAGATGTTGATCAAGAATTGAGTGTTGGCTCTCAAAACAAGTGGAGAAGAAAAATTGAATTTTTCCTTCTCCTATATGGATCTCGGTGGCAAGCAGGGGGAGGGAGAGAAACTCTTTTTTACTCTGTGTAATCACACACTATGTTAGGATTAGGGATGCAACCCTATTGTTATCTCTTGTATATTAATTACAAAATTTACCCATATACCCCTACATGCCAAATTATCAAAAATTCACCTCCTAATATTTGTTATTGCCAAAAATTGATTACCTCTCTAGAGTCAATGTTGTATCCAAATTCATCAATCTAAGTTGATACATTAAATTGATCTCCATCAGTTAATTAATTAATATCTTTTATTTACTAATTATCCAATCTTTAGAAAATAATTAATTAATTAATTTGAACATTAATTACTTACTCTTTACTAATTAAGTGACAACAACCATCACATATGGGTTCGGAAAATATACATTGGTCCAAAACACATTTTTAGTCCAACCTGTGTCATTTTTCATTCGTGACCAAGTTAATTAATTCACACACCCATCAATAACGTATAAGGTGATATTGTTGTATTTTAAATCTCGCCACGAATATTCATATATGTGAATCATGCAACTCCAACATAGTTAAATCACGATCCCAACAACCGAGGTATTATTTGACAATTCGAACTCACTCCTGGAATATCAATGATTGTAACTAACTAAGTCAAGTTTCGTATTCATCTCAAGATTAAGGTAATTATGAAAATACCTTTAGAGGTGTAATAATTATATTAGAGCTAGATAAACGGTTTTGTTCTAAACTAATTGGTTATAGGTGTAATAATTACGTTTCTAATCCAAGTAAGTTTTACCAGTAAGTTTGTTTGCGTCTAAATACTCAATCATTTAGCAAAGTGTGATGGATAATGCAAATGCTTAAATATTTAAAAATTCAATAAAATATATTTCTTACATGATGTTACGACAACATCGATAGCTTGTCTCATCTAAGGACAACGTCCAAGCTACCTCCTATCGCATCGAGACTCCTCTCGTTTGGTTAACGCTTCTCAAGATGTCACTACATATGGCTTAACCAATCAACAATGATTTTGGTCACCTTAGCCCCATTGACTAGCCCATATGAGGGATTTCAATGTGTTTCGGTCTAAGTGTTTAACCAATGCATCGGCTTTAAAGGTTACCATGAACTAACAGACCATCTAGGAACGGTCATGCCTCACCACTTCCTTTACAAGCTTTAGTTTTTTAAGCAACTCGATGACTCAAAATGACATGATTTCCAAGTTTCTCCCACTGAAGAAAACCGCTATGGCGACTCTAAAACATTCCTCGTGCCACGATCAAGTTCGCATTGGGGACCTTGGCAAAGTTTCAACAAAAACGACCCTCCCACTTAGTTTTTGAAAAAAAATAGATTTTTTGTTGTTTTTTAAAAAATTATAACTCTTTGTTAATTGAGTAAAACAAGTTTCAAAAATTATAAACTTTTATAAAATTTAAATCTCAATTTAAAATTTATAACTTTTATAAAATTCGCATTGTATTTAAATTAGAACACATTATAAATTAACCTAAGATGGTGCATGTACACGCTACATGATATTTTGGTATTGGCTCGCCCTTTGACACCAAGGGATAAGAGCTTATTGCTGGCGATGACTGTGAGCCTCCAAATCTGATCTATTTCGCAGGCTTTCTAGCCCAACTTTATATGTTCATTTTGATTCAACTCATGCTAATTTTGAATATCACAAGATTTTTATATGACATGTTATATAACGATACGAGATTAATAATAAATCATTCATTCAAAATTAATCTTCATATAGGCTCATTTTTAATTACAACTCATAAAAGAATAATAAATAAATTATAATTAATTTAAATACTAGTTTTCATGGTGTCTGTAATTGTCTCATTATCCTTCAGGAAGTCCCACCAATTTTGTAACTATTTACAACAATGCAGTCTCATTTTCAAAATTCAAATTTTAATCAAAACCCTTTAATTAAGGAAAAATATTTTTCTAATTAAATAATCTCATTATAATGTTTTTAAAATTTAAAAGTAAATATAAATTTATAATTATCTTTTGAATTTAAAATTCAAAAGATAAAATAGATAATTGTCTTTTGAATTCAAAATTCAAAAGATAAAAAGTTAAAATAGATATCTTTTGATTTCAAAATTCAAAAAATAAAAAATAAAAAATTATAGTTATCTTTTGAATGTTAGTTATCTTTTATCAATTTAAAATCTAAAATTTAAAATTCAAAATTTAAATTTTGAATTAGGGTTTTTGTGAAACATCACAAGGTTTCCTAAACTATAATTGTTATCGCCTAGGGTTTCACAAACCCTAGTCACCCATGTGTGGCAAGGTAGTGGGCAGCAGGAGGCGGCAGCGGCAACTGGTGACGGTAGTGCTGGCGATGTCCGACGAAGGCAGTGGCATCGACGTCTAGCGAAGGCAGCGGCGGTGACATCCGGCGAAGGCAACGGCCGAGATGTCCGGTGACGATAATGGTGGCGGTTTTTCGACGGTGATGGATTAAATGGAATTTTAAAAAATACAAATTTTACAAGAAATAAATTACATAAAATCTTATGCCTCAATTTCGGCGTACATTAATTCTAAAATTGAAATATAAAACGTCTAGAGCCAATAGATCGTGATCTATTCATAAAACACATTCAAAATTATTTTGCATAAATATAAAATTATATGCCAATATCACAACATCCAACGATACTTATGTTTGATCACAGAATATGCATAATCAAGAACCTTATTCTCTGATATCAATTGTTGGATCGGGTTTTAAAATTTGAAGAAAAATCAATAAACCACGAACGGTTCGTGGGTGAAAAATTAAAAAAATTTACTTCAACCAATATAATTATGTTAAATATTAAAACCATACATACGATTATGCATACTAAGTTAAACGTATTCAATAGACCTAGAAACAATTTTATACATCTCTTGTATCGGAGAAATTCTTATTTGGTAAAATCCTATTAGTTGTCTCGCATTCTTCGTTCTTTGTAAAAACAGAATCAGCTTTCACACCAACAACCATTTGTAAGATTTAAAATTATATATCAGTCGGATGTTGACCAGGAATTGAGTGTAAGATCTCAAGACAGCTTGAGAAGAAAAATCAAATTTTTCCTTCTCCTCTCTAGATTTCGGAGGCAAGCAGGGGGAGAGAGAAACTCTTTTCTGCTCTGTGTAATCACACACTTTGTTAAGTTAGGGATGAAACCCTATTGTCATCCCTTATATATTAATTACAAAATTTTCACATGTACCCCTATATGTCAAATTACCAAAATTTCACCCCCTAATATTTGCTATTGCTGAAAATTGCATATCTTCCTATAGCCAATGTTGTGTCTGAATTCATTCATCCAAATTGATAAATTAAATTGATCTCCATCAATTAATTAATGAATATCTTTTATTTACTAATTATCCAATAATTAGAAAATAATCAATTAATTAATTTGAATATTAATTACTTACACTTCACTAATTAAGTGACAACACCCATCACATATGGGGTCGAGAAATATACTTTGGTCTTAAACACGTTTTTAGTCCAACTGGTGTTGTTTTTCATTTCTGTTCTTATGAGCTACTCCTGAGATCGAATGGATCCACATGAATAAAGTTATAGGACTCAAATACTTGGTGAATTTATCACCATAAATTCCTGACCTATTTAATCTTACATCATACGACTCCACTCTAGGTCCGCTGCTGAATCAATTCTCGATTCATGCGCGCTACATTTTTTGTTAGTGCAAATAAACAGTTTTATTTCACAGTCCATGGAATATTTTATCATATTAATCTTCGTGAATATCATTAGCAAGAGCGGGATATAAAATTATAATTTTACTCCTTTAGTTATTATTTTCTTAACTCCTTTATTGACTGTGAATAAAAAAGACATAACAGTGAATCATCGAATACTTGGCCAAGTTAATTTATTCACACACTCGTCAAATAAAGTATAAGGTTATATTGTTGAATTTACAATCTCACCACGAATTCACATATCTGTGAATCACACAACTCCAACATAGTTGAATCATGATCTCAACAGCCGACGTATTGTCTGGTAATTCGAACTCACTCTTTCGGCATATCAAATATTGTAACTAACTAAGTCAAGTTTCGTATTCACATCAAGATTAAGGTAGTTACGAAATACTTTTATAGGTGTAACAATTAGATTTAGAGCTAGATATGGTTTTGCTCTAAACTAATTGGTTACTGATCTATTCAACATGTCCCATAACATGTCTAGGTCAACTGTTAGAGTCTCCACTCTCATGCCCTAAGACCGACATCTTTTGGTTCAACCTAACAGTCGTAATCGAACTCGCTTGCCCATTCGATTCTAAGACTGTGAATAACATTCTGAACTATTTCAGAAGAGTTTGTTTGGAAGACCCCTCAGTCTTTACTCTTCTTACGTTGACAATAGTTTCAAGACTTGATTAAACTATAAACACTCTTTAATTAATAGAAAGACTTTCATTCATTCATTAAATTCAGTAATACAAAATGCCTGAGAGATAGCTAAATACTCATAAATAATTATTACATCATACTTTATGGACATAATTTCAACACACACAGACTATGCTCAACAGTCTTCAACTTTGGTAGCTTTCCCTTTGATAAAAGCACTGTCATTCCCTTCTCGCTAATATGCCCAAGTCTATATGCCACTCATTTGAATTAACACTAGCATTAGCAGCTGCAACTATATCCTTACAACTGTAAGACATATAAAGTATTCCATTTTATTTCCTCAAGCAGAACCACCAAAAATCACATTATGCCCTTCATCACCATGCTGCCTACTGAGAATAGATTGAACATCAATTTTAGTACATGTCTTACTCTCTAGAATTTCCATATAGATTTGTTTGCCATCCTCAAACGAATGACATCCATACTAACGATATCTAAAGGTTCTCCAGCAATATAATTTTCTAGAACTTCTTGTTGTGCAGTGGTATGAAAAGAAGCTCTTGAATCTAAAACATGATAGTCAATAGGACTATCAACGAAAAGTAAAGCATCATGTACCTCTTCAGTTACTGCATTTGAAGAATCCTCTTTTAGTGCTTTACAGTTCTTCTTTATGTGGCCAGGCTTCTGACATTTCCAACACTTTAACTTTCTTCTAAATTTGGATTTATTTCCTTTTGTTCCTTGACTTCGACATACCTTTGCCGCGGTTAAAATTCATCCCATTACACCTACCTCTGGTTTCAACATTCAGTGCATAATATGATTTGGATGTCTCACCTGAATTACTAATCGATCTCTAACATCATTGTATTTTAACTTCACGCTTCCAATGCAATTACTAACCGTCGCCTTCATGGGCTCCCTATTCGGTAAAGAAGGCAGAAGAATTAATGCATGAATCTCATCATCAAAATCAATCTCAATCGATGACAATTGACTAACCATCGTATTGAATTCATTGAGATGCACTACTACTGGAGCGCCTTTTCCGATCTTCAAATTAATTAGCTTTTTCATGAGATGTACCTTATTATGTGCAGAAGGCTTCTCATACATGTCGGATAGTGCCTGCATCAACCCCATTATGATCTTCTCCTTGGCAAAGTTATGAGCCACGTTCTTCGACAGTGTCAAGCGTATGACTCCCACTACATGTTGATCAAGGAGCATCCAATATGCTTCTGACATCGTATCCGATTTCTTTCCCAATAGATTATGGTACATCCTTTTATCGTAGAGATAATCTCCAATCTGCATTCACTAGAATGCAAAATCTACACCCTCCTTCTCGTTTCTATGAACACTCATAATGTAATAGCAAAATTAAAACTCTCCCAAAATTAAAACACTCATAATGTAATAGCAATGGGTCGTGATTTTCTTAAGATAGTACTTTATCAAAAATTAGACTCATTAGTCCTTTCAATGCATTACAAATGCACTACTATATTAACTAGATACTCTACCTAATGACTAAGGTAAATCATTCTGCATAATAAACTTAATGCACTACACATTTTTCAAGTAAAGTGACAAACTTTACTAAGTTGTGAAAACAAGTACTAAATATGTGTGCGCCTTAAAAGAATCTTACGTATGTACTGAAAGAAGAATAGCCATTTATTATATTTCAAAAAGAAAAGTTAAAACAAAAGTAATACTCGTTTGTGCTTTTAGGGTAGAATGTAATAAAAGAACATACCCTCCTTCTTCTCCAACCATCACTTTGAATCGTTACTGACTATTCATCATGGCATCACTATTCACCGAGAAATTATTGTTCATAACGAAAACAATGTTCACCATGAAAACACAATTCACCGTGAAAACATTATTCACCGTAAAATCACTATTCACTATGAAAATACTGTTCACCATGAAAATCACTATTCACTTGAATTCATTGTTCACCGTGGAAAACTAACAAAAAATTGATTTGTCACAACCTAGGCTCTGATAACAGTTGTTGAAAATTAAACACCATGATCATCTACTAAAGATCGTAATCAAAGAGAAAATGTAATAAAAGAACACATTTATAGTGGTTCATTTTCAATGTGAGAGTTATGTTCACTTTAACCATAATAATTTTTCACTATATTAAAGAATGAGATATTTATAAGATGACCTCTCAAATCTCATACCTCTCTAGATTTTCTAACACACAAACCGCCCACTTAATATCATTTATTTAGTGAGGATATATGACAACCAAAAAGAGATACAACGTACCAAAAAAAATTTTGAGTACTTAAAACATACCTAGGCCCCACATACTATTATTTGTTTGTACACTTTCCCCGTCATTTTCATATATTCCAATTTCTTATTATTTGTTTGTACACTTTCTTATCATTTGGCTTCTTAATCTAAATAATTAGAATGCTATCTGACAAACAAACTTTTGCAAATTGCAACCAATAGTATTACACTTCCAGTATTTTCTTTAAAATAACGGTAAAATGTATTCTTGCTCCCTAAATTGGCTCTATTTAAATTTACTCCATATGGATCGTTTAATCTATAACCTATAACATATTAAAAATAATAAGATACTGAATATTATTTTTGGAACATTTTGTCCAAATATGAATCTTAAATTTTTTTTAAATGACCATCAAATATTAAAGTAATAAACAAATTTAAGTATTTATTTTTGATAAACATCTATACTACTATTAATTAATTACTCTCAATAAATTATCTTAAATTAAATTTATATTATTTTTATTACACAACTAAAAAATTAATTTTGAAAAACTTAATTGAATACTTAAAATTTTAGTTTGAATAGTTAGACTAACTTTAAAAATGATTGACGTGTCACTAATAGTAAGTTATGAAAATTAGTAGATTAAAATTACTAAATAAGTTCAACAAATATAGATCATATATTATTGATTAAGAATTGCACATATCTAGAAGACATATATTGAATAATAATACATTAAAAGTCACATGAAAATAAAAATAGTTTATGGATGATTTTATCAGAAGTATTTACTATTCTAACACTACCATTTTATTACTTGATACATTCAAATATGATTGATTTCCACATATACTTATACATTCATTTAACGAGTTTAGTTAAAAAAATAAACAAAAAATACTTTAATTATTCTTTTTAATATATTAATTATTAATTTTGATTAATTAATAATTAATTAAGATACTTTTTAAAGTTATTGTGTTTATTATTTCATACTTCTTACAAAAAAAATATTTTATTTTTGACACGAAGAAATCTGTCAATCGAATTTTAATAGTTCTCATCAATTTAATACTTTCATCTACTATAAATAATTATACAAAAATATTATACGTATTAAACTATTATAACACATATAACACATGACTAGTATAGTTAAAATGATTCTCAAACGTAATTTGGCACAATGTCTTAATGTTATCATTTTGTACATAGTTTAAGACTATCTTGTTAATTTTTTCTTACCAGTTAAAGTACACGTCGACACATACGTTTGCTAACTTTGTAAAAATAAGTTGTCATATGGATTTAGCTTGCTGGCTAGATAGAGAAGAGCATAAGAGCCACATGTCAGTGCAGAATACACTGAATGACCATCTTCATATACACTGAAAAGTATGACAATCACATTAACATATTTTTAACTATTGAGGATAAATATAAATAGAACAAAAACTGAGGGATCTAATTATATTTTACCCTTAAAGTAATTTTTCCTTTTCTCCCAACTTTATTACACTAGTGACTTCATCATGTACTAAGACCAAGAACCAAATGGATAAATTAATATAAGCGCGTTTATAATTAAAAGTAACTTTTGTTGTGCTTTAAAATATTATAATGATTTTAAACAATAATATAGAGAGAGAGAGTTGGATATGGAGACTTCCTATTTTACCATATGTCTATATCTAACTTGCCTCATGTATCATATATCTATATTTACATGAAATAAAATTAAAAATCTATAATATATTCTACAACTTGGTTGAATAATTATATATAAACAAATAAGAACGATATAACATTTTTTTATCTTACTACATAAATTCAAAACAATTATATATGATACTAAGTATATTTCGTTTTAACTTATATAAACACAACATAACTATAACTCTATAATAATAATCATAACTAAAAATATAATATATTATTTATATGTGCAACACATGTATGTATTGACTAGTTCAATTAAAAAAATAAACTACTAATATTTCATAATTAATTATTGTTAACCATAATCGTTAATGTAAACAATAGAGCTAGAATTTGGAAAGACGAACACTTTATAGTTAAATAGGTTGATAATTACATTTTATAGTTAAATATGATTAAATATTGGAAGTAAAATACTATTGGTTGCACAAACATTGACACAAACACTTTATAGAATATCTTGGAGATAGAAACATGAAAAAGGCTTTGGGCACAAACATTTTATAGTTTTTATTTACAAATATGAAATCTTTCTATAAAAGTTTTGAATTTATTATTTTCATCGAAAATCATTAAATTATATTTAATCATATTTTCATATTTCAATTAAGATGACATTATATATGGATATTTTTTAAGTTTTCATATTTAAATAAGATATTAACATAGCTCCAATTGAACTACCGAAAAAGAAAAACAGAATCTCCTATATTTTAAATCTTAGAACAGATTCATTATTTGTAGTTAAAGTAATTGGTATCTGTTTTACAAAAATACACCAATTTTAAAAATAAATATTCTCAACAATGCACCAATTTCTGAAGGCGTTGTAATCCTTTCAAACAATGCACTTCCAACCCTCACCCTAATAATCCATTCTTATCATTTGAATTTCGATCAAAGCGTTGTCTAGATTAATGCTATTCCAGAGTTTTCATGAAAAAGAAAAAGATAAGGGTTTAGAATTTGAAATGGGACCAAACAAAATTTGAGCATGGAATTTGGTTGGTTAGGAATTTCCGTCTTGTCCCAAACATGGAAGACAATTGGAAACCACGTTAAAGTAGTATCACCTAAATACAAAAGTTTTGAAACAAACTGTTGTCTTAATTAGGTCTTAACTAATATTTGTAGTTCAAATGTGTTTTAAATAATATGATAATTGTTATAAACCACTGTATCTAGCCGACAGCTTCACTAATATTGTCCTCATTCAAATTAGACATTTTGGCTAAATTAGTTCTACAACTTCCATTGAAAAAAGGTTAAATGCGAAAACAATTATCTACTTTAGTCGTTAGTAGTTCTATTACTTGCATCATCTTTTACCATTAGCACATGCGAGATAAATTCTTCGAATTAAGTTTTCATAAAGGAAATAATTCACAGTTATAAAGTTAACTGGAATGATTCTCACAAATAAATAATGAGACAATAAGTAACAAGTAAAGAAAAGAAAACAACGAACACAATAATGTACGTGAAAAATTCTTAATGTAAAAAAAATCACGGAAGACTTTGCAAGTACTTTTATTAAGAGTGAGATTATTACGAGGCTTAATTATCTTGGCCATTTCCTGCCTCTGATTACAAAATTTTTTCTCTTATTTATAGATAATGAAAACATGGTGTTAGTTACTAAACATGACTGGTGGCACCTAGTTAGGAGCCTAAAAAGAGGGTAATAGTTGTTAACTGATGGAGCTTTTAACTTGATCTTCAAAAAACTCTTTGATGTTGATCGCATCCATTGATTGCTGAAAGACACTTGTAGTAGGCTAAAAACATTTCTATAATGGAGTAAATATATTTTTACTATAGTAGGGTAAATTTATGTACTACAGAATGGTAAGCATATATGTTAAAGGTCACTCACTTACCACGAAGATCCATTTACTGGGCAAGTAATTGTGTTCATCGCCAACTCTCAATATATTTCCATTGACGATTCTTAGTGTGACTCTATTCTCAACCCATGACCGCCTTTTTTACGTTGTGGCGTTTATCTTTTATCCATAGTACATATTTTGTTGCTTTACATTTGCCTCTACGCCTTGCGTTTCCCTTGTTGGTGCATTGCAAAAAGAAAAAAGAGCATTTCTGTGCTGAACTCTTTTTTTTACTGAGGCGAGGCCCTTGATCTACTTTATACGTTTAGATTCTCCCTTCCTAGATCTTTAGGTGTTTAGCTTTTCCCTTCGCGTGGTCATGTTTTTTTTTCTCTTCTCGTTGACTTTGGGAAACTAGGGTCGTCATCGACCACTCCTTCATGGCTGAATTTGGGCTCGAGGCACTCCCTCTAATTTTCGTCTAGAAAAGTCAGGTCCAAGCTTCGGATGCTATGTTTTTGTTCATTCAGGCTTTACAACGCTCTTCTGTTTTTTTAATCAGAATTGTCTTCTAAAAGTTTATATTTTGAGGATTTGGCTCAGTAACACTCCTTACATTTCTTTCAGAGAAGCCAGTCTATAAGTCACTATGTTCTCATGTATTTCGGCTCATTGTAGAGCACACTCTCTATTTGCTTTAGAGAAGTGGGCTCTATATTAAGACAATCTGTTCCTATATATTTGGGCACATTGTAGAGCATTCCCTCAATTTTCTTTAGAGAATCCATGTCCATATTAAGACACTTCATTCTCACGGGCTTATTGTATAGCACTTCCTTTTTGTAGCTTAAAACTTCTACTCTTTGTAGAACATTCAAATTTTATCTTCCGTAAAGCATTCAGACTTTACCCTCCATAGAGCATTTAAAGTTTACCCTCTGTAGAGCATTGAACTTTTACCCTCCGAAGAGCTTTAAACTTTTACCTCCATAGAGCTCTAAACTTTTACCCTCTGTAGAGCTGAATATATATTTTTGAATTCCTCTCTTTCTTTCATTCAAATCTTCTTCAGGTTAGTTTAATTTTTGGACGGGTCTCACCCTCATTGGCATTTTTGTTTCTTAAATCGTTCCTGAAGCATTCTTCATTTTATTTTATTGTAGCTGAGAGGGTATTCCAGATTCTTATTCGTTTCTCTTCGTATGTTGGGATCTGTCATAACAATATACAAGTTACATGCAAACAAATAATTTTTTATCTAATATATAGTATATGAGTTTTACCGTTTAAGCTTTGCCGTAGAAATTTGAATCTTATGCCCTGACTCAATATGTTTAAAAGATGCTTCTTTTCATCTGAGTAAAAAACAAGTCGTCATCTCCAATTATTATCATGATGGCTCGATATGAAGAGTCACTCCGCTTCAAAACCCAAAGTCTTGTAATGCTTTATAAATTCATGTGCAGTTTTATTTCCCAGTCGTTGCATGGATGTTGCCATAACTTTTTCTACGAAGCTCAGAATTACTCTTCGTAAAATTCTCCAGTAAGGTGACTCTGTATCTTTCTATTAGCTTATTATTTGTCACATGATGATTTCTCAATTGATATAGTGTAATGATTGAAGTTTATTGATTCGCACAGTCTTCTTGTTCATCTAAGTAAAAAATAAGTCGTCATCTCCAATTATTATCATGATGGCTCGATATGAAGAGTCACTCCGCTTCAAAACCCAAAGTCTTGTAATGCTTTATAAATTCATGTGCAGTTTCATTTCTTAGTAGTTGCACGAATGTTGCCATCACTTTTTCTATGAAGCTCAGAATTACTCTTCGTAAAATTCTCCAGTAAGGTGACTCTGTATCTTTCTATTAGCTTATTATTTGTCACATGATGATTTCTCAATTGATACAGTGTAATGATCGAAGTTTATTGATCCGCACAGTCTTCTTGTTCTAAATAGTCTGCATGAAAATTCCTATAAATTTTTTTAAGGATCTTCAAATCATGCTCTGTAAAATTTATCAGGATGCTAAATTTCGTATCTTTCTAACAGTATATGATTTATCATGTAGTGATTTCTCAGTTGGTAGATTTTAATGACCATAATAGATTGACCTGCACCATTCACTCATGGTTTTACCATCTGATGGCATCTTGATAAGATGGTCTCGCCATATAATTAGTTGAGTTCAATATATGATTTTTAATGTCTCAAATTGTCTAAAATGCTACAAACCATTTTGGTTTGATATTAAAACTCAAATCATAGAAATATTGATAATACATGCGAGTGCTAATAAACTGATAGTGCGTCAAAGTATTGGAATTGCGCAAGAAATCAATGAGAGTTATATATTTATTAAGAAACTTTGACAAGAATATTATCGTGAAAAATTGGTTTTCGAACTTAATTGGACCATTCATATCAACTTATAAATAAGAAATCAATAATGTTTGATCATGATTTATATCATCAATGATAATTCCACATTGTCATCAATTGGGTCGAACTATAAATATATTTAAGATAGGTGACATAAATATGATATGTGTAATTTCAATAATCACGTCAAAGTTAGATAAAATATTCATGACTAGAAATATTAAATTTAGGCATGGCGTGATAATTTGTTATGTCCCAAAAAAATGGTGTAAAATCAAGGGATTTTTGAAATTTGCCTTTTATTAGATTTTGCGTTTAACCTTCAGGAATTTTAATATCTAATCCTTAAAAATTTTTACAATTTAAAAGGTAAGGACTCTCCTTCTTCCATCTTCTTTACCCTGTTGTGTTTCATCCATCAGAGTTTTGAGTTTTCCATTTGTGGTTCATCGTCGTTTTGACTTTTCGTTAGCAAGAATCATCATTTCAATTTCAAGCCTTGTCATTTTGATTTTATATTCTCGAGTATCTCGTCGATTTCAAGCCTCGTTGTTTCAATCTTCCATCAGCAAAGCATCTTGGTCTTCGTCGGGTATTTTTTGAGTTACGTTTGAGAGTTATTGCGCTTCACGTTCCCATCAAGTGTTTGTTCATGAGCATCGCCGCTTCTATTTGCTGTTTGCAACCATCTCGTTCTGATTTCAATCATCTCATTCATATTGTTGTTGAACCACTTACCTTGCCATCCTATCGCCATTTCTTCCACCCCAAGGCGATGCGTCCAATTCCGTGTCAATAGTACTAAAATATATTCATGGGTTTTCTCGTTCTAGTTCAGGTTGACTGTTAGTTGCATGTTACCAGTGAGTGTCTTCAGCTCTCTTAGTCGTCTCTATTGTTGTTTTTGGTCAAACTCTCACCGTCCGACAAGCGACTTTCAGTTTTAGGTCTCCCCCTTCCAGGTTTGCTCATTTTCTGTTTTCGTTCGTGCATATTCAGCTTCTAGCTTGACGAATTTCGTGAGCTATGAATGGGATTCAGCTCATAGCTCATTTTGTTTTTGCACATACAAGAGAGAGAGAGAGAGAGAGAGAGAGAGAATTCTCCAACAAAAAATAAGTGCCTTTTTCATTTCATTTGTTAATTTTTTAGATATGTATGTTTTGAAGCCTACCAAAATCACAAATTATATAGGATTAATCGAATATTAGGGGAACAAATATGTCATATTGAATGACCCTCATCAAGATTATGAGTAAGTTTCAATTAGCCCTTGCATCCTAAAGAGGTCCATTAATGATAATGCAAATGCGGACACTCAGTCAGCTCTTGCAGCTTTTGAATGTCATTGTAGATTGACCCTAAAAAATGTAGATATCTCAACTAATCTTGTTCTTGGCCATTTGAGAATTTCACCTATTGAAGGTCCAGATCCTCTCCTTCAAGAGGCAATAAACTCAAATTTTGACAGTAAGAATACTAAGTCGGATTTTGTTCTTACTGATGTTCTAAGAGAAAACTCTTACACTGATAAGATAGAAAGTTCTTATTAAAAGGTGATTACCACTAGACAAGGTAAAAAGAATAAAAAAAATGTTGATATGATGACCAATTCACCCAAGACCAAGGCTACTAAAGGTAGATTAACAATTAAATGATTGTCTTTTATTGGAATTGTTGAGGTATTGCAAATTGTGAAATTCAATGTGCTTAGAAAGAATTTGATTTTCGTCATAAGCCAGATTTTGTTTGCATTGCTGAACATTTATGTAATTTTGATTCGATTGCTTCTACCTTTTGGAGATCACTTGAATTACATTGCAAGTTCTAATGCTAGCGTTTTTCCTAAGTTATGGATCTTTAGATCCTCTGCTATTCAAGATTCTATGGTCATGTTATGTCATATTTCACACGTCACCATTCCTACTAGTTTATGTGATTTTGTCGATAGAATCTCTTTTATTTATGGTAATGTGAGTTATATCACCCATATGTCTCTTTGAAATTCTCTTATGGACATTTCAAATTCAGACATTCCATGACTTATACTTGAAGATTTCAATTCGGTTCAGGGAGCTCACGAAACTACTGGTAATATCACGTCTGGTTTTAATGAAGACTTTCGAGCGACTTTGACTTTTTGTAATCTTGTGGATATTAAGCTGAAAGGAGTTTTTTACTCGAATTGGCCAAAGTCGTTGCGGTATGTTTCTTTCTCGCTTGGATATGGCTCTTTGCTCTACTTCTTTTCTTGATACTAGGTTCATGTCTCTTACATTACTCTATCGAGATTTCATTCTGATCATCATCCATTATTGGTTTCTTATTCTACATGTACTTCTTTGGTACCTCAGCATTTCAGATTTTTTGGTATGTGGGTTTCTCATCCCTCTTTCATTGACTTGGTTTTTTTCAATTTGGTCAACGCCTAATGCAGGTAGTGGCACAAGGATTTTTGTTTAGAAGTTAAAGCTTTTTAAGATAGCCTTGAGAAAATGGAATTGGGAGGTTGTTGGGAATGTTGCCATGAATGTTTCAAAAGATGATGAGAAAGTGACAGTCATCCAAAATAGGATCGAATCTGAGGGTTTTTCTCATGCTCTTTTCCAACTTGAATATGATATTCTTACTAACTTAGATACGGCACTAGGACAACAAGATATTTTTCTAAGAGAAAAAAGTAGGGCCAAATGACTTGCGGAGGATGATTAGAACTCTAATTTCTTTCACACTTTGCTTAAACGTATGAGTCGTAATAAGCATTTTTCTCCATGAAAATTGGTGAGAATATTTCTTATGATATAATTAAGATTGATGAGCATGTCATATTATTTTATCAACAACTATTTTCATATTTTGATGACTGCAGTTCAGGCCTTTTTATCATTCAGGAGCATGTTCATTCTTTGGTCAATGATGTGGTGAACACATCGCTTGTTCAGGTTCCTTCTTCTAACGAGGTAAGGAAAATTGTGTTCGACATGTATTCTCTTAGTACTCCAAATCCGGTGGCTTGTTAGGTAAATTTTATTGTTTTTGTTGGGATATTATAGGTAAGATTTGGTTGAAAAATGATGTGTTTAAGCCGCTAAATTTATTAGATTTTATGGAACACGATTGATTAAAAAATGGTTAACTTCACAGCATCCTCATCAACTTTGGTTGATTTTTAATTCGACCCCCTCAACTTTGAAGTTTTCATAAATTTTTCTTTCAACTTTCATGAGCTATCAAATAGATCTCTTCCATTAGATTTTTCATTTTCTACCCGTAAGTTGGTCAGGTGTCTAACACGTGACTACAATTGGACAGTTTTGCCCTTCTTCTCTGTCAAAAATTTCTTTAGTCTTGGATTTCATCGCCTGGGTTTCATCAAAGAAAAAAGAAAGAAAGAAAGAAAGACAAAACCCAACAATATACCTGACTCTGTCTCCGTCTTAAGGGTCACTCAGTCTCAACAAATGATATATTTTACTGCAAAACCCAACAAAGTTTTTAAGCATCATCCTTTGCTTTAACTCCAGTTATTCTCAGTAAAACTTTTTAATGTCTTCTTCCCTTTCCTTTTTGAAGCTCAATTATATTTATTGTTTATCAGAAACTCATTAAGTACTAAGAATTCAAGATTAATTTCAAGAATTCAAGCTCATAGCTCCTTAATCTTATAGCTTCAAGAATTCAAGCTCATAACACGACCTGCCATTTCCATTCTGGATTCTATCTCCATTGTCGTACCAATCCTGAACCCATTACTAACCCCATCACTCAAGGTAGGTCCCATGGTCGCCGTTACAGGAGCGCCCAAAGAAAATAACTTGACGGAGAAAGTGGCGTCCATGTATTGGGTCTGACCCGCGTCGATTTTACTGGAGATGGAGAATGAGGGGAGCTGCAAGGCATTAATGGCAACCCTCGGGTCCTTGGGCTTGAAAACGGTGAAGTAGACGACGAGGACGCATCGACTGTGACCCTTAGCACGTGCATTTTGTTATGGGGAAGGGTAATTTTGTTCAAATTTCACGTGACCAATTTAACCGTTCGAAAATGAAAAATTTAACATAAAAAAATTATTTGATAATTTATGAAAATTGAAGGATAAATCAGGAAGATTTTAAAATTGAGGAGATGGAATTTAAAATTGGCTAATGTTGAGAGAGCACGTGATCAACTTAATGTTGAGAGAGCACGTAATTTTCTTAGCACATTTTTACTGTATATTGTTCATTTTTAAGAAAAATGTATGGTATTTTATACAATATTGTTGAACAATAATATATCAACAAATAAAAAATAACAATATAGTGTTGTTTTGATTTCACTCAAGTATATTAAAAATAACATGTGGTTAAATGTATTTCTTTTTAATTCACAGAAACAAATAAGATTATAAGTAATAATCATAATTATGATTATAAAATATAATATATTCAAATACGCATGCATCGTAAGTGTATTGATTAGTGAGTTAAAATTAAGATAGAACATTTAAGCTTTGAGATTTATCTTTAAGGATATGTATAACTATCATTTGATTGTTCGACATATGATCATGCAAGTTAAGTCGACCCAAGTCAAAAAAACAACAAATCCTTTGTTATTTATATTGAAAATAATCGTTAAGTTATGGCTTGCGTGCTTTACCCCTTCAGGTGCAATGTTTTGTAATTGTTGTTAACAATTTGATGAATGTATGTTTTGAGGGGTCAATTTCACTCATTAGTAAAGTTTAAGGAACAAATTTCCTAAATTTAAAGTTCAAGGTATAAATTACTTATCCTAGACTTTTTTTAAGCAGGACTAATCTGAGGAAGAATCGTAGTTTAAACCTCTATTTCCGTGAAATTTACCTTCAAACAAAATATTAAATTAAAATTGTACAATATAGGAGGGATTTAAGGAGTGTAATAGAATTTCAGTTTTTTTTTCTTTTAGAAATACTAGTAGTTAGTCCTGCTTTGTTAGTAGTGAGTTATAAATAGTCTAAATTTTTTTATAGTAGATAGATGACATTTTCTTTTCTAATTAGTGTGTATTAGATATTTTGAACTATTTTTGCCACGTTTTATAGATTGAAACATTTTTAACTCCTTGCACTATATGGGCTGGTAATGCATTTGCCGGAGATATTTCAGAGTTTGGGCCTATTTTCTAGGCCTCTTGTTAAGTGACTAAAAAGTAAGGTCTTTCTTCGTGAAATAAATCAAATCAAATATCAAACATAAAAAATAATAATTTAGCTATAAAATATCATAAAAAATAATTACTACACTCTTAAACATATTTTTCAGTCTTTGTGTTGTCACCCAATCTGAACTCCTTATTCCCTCTTCAACTTCCCACCTCCTAGTCCACTCTCCTCCTCTTCCTTACACTCCTCTTACTTAGCCCACTATCCTCCCCACCCATCCCTAATCATAAATTATTTATTTATTTCTCCATTTATGTCATTTTCTTGACAATATAATTATTTAATTGATTAATTATTAACTAATTAATTTTAATTTATCAATTAATTTATTTAATAAATTAATTAATATTTTAGCTGATTACCAGATCTAGTAAGTACACCACTTACCATTATCGTCTCATATAATAACATCAAAATAATCATGTATTGAAGAGCATGTATATGTATCTCTTATTGTATGTCATTGTGAGTATGTTTATATGAATTTCATATTAATAAAATTTAAAATTTCAAGAAACAATCATGTAATTATATTTATTACACAATATATTATATTACATATAATAAATAATGAAAAAATATCATCTAATATTCTTGTTATCACAGAACCTAGCTAATGTGAACTATAGTAATTAAATACATAGCATAAATATACTAAATATACAACATATCCATAAATTTTATAAGAAAACAAAATGTCAATATAATATATATTGTATATAATATATCACATATGTTATATGTACAGTAGATATGAAATATACCACATACATCTAGTTTTCTGTAACTTTTTTCGCCGAACTTTTTTGTTTAGTGTGTCACCTTTTTAAGCGGCTAGTTTTGATGTTTTTCAAACTTAAAATTATTTTTATGATATTTTTTAAAAATTAACCTAGCTATCATCAATACTAAAAAATAATGATCACAATAGGTTCTGTTGAAAAAAATTATAAAAAATAACCACAGATATAAAAATTTTAAAATAGTCACTGTATGCGCCCAAAATAAAAAAAAAAATAACATGGTCAAAAAAGTTTCGGTGCCACCTGCAGAAAATTGCTCCAAACATCAAAAATTTATATAATACTTACCGTAGAAATATTTTATATATACAGTAAATATAACACAAACTTTCTGAATATTGCACTTAATTTCGCTGGACGTGTGGAGGTCCATTTACGCTAATTTTTTTTTTAGATTTCAAGGTGACTATTTTTTATTTTTCTTTCATATTTAATTTTTCTTAAAGTGATATAATCTTAATGTTTTCTCTGACCAAAATTTGATTGTTTGAAATGGACGTTTATAATGGAATGGGAATAATTTTAATTGTACTTTTACAGTTATGCCTTTATTATAATAAAATAGTTGTTTGGTTATTTCACAAATTCAATGTAGGCAGGGACAAATTAGAACGTGGCAAGAAAAATCAAATTGGCACTGAACAATGAGTTGACTCTTACACAAGGAAAATATATTCTCTTGCTTCATGGATGGATTCAAGTTTCAATTATGTCTTCGATCTTGATTATTTAATTTGGTAAATTTATTATGAAATCTTGATTCACAAACATAAATAATATATTCTTTCTTATCGCAAGATTTTCATTTTTCGGAGGCAAACAGAGTAGTTTTATATATTCTGCATATTTTTATATTTCAAGTTTGTTATACAATGTATTATTATCTATTGTATAATATATACTTATATACTATTTAATTACATTCTAGTTCTTTATACTCGCAACATACTTATTGCTATAACGTTTTTTATTTGTTTGTTATTACATATCAAATGGTTAGTATTTGATAATCTTTTTTATGATGGAATGTTGGGTGAATGAAATTTTTTGTTAATTATAAGTTGACGCCGTGTTGGTTGGTAAAGATGCATCATATGATTTGTATTGAAGTAGATATGATAATGTTTTGTGGTTAAGTTTATTAACCAATGAGAACATCTAGTGCCAGACAAAATAGCAAAGTAAATTATTTATAGTATAAATTTATATACGCTGAGTATATTACTATGTACACGAGAAACAATGATCTAAATATCATAAAGGCCACACATTATTAAATAAATGAATTATCAAAAATTATAATTAATGACCATTTTCATTAATTTATATATAAAAACGATCATTCATATGCATAAAAGTAAAAACGACTCTTTTTCAAATTTAGAAGTTTAAGATAGTTATAAACTTACTATTTTACCCCTTTCACTTATTTTGTAACCACCAACAGTAACTTCCTATCACTTTTACTTTTTTCTTATGTATGTTTATGCTACTTTTTCAAATCCTACTCAAACTTGTTTCAATTTATATTTTTATGCTCATCTACAAAGATGATTGACAATAAAATTTGAAGATGACATCTATTTTTTTCCTAACGTCTAACAAAAACAGGAGAATGATGGAAAATGTGACACATTATGATGTAACATAACAGTAAGTGAAGAATTTATTAATGACAAACAAACTATATGTTTATCTATTGATGAGATAGATGCAACTGAATTAGTAAGGGGAGTAAGGATCTCCCATTCGATTTTTACTTTTTTCAATAAAAAATGAATAGAGATGAATATCTCGCCCGCGCGCGAGAGGGAAAGGGAGAGAGAGAGACGTACAAAGAAAATGAAAGTAAGGATTTTTGGGTATAATGTATTTTAAAGGAAATTATTTAAAAAAAGTGAGAAAATAATATAAACAAACAAATGAAAAAACAAAAGTAATAGGGGAACTTACTCTTGGTTATTACAAAAGTGAAAGTTATAAAGACCATTTTTACATATATATTAAATTAGTGGACCATTTTGACTCATTAACTTTATTTTAGGGTCATTCTTACTGTTTTCTTTTGAATTACTAAAAAACACTTGTCCTTCGCTATTTTTACAATCATACGACTTGTAAAAAATCTGTTTGTCAATTTTGTTTAGTACTTTTGGGAAGTACATAATTTTATCACTATTAAAGAAAATCATGAGTTTTAAAGTCTCTTTCAAATTAAAAGAGCGAACTAACAACCTTGTGTTACTCAAAACTTTTTAGGTAAAGAAATTAAGTTAGATTGTGAGACATAGTTAAGATATTAAAGTCTGATCTTAATATATGAGATACCACATCAACTTTAATATGTAAAATTCTAATTTGAAGATGAAAAAACTTGTTGGATAAACGTGCATGTGCAAATGATGTGCTTAAGTCTTGATGAAGGTTTATTAGCAAACCTCATTATCTTTTCATTTCCTTCATTACTCAGTGGTCGCTATTCATCTTTGTCATTAGAGAGGGAGGTATCTAAGATCCCTTTCTCGGATTGCTTTCATTTTTCTTTTATTTATTATTTTCTTAATAAAATTTCTTTGTGTGAAAGCATTCTCCACTTCCACATCGAGATCTAGACTTGTAACTTTTTATTTGTCTTTTATTTTTGAAATCTTTTTCAGTTTTCTACTAAAATTAAAAAATGAGGCTTCGGTCTAAAAATATTTTTTATTAACATCACATAGTATTTAATTGTAATAAGGCAATCAGAAACTCCCATTAACAAAGTGTCTCTCTCTAGCAATGAGAGTAGCAATATAATAAGATAAATTTTGAATCCTTATAATAAAACAATTCTAACCAGAATTACACTTGGTAATACGTCATCAACTAAATTTAGATTCATATTTACCCACATTTATATTTATAGCAAGAAGACGAGTCAATAAAAATTGGTTGATCCATTTTCTCTCCGGGAGACCTCTTTCTCTCGATGAGACCATTTTCGCCCTAGTGGTGTTGTGCATTCAATTTTTCCTCTTTACGGGATTTTTCAGTTGGTTTTGTTCTTTCCTAGCTTCCTAGGTTAGATTTTCGTGCTTTCAGGATGGATGGGGTAGCATCGTTGTATGATTCATCAACCTTAATGAAGAAGGAGGAGGCAGTGCTAGATATTGAGGACTATCCGATTGAGTGTGAGTTTGATCCATCCCTCTACTTATATGTGAAAGTACTATCTAGTAAGATGATTAGCGAGCTAGTGTTTAAGACCACCGCGACTCAAACATGGAATTTTTTGGGAGGCTTTCTGTTGAAGAAGATTGGTCCTAGTTTTCCTAGCGAAGTTTAACCATTCGGTGGAAAGATTTAGGGTTCTTTGTAACAAGCCCTGACAAATTGATAAATAACCCACTCTGCTGGGAGAGGTTCATGAATTTATTCATCACTCTAAGATTGTCCCTAAGGAAACAAATTTCTGGATTCAAGTAATTAATCTCCCTCTATTATGCATGACTAAGGAATTGGGAAAAGAATTGTGATTTTATAAGCTCATTTATTCAAATTGATGATAGTGCTGAAGGGGGTTGTTGGGGGAATTTTTTGTGTATTAGAGTGAGGCTGAATGTGGATGCCCCGTTAGCGAGAGGGATGAAAATCAGAGTCCCCCTGAATCCCAAACCAATTTGGGAGGATTTCAGATATGAGAAGTTGGCTGATTTTTGTTATTCGTGTGGGAGACTCACACATTTGAGTAAGGATTAAAGAGTATGAGCTTCGGAATGACTCGGGAGGGTCGAGTCAGATAAGACAATATAGAGCCTAGTTGAAGGCTACTAATAATGGAAGAGGGGATTTCATGAAGCTAAGCCCTCAACGAGAAGAGTCAGGTTCCTCTACCTCTTCTTCCCGCATGTCATCTGGTATGAGTAGGCGTAATATCAGAAATGATAAAGAAGATGATTCATGGGTGATCCCTAACTCAACGAATTAGTTGAGGTAAGCAATTGAGGTCTTAAATGAGTGGTATTGTTGCTTCTTTGGGAACATGTAAAAGGGAGAACATGAAGGAAAATAAGACTAGACAAGAGCCAAAAGATGGTGTTAAGGATGTATATTGAGTTCGGGGAAGAAGGTGAGTTCAGCCTGCTTGCTTGATGAGGCCTTTATTCCTCAGCCCCCCACAACTTGGAAAATGCCTCTCAACAACGTGGCAAGAAGATTACTCTGAGATTCCAACGAGGCTGTCAGATGAAAATCTAACTCCCAACTGATCACATCAAACAAAGGTGTGCTGAGTAAACTGTAAAAATGGAGTAGGAAGAGAATTTTGTCACAGAATTATTCTGGCATCTCTCAGGTGTTAGCCTATAAAAAAAGAGGTTGTTAGTGGTAAAGTGGGTGGATCTCTTAAAAGAGTTAAGAGTGAAAATGGTAGTGTGTCTTATCTCTCAGAATGACGTGGCGGGCGTCGAGGATCGGACCCACTACTCATAATGAAGATGCTTAGTTAGAAAGCTCGGGAGCTTGGGAACCCCCAAGCAGTCCGAGCTTTGAATAGATTGATCTTACAAGAAGATCCGCCATCATTTTCTTGATGGAAACAAAACTAAATGATAAGGAATTCGAGTTTTTGAAGTGGAAGATAAGGCTGTCAAATGGTGTTTGTATGGCTAGCTTGGGTATGAAAGGTGGTTTGGGGGTGCTTTAGAAAGACGAATGTTCCTTCACGCTCTCTTCTCTCTCGATGGGGCACATTGATGGAATTATGGCTGGTACCGACGGCGTTGCATGACGTTTGATTGGATTTTATAGGGAAACAGACCGAAACTTGAGGATTCATTCTTGGGAACTATTTCACAGGTTAAAAGCATGCATCACCCTGCCTTGGATGGTGAATGGAGACTTTAACGAGAGTTCTAGCAAGTGTAGATAAAATGGGAGGCGAGTCTAAATTGGATGGTTTGATTGAGAATTTTTGAAATTGTATTAAAGATTGTGATATTATTTTCCTTCCTTGTAGAGGTCCTCCCCTAACATGGATAAATCAAAGAGAGGGTGAGGCTCTGATTATGGAATGATTAGATCATGTTTTTATTATCTAAGAATGGCTTTTATACTTTCCAGCTTCAAGTCTGGTTCATTTAGGCTTCCTTTCTTCGGACCATCGTCCTTTGGTCTTCACAGTAGAGGATAGAACTCGGGCCATGCCCTGTATAGAGGACACCGGTTTAAATTTAAAGTTTTTTGGGCCAAGCAGGTGGAGTGTGAATGTGTTATAAAAGACGTTTAGGATGGACACCTGATTAATGGATCAAAATAAAGTTTTGGCTGGGTAAATGTGCCTCTAATCTTATAAACTGGAGTAAAATAAAGTTTGAAAATCTGCAAAGAAAGATAATGGAATGCCAGAAGGAGCTAGACCGTATCTACCGTGCAAGGAATCCGTGTGTGATTGGGCAGCAAGCTTCTCACCTTCATAAGGGATTTAACAAACTCCTTCTACAAGAAGATAATTTTTGGGCTCAAAGAGCCAAAATGAATTGGTTGAAGGAAGAAGATTTGGATACTAAATTCTTTCATGCAAAAGTTAGTTCTTGAAGAAGGAGGAACCATATTTTAAGGTTAAATGATGAGACTGGGTTTGTGTGGAAGATCTTCAGGAGCTTCGTGCACTTATAGTGAGACACTTCATGACTCTTTATTCCTCTACTAACCCTTTTGAGAAAAGTCATCTATTATGTTTCGTAGGCCATCCTGAAGGTGGTCATAGAAGAGATGAGTGAAATGCTAACTAAGCCATACTCTACCGATGTCTAGGAGATCCATTAAAGCGATGCGTCAGACGAAAAGCCTAGGCCTGAATGGTTTTCTCGTATTGTTCTATTAACAATATTGAGAGACACTTGGAGCTTCTGAGTCTGATTTTTGCCTTCAATGCCTCAATCAAGATGCCTTGCTGGAAGAGATTAACAATACTTATATTACTCTCATTCCTAAATCTGATGATTCGTCCTGTCTGGATGATTATCATCATATTAGTTTAAGTAATGTCCTATATAAGATTATATCTATAGCGATTTCTGATAGACTTAAGAAAATCCTCCCTCTCATTATGTCTGAGAATCAAAGTGCTTTTATTAAAGCGTGTCAGATTACAGATGATGTGGTGATTAGGTTTGAAGCTCTCCATTTTCTAAACTCTTGGAAGAAAGGTAATGTGGGGTGGGCTGCTCTTAAGCTTGACACGTATAAGGCTCATGATCGTATAAAATGGCAGTTTGTAGGTTTTATGATGGAGGCTCTCAGCTTTGCTGGTTCGTTTATAAAGAACATTTTGAATTGTATTTCTTTTACCTCATTTGCGATCCTGGTCAACATGTGTCCCTCTGATATGTTTTATACGATAGAGGGTTACGATAGGAGCACCCATTATCCTCATATTTATATGATATTTGTATGGAGGGTCTTTCGGCATTATTAAAGAATGCCTCTCATTCTGGTTCCCTCTAGTGTTTGAGAATGGGAAAGACAGGGTCCGAAGATATCCCACCTTCTGTTTGTGGATGATAGTCTTCTTTTTTTTGTTGCTCTAATTGGTTGAAAAATCTGCTTGACTTGCGGTATTAGGACTATATATTAATTCTTTGAAGTAAACTATTTATTTTTCTCCCAATAAAGACTCAGTAATGAAGTCTATTATTATTTCTGTACTGGGATTACCTGTGCATTGCCTATTGAGGTGTCTTTGGGGCTCCCACCTTATATGGGTCGATAAAAGAAGTTATTTTTAGATACTTAAAGGATAAGCTGTGGAAGCTTCTCCAACGATGGAGATAGAGCCAATTTTCGGTTGGGGGGTAAAGAGGTGCTAATTAAGGCTTGCGCCTAAGCGCTCACAGTGTTTGCTATGAGTTGTCTCAGGCTCTCGATAAGCGTATGCCATGATATGGAGACAACCATTGCTAAATTTTTGTGGGGATTCACTAATTCAGGCTTTAAGATGTATTGGCTATCGTAGGAGGCTCTTTTTGTCAGCTGAAATCTAGAGGGGGTATGGACTATTATAATCTCTCGATGTTTAATAAAGCTCTCCTTGAAAACACAAGCTTGGAGAATCTCCTTAAATCCCTCTTCTTTAATACGTTTGATCCTCATAGGGAAGTGCTTTCCAAATAGCTCTTTTGAAGAAGCGGTCTCATCTCCTAGGGGTTCGGCTTTATGGAAGGCTATTATTTGGGGCAGATCAATTCTGGAAAAAGAATTGAGATGGATGGTTGGGGACGGTACCAAAATTTCGGCTTTCAATTCTACTTGGGTACCCATGCCTTATACATTTCGACCCTATTTGGTTTATCCTACCAATTTGGATATGAAGATATCAAAATTTATTGATTTAGAGGGCTGGGATTTAATATATCTTTCCCAATTTAATTCCACTATCTCGCTGGTTGGGTCAAATTTTTTGGATGTGAAAATATGGCATTACTGTAAGGATGGGGTTTATACGGTTAAGAGTGGTTATTGGGTGGCGATGAATAAAGATGTCATGGGTAGTAGTTCACCCTCTTGCATGGAATTTTAGTGGAAGAAGTCATGGAATATTCACCTTTCCTTTAAGGTGAAATTTTTTCTTTGGAGATCCTTGAAGAACATCTTGCCGACAAGTCTAAATTTGAGTAGGAGAGGAATTCCAATTTTTGGAGTGCTGCAAATTTTGTGGTAAGGTGGAATCGGTGGTTCATGCTCTTTTTCTTTGTCCGCGTATCAAAGATATGTGGAAATCGAGGTATCGGAGATAGTTTGGTATTCCTCCTTTCTCGTTTATAGGCTCGGGGAACCCGATGGATGCATTTGTAATATAATTTTCTTACTAAGTCTAGAGGGTTGCTTGGGAGGATGGCTTGCTTCTATTAGACCATATGGTCCTCCCAAAATAATTGGAGTCATAATGGGGTTTTACACCTGGTTGAGGAGATGGTTCGTAAAGCTGAGATTTAAGAATGGATTAAATTTCACCCTCCATCTTTACATTAGCCTCAATGTCCCTTAGTGTTTGATCAACATTGGAAAGCTCCTCCTTATGGCAGCTTGGAGCTGAATGTGGATGTATCGAGCTCACATGAGGATTCCAGGGTTGGGATCATTATTCGGGACCATGAGGGAAAGATTGTTACGACATGCTCAATTTTTCAGGAAGCAAAATTGGCTCCCTTTGCAGCAGAATGCTGGCTCTCCTTAAGGGACTTAACTTTGCTCAAGATCCTTTAATGGTGGTTTCGATGGCTGAATCTGATAATCTATCTCTTTGGAGGATCATTGATTCTAATGATATGGTTTTAACCCCGAAAGGAGATATCCAAGCGACCATTATGAAGTCTTTGTTGTTTCATTTTAATTGTCATGTGAGTTATATCTCTCGTCATTGTAATTTAGTGGCTGATAATTACCAAAGTACGCTGTTGTCATGAAATTTTCTTCCTTTTAGGTTGGTGTGACACCCCAGTAGTTTTTCGAACTTTGTTTGTTAAGGATAATTCTAGTTTAAAACAAAAGAAAGTCAATTAAATTTGGGTGGTGAATAATTTTGTGAGAAGACATCTAAGATCTCTCCTAACACACTATAACCACGATTCTATTTTTGTTCTTTCATTAGAGGTGAAACCCCGTCAAGTATCAACTAATGAAGTAAGAGTGATATGATATTCGAAACTCACAATTTCACTTCTTTTTACAAATGGAGAAGTTCTGTATAGAATTTAAATATCATAAAAATTATCATATATAATACAAAATTTCTTGGTCGATTACTTCGAATCGAGCCTCTCGATCCGTCATTAAATCACATATGGTTATAGCGTGCTGAAATTTTATGAAAAGCTAGTAGGTAATACAATAAATTAACTCATTGAATTAGAGAAAATGTATAAATACAAGCTGGCAAGAAGAAATAAAATAAAAAGAAAAACTCAGAGACCATTGCCTCCCTCCCTTGGACCGGCAGGTGGGAGATACCTCGTCAGCCTACCTCCCATCTGATAAAACCATAATTCACCTCCATAACAAGATTCTTCTCCTCTCCAATCTTTGCTACTAATGCTATTTCCCCAATTTCCATAGCCAACTACATCGATTTCTTTCATTTCAAAGCTCAGAGTTTAGATGAAAACTGCAACAACCAATGACCACCCATGAGGCTACTGTCTCGATCTCTGTTTCCTCCACTGATAATCTCACTGGCTTTGTTCTTGCTGTGGTTTCTAGTGCCTTTATTGGGTCGAGTTTCATAATCAAGAAGTTGGGTCTGCAGCGTGCTGGCGCATCGGGTGCTCGAGCAAGTGAGTTTTGGGTTTTTTTGGTTCAATCTGACTTAGCTGCCCAATTTTTGTTTCTTTAGGTTTTTTCTTTTGATTTTCCGATTTGGAAATTGTTCTCAATTATGTTTTGCTCACAGCGTTACAATAGGGTAGGTTCTTAACGAATGTACAGTTGAATTATTTTTAAGTAATGCGAAACATAAGCTTAAATTTAAAGCACATTTCAATTTCGATTAGCCACTTTTAAACCCAATTTCTGGTTATTCGATAATGCTATCAACTGTTGTGCAGTTTGGGAGTAATATTTTTTACAATGTTCAATCAGTTTGAATGAGCTAATGATGGGTTGACCTGTTACACTTTTGCTATGTAGAGTAACGTTTTCTTGGTGGACTTTCCGTTTTTACTCCTTTGTTGGTTACGGGCTCGTATATTTATAATTGGTTCTTGTACTGGTATTTGCTTAACGGAGTTGTCTGGTTAATGAAATTTAGGTTCAGGTGGGTATGGGTATCTATTGCAGCCACTGTGGTGGATCGGTATGGTTACCAGTAAGTGTACGATTGTTGAATTATATTGTCTTTTCGCTTTTTGTCAAGGAAAAGTAAATTGATTATTCTCTGTCTCCTAAAATTGTGCAGTGATCGTTGGGGAGCTTGCCAATTTTGTGGCTTATATTTATGCTCCCGCTGTACTAGTCACGCCGCTTGGGGCACTAAGTATAATTGTCAGGTAGATCCTAAAACTTTATCTTAAGATCAATAAGACTCATGTTAGTTGCTAAAATCAGATTTGATTTAGAGAATCGGGATTCTTTAGACCTTTTAGGTTGAATTTGTAGTTTGTATTAGGATGTTTGTAATTGATATCAAAAGTCCAAAACCAAGTGGCGGGATGGAATTGGGTTCCTAATCTGATTTTCTTGTGCTTATTCCTATCTCTAATCAATATCTGCATAGATGTAAAATCTTGGTTTTGTTTAATCTTTTATTATTTTGTTTCCAGTGCTATCCTAGCAGATTTTTTCTTGAAGGAAAAATTGCAGAAAATGGGTATATTGGGGTGTGTTTTATGCGTTGTGGGGTCTACTGTGGTTGTACTCCATGCTCCTAGTGAACGTAGTCTGAGTTCCGTGGATGAGATCTGGGAACTAGCAACTCAACCAGGTAAGCTTTTGAAATTCTTTCTGGCATGTCCTTAGATGGCATTTATAGCTTGTTTGATAGTTTACAATTTGCGTGTTTTATCCAGCTTTTCTCTTGTATACGGCCTCGGCAATAGCTGTAGTATTGTTCCTGGTGATGTATTGTGAACCACGCTATGGACAGACAAACATTATCATTTACATCGGCATTTGTTCAATTATTGGATCAGTAACGGTAATTATTTTATGGCCATTCGTATTGACGTGCACACTGATCCACTTCAGACTTCTATAATATCTCCAAATGCGTGGGGGAAATGTTTTAGTAAGAAGATTGTACTTAATTGCTAAAAGAAATCATAAAATGTAATATAGATAGATACTACATGGTATCATTTTATTCTTATCATTTTCACCCTTGCAGGTAATGAGCATTAAAGCGATAGGCATTGCAATAAAACTCACAATGGAAGGTTCAAGCCAGGTGGCACACTTTCAAACCTGGGTTTTTGCAATGGTTTCAGTCTCATGCATAATAACGCAGTTGAATTACTTAAACAAGGTTCGTACCTTTTGTTTTGATATTGTTTCTTCTTTCAAAGTCATAACTAAGATATTCAAAACTTTACTATGAAAAAAGTACACAGACTTGTGCCCAATTTAAAGGGAAACACTGACAAATATCTCACAGTTAAGTGCAAGTAACTTTTTAGTACCCTAAAAACCAAGGACATTTTGGACACAGACTTGTGCCCAATTTAAAGGGAAACACTGACAAATATCTCACAGTTAAGTGCAAGTAACTTTTTAGTACCCTAAAAACCCAGGACATTTTGGCTCAAGTAATGATTTAATTACTTGTAAGTTAATAGTTTACAATGATTTCTCTTAATCTTCGTGATCAGAACCAGAATTTTATATAGATAGCATGTAATCTACATGGAGATATTAGGTACAGTAGCGTTATTTCATTTTGGTTGTCTTTTGCATCCTAATAGGAAGAAAGTTCTGTACATTTTAGACTTTGTTATATTAAGTAACACACAAACCAATAGCGTGGTATATACCTAAACAAGAATTAGTACTTTCTACTGTGCACTTGCGTGGATGGAATCAGGCTAAACAGAAGTTGTTTGTTTTCTTGTATATCGGTTTAAATTTAATTATCTTTTCCTTTTAAATTTTTCTCTCCAGAATTTCTTTGCTTCTCTAGGTTGGACCTCGGGTACGTTATTTTAGATTATCAATTGGCATTTTAATGGTAATGAATGATACTGATAACTAGATTATTATTTTGCATAGATGTACGGGTAAGAAAGGTTTTCATAGGTTTGAAGTGCTCGACAATTACCTCAATTTGTGGGTCATGCACACGCTTAAATATTCATCCATTAATCAATCTCCTTTGTTGATGTATGATAATTATTAATAATCTTCCTTGGACTGTGATTCTTCAATTCATGAATTCACCAATCACTTTTTTCTATTGCCATAAATTCACTTGTCTTGAACAACCTCATTTCTCGCATTGTTTATCCATATTTAGGGTGTGCTCTTGCATTTATGTAGTCTATTTAGATGAAATAGAGATACCCGAGGCAGTATTTATCACGAGCCTAACTTTATGGTAAAAGAGAAATAAGATGATACAAAGATAACAAAGACAAAGGTACACACCTGTTTTGCATGGCATTTGACACTTGTAGAGTACTTAAAATTTTTGGTGCAGATTTGATTTTTGTTTCTAGTTCTTTATCGATGCCCAGTGCTTATTCAGAAGATTATGTAATTAAATGATCCAGGCTTTGGATACATTTGACACAGCAGTTGTTTCTCCGATCTATTATGCTATGTTCACGTCATTCACGATCATTGCCAGTTCCATAATGTTCAAGGTATCTTTCGTTTGTTTTCAACACCTTTGCATTTTCTCTTTACATAGTATAATTCTTGTTCTTCTGGATCATGTAGGATTGGTCCGGTCAGAATGTTAGTAGCATTGTTTCCGAGCTCTGTGGATTTATAACTATTCTTTCTGGGACTATGGTATTACACAATACGAGGACGATGGATCCGGCTTCTGTTTCAGGTACGCCCTTCGGAAACATGAACTGGAAAATGCACGGTTTTGGGTTTTGAAATTGCTAATTTATACTAGTTTCTGGATTCATTACTGCTTGGTTTGTTGTTCTTTTCAACCTTTTGTAATCATCTTCATTCACATTTTTGCGCGATCGTCTTGAATGCCATTCAGTTTGTAGTCAGCATTAGTAGGAAGATAATGCCTATGCCCACTGGATCAACAACCTATCGTGCTGCTTAAGTGATTGCTCAAATCGATATTGGTAAACATTAGATATAGAATTTTATAAAGTTCTGCACAAATTAACATACTATTCTTCATAGAATAGTACTCATATAGCTCACCCTACTTCTTACGGGGTGAAGGCTTCATTTTTAGTCTTTGTTGTGTCAAACTCTCATCAAGGGGGAATTTGCTAATCGATGTTCCTGACAAATAAAAAGAATAGCCTCTTCCTACTTTGAACTTCTGCTGCTCAAAAGGCAGCGACAAAGAGAGAGAGTAAATTACATCATCTCTTGTTGTTTGTCATTACATAGACACTCCTTTTAGTTTCAATAATTGCACAGAGCTTCCTCACGCTTTGTTATTTATAATGTAGAGTAAATCACGTCAATATCCCATATAGTTTGTCTTAATTACATGGACACCCTTGTAGTTTCAATAATTACATAAAGCTTCCTCACACTTAGTGGATGGACAAAAATGCCCTTCTCTATGTATCACTACTTGATTCAACCATTATAATGTTCAACCAAAAATGAAAGAACTAGATGTTTTTTACATTCTCAAACATTAATGTATACAAGTTATAAAGAAAATAAAATTGAAAATAAGAGATGAGTATGAATTTCTTACAGAAAGGGGAAGCTGCAAGGGCATTTGGGAAAATGAATTTTTTATGGACTTATGTGTAGGTTTTGAAACTAGAAAGGATGTCCGTGTAGGTTTTGAAATTAGAAGGTTGTCTGTGTAATGAAGGCAAACTATAGGAGAGATTGGTTTAATTTATCCTATAATACATTATAGGAATACAACAATATGTAAATGACTAAGCAGTGTTTTCAAGGCACAGCCAGGCACACGCCTATGGCGAGAGGTGCGGCGAGCAGCCATGGCATCGCCTCTACACCTGCTGAGGCGCGCGCATTCAAGTAAGCGAGCAGCCATGGCATCGCCTCTACACCTACTGAGGCGCACGCATTCAAGCAGGCGAGCGCCTTGCTCGCCATTTTTACGCCTATAAGCCCAGGCGAGCGCCTGGTTGAAGGCTTCGTAACTGAATATCTTCTTGCAACAATATAGGCAGCTGATGAGCAGATTTTGCATGCACCAAAAAAGGAAAGAAAATATATCTTTTGATTCTGTCTATTATGCCCTCCAATATGCCATTAAAGTACAGGTTTCTAATTAATTTTAGGAGGATAAAAGTAGATTTCCCTCCTTTCCTATTCCGTGCAACATAAGGAAAGAAAACCAGATTTCATCTTTTTAGAAAAAAGAGAGTCAGATCTCATCTCCTACACTCCCCAGCAAAGAAAGTTGCAGCCAAAGATTTGGGTTTTATCCCTCTTAGTTTTCTTATTTTCTATGTTCATCTTCTCCATTCTTTTTTGCTTTTCAGACCTCTTCTTCCCATGGAGGAACTCTGTCCAAATGGACTTTGATGATCTTAACTTTTGAGGAGTAGGAGTTGAAGATGATAGAAGGGAATCTAGGAAAAAATGACATTATTTAATGCTTTCTTTTAACAGTGGAACAATATTAACCTTGTTATCTATCTAGTTTGATGCGTGTTCTATAATGATATTATATTTATTTTGTTATCTATATAGTTTTGATGTGTAATCTATGATGTTAATTTTCATGAATACATATCAAATTGCGCCTCTCTTTGATTAGGCGACGCCATTCTAGCACATGTCGCCTCCAGGCGACCAAGTGGGTTGTCGCCTTGGAGTGTGCCTTGCGCCTTGAAAACACCGTGACTAAGTTGTTTGCTATCCAATTAGAAAGCTTTAGTGGAGAGTAAGGGGGTCTTGCTACAACAAATAATTTCTTTTAAACATAATTTCCTCACAATAACATTGATCATTTGTGGTTTACTCTTTGGAAATTAGCCATCCATAAAGCAAACAAAAATGCATTAGGTAATTTACTTTATAGCAAATATCAGCATAGTTTGAAGGGGCCGTTTGGTTGCGGCTATCTACGTGGTAAAGTTCGTGGTAAATTTATTTTCCAGCATTTTTTCATGTTTGTTTCAAATATATTTATTTGTCATGGTAAAGTTATTAAGCCTTGCTAAATAACAATCCCATATTACTTTCCCTACTACTTTCTCACAAAAATCTACTTTACCAAATAACTTTCTCAATTCACTTACACATCTTACAAAACATCTACACAATTTCTAAAATAATTTTTATATTCCCAAATCCCCATAAAAATACCAATTATTTGTTTCAATTCTTCCTATTTGATTTGATATTTTATTTTCTTCAAGACCAAAGACTCACAAAATTGTCATAAAATATCTCGGTCCTGGAATCCCGTCAGATCTCGTTCTAGTTCTGGTGGAACCAAACTAGTCCCGATGCCAAATTTTGAGATTTTTTCATCCCTTCCGACTTCTGCCCTGAAAGACCCGTCCCACAAACTCATCTCGAGGTCGCCTCATGAGATTAAGACATGCACGTTAATTGGAATAAATGATATAAAATAATAAGTTTGAATTCAAGATAGATAAACTCTTCGTATATGCCTAATATAAAATTTAAATGATGAAAATTGAAATTAAAAATTATTTCTTTCCCTACAATAAATATTATTCATAAACTATCAATGTTTAAAAAATATTAAAATTATAAAAATGAGACTATAACGGGATTGTTTATCACATTTTATTTTTTGTGTGGAGGACCAAACCCGTGGGACAGAGCCGCGAAGGGGGGGGGTCCTCAATCATTTATATTTAGTTTTAGACTATATTTACCCGAAATAGAACAAAAATTTGCATTCCTATTCTGTTTCGTTCATGTGCCAGAACCAACATATTTTGTCCGTTCGAGGCAGAGCGGAATGAAATTGATAACCATTGTATTAAAATTATCTACTAAGAAAAGCATATGTAACGGGGGAACTGTTAAATATTATTAAATATTTTAATGTTTTAATATGAATTAAAGTTATTTATATCAGATTTATTTTTTATATATAAAAGAGGAAAATTATATGTTATAATTAATTTTGTGATATCAAAGAAAATTTAATCAAACACGACATAAATTATTAAGATTTTCTAACAGTTGCTAGCAAAGAATCTGTATATAATTTTGCTATGTAATTTTGAATAATTTGTCGTTAAATGTATTTGTACGGTGTAAGTAAAGAAAATTATTTTAGTTTTTAGCGTAGTAAGAGAAAAATAGTTGATTTGATTTTATTGGTGGAGTTAATAAAATAGTTAAATAGTTATTACGTAAATTAATATATATATATATATATATAAGACATTGTGTATATTAAAATCAATATATAATCATTGACAATAAATTACAACTTGATAAAAAAAGAAATTATAAATAATAAATTATTTTATTACTTTCATATAATTTATATAATTTAACCAACAATTTTATCAAACTTTCTCAACAATTTTACGTAAGTTTTCTACATATCAAACAAAGAAATCATACTTTCCCAGTAACTTTTTCACTTAATCATGTGTTACCAAACATGGTAATCTTAATATCTTGTCATTTAACTTTACAACTTAAACATACCCAGCAATTTAACTTTTTCAATATTTTTACTTAACTCGTATCAAACGACCCCGAAATGTTTTCTTACCGAATATTAAATGCACACATACTGATACTGCTTAGAAACTATGTATGCCGGAATTTGGATTGACATTTATAAGTGACAACTACAATACAGAAGTTGAAAACCCAACAAAGATAAGAATCTAAGATAGTATTTGTCTATCTTTAGTTTTAATATACATTATATTAACTGGCCGAGATTTTAGCAAGCACAAGAATGAGTAGCAACTATGCGCGAATGCATAGAACTGGAAAGGATTTGTGTAAAAACGATGGCTGCTAGACTTCCAACTGAGCATAGCTTGATAGCCCATGCCTATATTGCAATTTAGACAAACATGGGGTAGACCGAGCACCAAAAGAGGGGGACAAATAAGAAAATAAACCATCAAATGAAGAGAGGGGGGGGGNGGGGGGGGGGGGGGAGACATTGTTTGGGAAGGCGAAGGGGTAGTGCATTGGAGTAAATGCGGGAGAACCTAATTTGCTTGTCCTGGGTTCAACACTCATGGAAGAGGAGAACCTGCAACCTTTTGCAGGAGAATATGATGAATATTTTATGATAAAAGGACATCGTCTTATTCATATCTATATCGACAACATGTCCGTGCCAGTGTCTTTGTCCAAATATATGGACAAAATTATAAATACATTTATAGTTAAGTCCTCTCTTTAGTATCTACAGTCATGAAAAGAAATGCATTTGTCACTGTGTGAAGGAAAGCAATTATGGTCGGAAATGTAGCTGCACGAAGCATTTTAAACAAAGTGAACTAATGTTGGATAAATTACTTCACAAGTCCTTTGCATTCACACTGTTTTCTTTTGAGGAAAAGCTTCTTCAATTTGCATGACATGTAGACCAATAAAATTTTGATTATAAACTAGTCAGAGTTTTAAATTTTAGTCACACCCCCTACTTTATTTGAATATTTGATGGTAAATCATATTCATGGACATCTAGTCTCACATCCTGAAATACTTTGTCCAAGGTCATTAGTTAAAATGCTGGTTGCTTCATTTTAGAATGTGGAGCCATCTTATATAAAGCATTTATAATTTATGTGAAGCCAAAGAAATCTTATTCTCTATCCAGAATAGCTGTTAACAATGATTCCAAATCACGTGCAGATATCTATGGATCATTTTCTCCTCAAGTATCTTGGTTTATCCATGCTAATGGTGATACTTGGAAAACAAAGGAGGAAGAGAAGCTTCTACCAGACTTCGATTCAATTCTTAAACAAGATCATTTCACATAGTATGGAAGATTTTCTATTCACGATCGTCTCGTTTCTTCGGCTTGGTGATTTAATATTTCCATGTGATAAAAGTGGTATGCATATAATCTTTCCTTCAAAGATAATTTAGTCAACGGTGAAAGAAATATAGAGGGAACCTCTCTCTTTCGATCTTAAGCTTGAGATGCAAAAGCCAGCTTGTGGAGGCCAACATGCTCCAATTTTATCTTAAATAGGTAACTGGCATTCAAAATTTCCTTCCATTTTGTACTTGTAGGTTCTGACACCTGACCGGTAGCATATTCTTTCAAATGATTTGTTAGTTTTCCTGGTGTGTAGTCTGTTATGTATTTACTCTTACCCGGTTCGATCACTTGTATGATTAATTAGTTCAAGCCTCCTTGTGAAAAGAGAACATATCTGATTTATATATTGAAATTTTGTTTTCTTTGTACCGTTGCCTTCTCTTCTTGGTCAGTTTTGTTAAAGGAGAGAGATTGATGAAAAGCAGAGGTAAATTTAGCCAGTTTATGTTATTAAGTGTTATGCCTCATTCAGAAATCAAGTGAAGCAGGCAGCTTGGTTTTTATAATTATTGCAGTAGCAGAAGAAACTTGAATATTTATTGAGATGATAATTGGCTTTGACTAGTGAGGAGTAGATCATTCTTACTACTGACCTGACCCTGTCACTCTGTTCTGTGTGTTATTGTAAATCAAGCATTCAATTTATTCAAGGAGTCGTAGTCCCACTACTAGCAAGATATATTGATGAAGTTTGTCAGTCTTTAACCACCGTATTAATAATCGGATTGGGTTTTTAGGCACGGTTAGCTTTGGAGTTCACGGATCTGACTGGACGGTTTAGATCGCACTTGACTAGAGAATATAAAAAAATCTGTTGTTTTATTTTTCATTTGGTCAGTTTAGGTCGTCCAAATTTAATGAACTGGCTGATATGAAACAAATGTTCAACTTGTGAGGACCCCATTCCTTAATAAACTATTATGTCCTGATGAATGAGTTACGTCAATAAGACGTTGAATATGCTGGTGCTGTTGCGGTTTTATGGTTCATTTGGTTGGAGCAAGACCATACGATTTTTGAAGAATCTTTTGAGGAAGTGGATTCTTTGTGGGTATACTGGTGCTGTTGCGGTTTTATGGTTTTGGTTGGAGCGAGACCATATGATTTTTGAAGACTCTTTTGAGGAAGTGGATTCTTTGTAGGATAAGATACTTTTTTTTAACTTCTTTTTGAGTCTCTAATAGTAAGGCTAGGGTGTTTAAGGATTATCCCTTGTTTTTTATCAATGGTGATTGGATGGTTGCTTGTATAACTAAATTTTGTATTTTTTGGTGCTTGGTTGGATTTTTTTAAACACCCTATCGTTGCAAATATTTTTTTATTAAGTAACCAAGTGTTGAGGATTACAAGAGGTGAATTCTCATGTTAGGAACATGAAAATTAGAAGAAAGAAAATTGATAAAGAATGTCATATCTTGGAAAGATGGTAAACATTAATGGGATAAACATCAGTTTTGCTTCGAGAGGCAAAAGCCTTGACTGCTATTTGAAAGTTGACAGCTTCTGTTGGATGCAACCCATCAAAAAACACATTGCTTCTTCTATTTGAACATGTTCTTCCTCCTCTTCTACATAAGATACCAGTTCCACCTTCACTTAATGATGCAACTTCACAACATGGATTTGCTGCGTCCTTGAAACCTTTGAAACCACAAGTTTTGTAAATAGTCAACCAAAACGTTCAAGTTTTGTTTGAAGCATTTTTATGTAGTTTGAAGCAGTGGAAGATCTAGGAAAACGGTGTTGCTGGAGTACCATAGAAGCTTGTAAATTTCTTTTCCACAACGTTGTACGGAATAAATCCTATAATTATATACTTATTGTTCGCTCAGGAAAAAAATTATAAAATTCAGTGTAATTGTGCTGCACATATATTGAAAAGTTGAAGTGTGTATATATCTATATATACACATATATATATAACGGGTCTTGTTACTTCAAATAATTTTTTATGTTTTCCGAATTCATGTTTATTTTACTCTTATTATTTGTACTTCTCAACAAAATGCTCAAAAAATCAAGTTATTACACACACACACATATATATATATATATATATATTAGTAATTAATACCTCAATCTGTAATTCTGACTAGTTAAGTTTGATAGTTTAATCACGTAGTTATAATTATTTTTAGTTTTAATAACTATTATTAACTAATTAATTAAATTTATCTTAATAATAGTCAACTATTCCATAACAAGTCTACAGAATTTCATGATGACATTTAACTTTTCAATATGCCTCTCTATGTTAGCATTATAATTCTTTTAGAGCGATATCATTCTATTACCACATTTTATTTTAGTTCCACCTTTTCATTTTGAAAATATATATGACATATAGCTCATTAATTGTTGTTTGAAAATAACTTATTTATGAATATCTTGAAGTAAAAATCCGCATATGCGTTGAATTCATCCCTAAGCGTTAATGAAAATAATTTTTTTTGTTCTCTTTAAAATAATAAAATGAAAAAGTGATAAAAATTTAATTATGTATTTTTTAAGAACCTGCATAAAGCCTGGAGTTAATTTTCAATTGTACGCGTGCGTCTTTTAGAGCTTTAGACAGATCAAAGCGGAAAAATGTTGCTGATTGTTTTTCATATTCAGGTTTCAACCTTAACATCGATACTCCTTGTGATGAAGATAAGTGGGTATGACTTGCTTCTCCTAATCGCTCATTTTCAATCAGTACTACTTATGATGCTTTGACTGTTCAAGGACATAAATTGCATTGGACTGATATTCTCTGGTATTTTGGTTGTGTTCCAAAATATTCTTTTATTTCCTGACTTGCTCTTTTGAATAAGTTAAGAACTAATGACAAAATTATTTCTTGGAAACATGACATCAGTCCTGCTTGCGTATTATGTCTTGATGGTGTTGAATCTGTTCAACATCTCTTTTTTTATTGTCCTGCCACCTCTAAGATTCTTAAGTTTTTAATTTATCGACGTAACTATATAGGAGATGGTATGGGTTTGGATAGTATTTTTTCTTGGTTTCTCGGCTTAAAAAAGAATACTATGTGTGAGTTTGTTTGTTCTAAATCTCTTCACTTCATATATTTATTATATATGTTTGGAGAGAAGCATGGGAGTATTCTCTGTTAAAGTAGTGTTTAGTTCCACTCTTATATCTAAGCAAGTTTGTAGGATTGTCGGGACATGTTATTGTTCCTTGACAACGTGAGATGTCAATTTTCAAGAAAAATGGATTTGGGGTTAGTTACTTGACAAAGAATACTATAATTGTATTTAATTGATTTTTAGATAATTTAATAATTTAATAATATTATTTTTGTTTCTAATAATTATTATTAACTAATTAATATATTTGATCTCAAATAATAATCTACTATTTACAATACGTAAAAGAATGTAATCAACTTCAGGTGATATATCTACCTAACACGTGTAGCGCACATTAAAAATATATAGTATATGTAAATGTGCATACCTTGTGAGGCAGGATGATTTATGATGTCTCTAAGAATCTTGTAAGAATTGACAACAACAAAATGAGAACCAGAAAGTTGAGGCTTGATTGAATTAACCAACGACTTCAATTTAGAATTGAAAAGGTGTGCTGCTTTATTAACTTGTTTAATGCATCCCTTCTGCATTGGATTGCTTAATCTTACCACAGGATAACAGCCTAAAGGGTTTATTGACATCAACACAAATTTCCTTCCTCCCAAACTATACAATTTCTGCATTTCAACAAAAAAAGCCCCACATCAAATAATTTTTTGGTACCTTTTTTAGTTAAATTTATCTTCTTTATTTGGATAGAGAGAGAATCAATGAGATTGGTAGTGAAGGAAAACAAACCTTGAGTTGGAGAGAGAGAGAACCAATGAGATTGGAAGTGAAGGCATGAAGACTGAGACTAGTGTTAGATCTCCTTAGGAAGTAATTGGAAGTGTAATCGTTGCCTCCACTTCCCACAACAAACAAGTATTTGCATAGTGATAGTGAGCTTTCATTTCTGTAACCCAATTTAACTTTCAATTCTGGCAATGTCACCACTTCAAAGTTCCTTATTTGTTGATTTAAGCTCACCACGTTACCCTTCAAATTTCCATTTACCCTCATTAAAAAATAATATAGATTAGCTGCTTGATAACCCTATTTTATAATTTAGAAATGCGTTAAACTCGAGCTTCGACAGATCAGAAATTAAATAATCAAGAATTGTTCTGATTAATAAATTTTTTGATTTTCATTTAGAATAGATCTGAACTACTGGTTAAAAGTTATCTAAGAATAGATTCTCGAACTCAGTGAAACTACCAACTTATATAATTTCTCACTAAACTAACATATTTTTGCCAACAAAATAGAAGAATAAACATTGCTACTTTTTATCCAAAAAAAGTGCAACAGAAAAACGTTTGAGCTGCATTACTAGGACATTAAAATGAGTACAATGAACAATAAAGCATGCATATAAGGCATGTCAATAAAGGGTAAGTTATAGGTAGTTAACACTTAATAGACTACATTTATGATTTGGTTCGTCTACTTCTTATTGACTGATTACAGACCTATTATTTTTAGATTAAATTTTAATTGATCAATTGACGTCTCAATTATTCTTAAGTTAGTGTTTTATTACTTTTTAAAATGAGTTATCAGTTATAAGTTAATTAACTTATGAATAATCAACACGATACTTAGTTAATTCAAACTTGACATAGAATTTCGCTAGTGTAAAATCACTCTATCTATTCATGGAGAGTAATTTTAAATTTATCAAATGATGTGTCAATATTTTATAGATCAATTAATATAAAACCACAATCAATTTGTGATTATAAAATAATAACTTTTAAATATTTGATAAATCACTCCATCAATTACTCTTTTAACAAACTCTAATTACTTGCTTTGCTATGATTCTTTTTTCCCCTTCTTTCACCTTTACCGCAGTTATCTTTTACATCAAATTTACAAACTCATAGAACTCGTTTATAAAATAATAATATATAAATGTTTGACATGTTACTTGATTGGTTATTCTTTAATCAAACTCTTATTATCTTTTGCTAATGACTTTTTTTAATTTTTTACAAACCTGTAGAACTAATTAATAAAACAATAATTCATAAAACAAAAAAACGTATAAATGTTTGACAAATCAATTACTCAATGTCTCATTAACCAAACTCCTATTATCTTTGCTATGATTTTTTTTCATTTCCATCTTTCGACTGTAACTCAGTTATCTTTTACATCAAATTTACAAACTCGTAGAACCAAATTATCTTTTATATCATATGCACAAACCCATCGTGGGTTCGATACTGATCTACTCTACAATAGAGTTTGTTTCCCAATTTGCCCATTCCATATCAAATTTCCTTTCAGATTCAAGAGCTTGAGCTATTTACTAATTATAAATACTAATTAAATAACATAAAGTAAGATTCTAGTAGTAGAAGAAAATTATACGTATTACTTACTGCAATGGAGCCGGTATCATCGAGTATACCGGAGCCGCCGGAAGCGAAATCGACACCATGAACAATTCTGTTGCCCTTAGTAGAAGGGTCAGCAAAGGGTGGAATGAAGGAAGGAAGGTTAAGAAAACCACCAAGAAAATCAATAACATTCTTCCCATTAGTAAATCTACCAGAAGGACCAAGAGGAAAATCTATTCCATAAGGCAAATAATCAGCCTTAGCTGTTGTATTCTCTAAGAAATTGTTGTTACCATTATCAACTAAAGAGCTTCCAAACACAAGCATTCCTTCAATCTCAATTCCTCCAACATCTTTAACTTTTGATTGACTTTGATAGCTAAATGAGAAGAAACAAGAAAAGTAGATAAAGAAGAAGAAAATCATTGATTTTCCATTTCCAGTCATTTTCTAGAGATGAGTTTGTGAAATTGAGGCAAGATGATTGATTGTTTATAGGGAGAGTTTGAGAGCATTTAAAGAAAGGACCTACCTCCTTATGTCTTGGTCAACTTCATATTTATTGATGTATGTTCCCCATGCACAAGTATATAGTTTCCGGAAAAAAAAACAATGAGGAAAATTTTACATTAATTTATGTGCAGTTAGTTATGTCTGACTAATCATTTGTGGTAACATATAGATACTTGAATACATGTAAAGTTTGGATGAAATCTTTTCCTTTGCCTAATGATTCCATTGAGGAAATGAACTTATCTGGTCTAAAAATAGGTCCACAAGTCATGAATAGGTCCTGCGTTGGCATCAGTTCAACATGTTTCTGGGAATCGAAAGAAAACACATTCTGGTTTTCCATAAAAAGGACAAAACAAAACTGATTTCCCTTAATCCACGAAATTGTTCCATCTATTATTGATTTCCAAAAAAAAAAAAAAAACAAACCTAACTTCCTTAATCAAAACATGTAATTTCATTAAAAAAACACTCGGCAGTATTGCGTAGTTTAAAAAATACACAAATCTTTCCTATGCTTCGTGGATGTGTAATCCGGCTATAACCTGATAAGGATGTTCCCCTCAGATGATGAGAATACAGCTTTCACCATGGAGAGAGGTTTGTATTGTTTGTTAGGATTCCCTTCAAGGACGAGAATTATATACTTATCTTGACAATAGTTTCTGAATTGTAATAAATTAATATTTTTTATTACATGTGACACGTTCTCATAAAAAGTCTATAAGCATTTAGTACTTGCTTTATGGGCCATTTGAAGTTTAGCTCATAGGAACAAGATTTTTAACTAAGAGTTTTTTATGACTTAAAATTATTGATTTTCACAGTCTAGTGAAAACAAACGCTTTACTATGAAAGACTATAATGCGTTAACAATATCACATAGAGTGACTCACCTTGGTCAATAGATGTAGTACCTAGTTAATATACTAGTGCATTTGAAATGCATTGAAATGACTAATGAGCATAAATTTCGGTAAAGTACTATCTTAACAAAATCATGATTAATTGCTATAGTATTATGAGTGTTTTTAATCTTGAGATTTATGAGCTCATTTAATAACTTTGTTTGTTTGATCTACTGTGATTGAACCTTTATAGGTCAACACATCTGTAGGTTGAGTAATTGAGTTATTAGATAGTGAAGATACATATATTCTCAATAATAGAGTCCATAAACACTTTTATATAAGTGACATAGTACTCCTTAACAAAATTCATTTATGCAATCATTAGTTTACTATGATTTGATCATTTTGCTTGAGGCATCAAGTATATCCTAATCATTATTAGTGATTTGATCATTTTACTTGAGACATCAAGTATGAAAATTATCGTGGTTGATAAATAGAACAAGATTCAGAACTTGCGGATATGAGAGGTGTATATATTATTACAATAGTATTTCATTTAATTTTACACGGTGTTATATTATGGAGGGGATACAATCATGAATAATAGGGCAAAAATAATTACATCGAGTAATATAAAATACGGTGAAGTTCAATTCTAATTTCATAGTGGTGATTAGTTGAGTTTAATAATTATTTAGTCAAAGTATTTTTATGGTCTTTAATCTAGCATATGGATTTTAGTTTTTGTTGTAACTGGTAATAATAGGCATGACATAGATACCTAGTATAGTCAATCATTCAATCCTATTTTAAGTAATGAAAATTATTAACTAAAATTAATTTAACTAATTTTAATTAGAGATATAATTTTCTGCTAGGACCGATCTCTTAATTATAGCCGTCGGGTGCTACTATAAATAGGAGGATTCTCTCAGTCTAGGGTTAAGTCTTTTGATACCATTACTTGAAAGAAGATTCGTTTCTATAGCTTATACTATATTTTTTGATTTAAAAATTGAAGATCGAGATGATTTTCACTACAATATTTCCTTCTTTGTTGTCATTTCCTGCTTTTAGGGATGAAGAACACTGAGGTCACGCTCTAACAACTTCTCAACAAAATATCTTACCAAACAAATAGGGAAGTCTACATGAATGACATGATTTTCAAAAGAACCATCGTCGCTTCTCTTTTGACTGAACTAACTAAGACATATTAACCCTTCAAAAGAATAATATGAGGCTGAAACCAACGAAGTCTGTCTCCAGGGTCAGGGCTGGTAAATTACTTGGGTTCATGGTGAACCAAAGAGGAAGTGAAACTAACCCTGATAAGATCTAGGCTCTGGTAGAGATGAAGCCACCGTGAAAAGTGGAAAAGGCTAACATGGATGATAGCCGCCTTGAACTGATTCGTATCTCGAGAAACAGACAAGTGCTTGCCATTTTTTCGAGCCCTAGAGAAGGGAAAATATTTTCAATGCTTTCTAAGAATGTGAATCAACCTTCGTACAAGTGAAGGAATGCCTCTAGAAGCTACCATTATTGAGCAAGCCAAATAGGAGGTCTTCTTCTTATACTTGGCCGCCATGCCTTAGGTAGTAAGCTTTACCCTAGTGTGAAAGAATGGGAACGTAACACCTCAATCCTTGAGGATTAAACATGACCGTAATTTCTTAATTCAAAATCTCAAATTAGATTGAAATCGTAATTTGAGAAAATCTATAAATTAAAACCCCTAATTTTTCCCTAGTAAAAAAACCCTTATCATTAGTAGCGAAAGCGATAAGACATCATAAATGCTTAATTCAAACAAGCCTTACCAAATCAGATTAAACCTTATAAGAAAATCAACATGAGAAATTCATAATTCATGAAAACTTAAAAAATCCTTGTTCAAAAGCATAATGAATAATAAACTACTTAAATAATTAAGTTTAAAAAAATCATTTCCTCAAGTCTTAAAAGTAAATTATAAACTAAAAATCCAAAATTCTTCTATTGATTTAGCTAGTTATGACAATTCGCCACTCCTACTGCTTGCCATCATCACCTACGTCATAAACAACTGTGTAGGAGTGAGTGCTATATAGAGTACTCAATAAGTAATCAAGCATGATGATATTGAATAGACAATGTCATAAATGCAATCATAACACGCATACATCATAAATTAAAAATGCAACATGCTTAATTATGTCTTGGCTAAACATAGCAAGTGGTTACATCAGTCACGTACACAATCATATAATATGCTCAATCATATCTTATCTTGGCATATACCATAGTGAACAAGGTAACCAAAATTGTTCATACGGAAGTGAAACATAACATGACGAATTGGATATGGAAACAGATGCACTCTGTGGGTGACGTAAACAAATGTTACTCAATGGGTTACAAAATAAAATGTACAGATAACAATCAATGCGTGAAAGAAAACATGAATAGATGACACTCAATGTGTGACAGAAATATGAACAGATGACACCATACCCCTATAACGGAACATAAAGTGCACAGTCTTATTTATTGTTCACCAAAGGACGTGCTTAAGTTCCTATCTTGCTTAATTACTACTTGAATTAATTTCACTTCATGATTCATAATATCTAACGCATGATAATAACTAAATGTATGGTTCATACATAAACATATCATGATCACTAGTACATGTAACATAATCAGACATGGTTAACCTAACATTTCATGGTAACAAATTTAGTCATACGTATAATTGATGTGCGTGTAACAATTACTCAACTTACCAATATATGATAAAATAATTGTAGAATCGTCACAATGGATAATGTCACACAAATTTCATAGTTCTCACACAACTTAGAATATTTTTTTTTATAAAGGCCATATATTAAGAGAAAAACAAAGAACAAGCTACAATGGGCATACCTCAGGAAACCACCAACACCTCAAGGAAGATTACCAAGTAAGTGAGAATGGAGGTTCCAACTGGCAACAAGCCATCTATTGATGGGGGAGTTAGGAAAGAAATTTGGTAACCATTTAACATAATGGGTGTTGTGAGGGGGTAATGCATTCTCCATATACAAATAACTCACAAACCAACTTTGTTTTCATAGACCAAAACATTTGTTCTGAATTAGATGACCTAAAATGATTGCTAAAAACTCCAAATTTATTTTTCAAAATATATTTTTCAATCGTCGCTTTGCGTCCAAGACATGCTGCGACAATTGGTAATATGTAATTAGTTCAACGAAATTTTCATAGTGCACTCAATCTTCATTTAATTGTAGGGATGAATTAATCTAATCTTAACCTTAGGACTAACTAATTTCTCATTCAGGTTATAAATTTTCGATGAAAGTGACTTCCTAAAATATGGAGTGTCACATTATGGTAAAAACAGTACATACACTATGCTCCAATTCAACACATGACGTAATGAATGTGATTACTATAAAGTATAGATCATTGTAATGTTCATTGGATTATTAGCCGAAAATAAGGGGTCTTACAGCAAGGTTGTATAATTTGTGCTCAATTAAGGAAGTAAGTCACTAAACAAAGGAGAGAATAGCCCAATATTTACCAATTTGCACAGATGACCGAGTTATATATTGGCCCAATAACAAACCCTAAAAAATTTAATGAATTTTTTGCATGAATTACAAATATGAGAGTATTTTGCATGAATTACAAATATTAAAATGATTGGTAGATAAACTGAATTGTATGTATTTTTGTCAAGAGGATCATATGTTATTCTCTTGAGAAATAATCTGTTATTCTTGTATTTAAATTCTTTAACCTCGTTTGAGAGATCATGTGTCTTTTTATTACAAGAAAATACTATTCATTAGGAACTTCATGATGTACAAAAGGGATAATCCACAAAGGGGGAGGATTACCCAAAGAACTACTATAATACATATTGTCAGTGTGATCGGCTATTTCCTTATCAATTAAAGTCAATGTAGGATTTACATAATAGAATTTAACATCAGATAAATTAGATAATTTTGTTAAAACCGACTGAAAGACCACACCATTTGACTGGGTGTTGGAGGAAAATCGAGCTCAAAGCTCCTTGCAAGGCGATTCAACCTCAATGTTTAACCAAAAGTTGGAGCTACAGTGAGGACCTGCAATTAGCGCCATAAGAAGGGAAGAGGAAGTAGCTTCTTGTTCTACCGAAACCCATCCTCCTTCAAGGTATTCCCCATCTGATTTGCGACATACCCATCCAGTAGTAGAGCGAGAGTTCACTAGAGACCCATAAACATCAATGTTTAGTTTAACATAACGAAGAGGAGGGGGCTGTCATTTGTACCAGGAAAGTCGATCCAGCACCTGATAAGATTCTAGACGAGTATTTTAAAAAAATTCAAAGTCCTCTTGCTCTGAACCTCCTGGTGATTTAGGTTACGAAGAGTATTTTTTTGCTGAGGCAACACAACAAGCTCCCGATTCCAAGACAAAACATCCTAACCAATCCCTGTTTTAATGCCATTAAAAATCAAGTCATTCCGGATTTTCCAAATGCGCCACAAACTAAGCCACTTTGCTAGCCCAGATACAGCCATTTCGATGTCTATTAGTCCTGCAAATGAAGCTCTCCCAAACTTGCGAGCAATCCGACCCACAAAAAATCAGTGTATCTTTATTTAAATCATAAGCAGACCAAAACTCTTTGGCATAAGAGCAATTGAAAAAGACATGTAGAGCAGTTTCAGTTTCAACACCACACGATAGACAGCAAGGATTAGAAATAGGCACCTTCCTCTTTAAAAGAGTATCCTTAGCGAGAAGAGAACCATGCAATAGCTTCCACATAAAGTGGCAAATTTTAGGTGCAGTGTCCAATTTCTAAACAGAGATCATGTGTCTTAAAAACCACGAAATTTTTTACAATGCCGGTAATTTTTTTAATTCACTAAATACGTGTTAGGGTTCGCTAAATACGTGTTAGGGTTCGCTAAATAAGTACTGAGATTAATCAAATACGTACAAATTAATAAATCTTAGAGGGGTTCACCAAATACTTACTGATATTCACTAAATATGTGCGTGGGTTCACCAAATATATAATGAAGTTCACCAAATACGTATAAATTAATAAATCTTGGAGGGGTTCACCAAATACGTAGTGAGATTCACCTAATATGTAATGAGGTTCACCAAATGCGTATAAATTAATAATTCTTAGAGAGGTTCACCAATACGTAGTGAGGTTCACCAATACGTAGTGAGGTTCACCAAATATGTAATGGAGTTCACCAAATACGTATAAATTAATAATTCTTGAAGGGGTTTACCAAATATGTAATAAGGTTCACCAATTACATACTAAGGTTCACAAAATACATACAAAATCATTTTTGGTGAACCCCCCAATAATTATTAACTTTGTACATATTTGGTGAACTCCAGTACTTGGTGAACCCAGTACATTTTTGGTGAACCCCTCCAACAATTATTAATTTATACATATTTGGTGAGCTCCAGTACGTATTTGGTGAACTCCACTATATGTTTGGTGAACCCTAGTACATATTTGGTGAACCTCTAAATAAAAGAATTTTTAATTTTTGGTGAACCCCCTCAAGATTCTCTCTGTACTGGCGGTTTCTTTAACTAATACCTGCGGTTTTTTAACCTATAACGGTGGTTTATGCCTATACCAACGGTTTCTGGAGAATTTTCCAATTTGCGGCGGTTTTGTTATTTTTCGGCTGTTTTGCATCAATACAATGATTTTCTGAACCTTTTTACAGCGATTTTTCAAAAAATTTGATTTTCTATAAATGATACTGGTATACTTGACGAATCGCAAAAAAAAAATCAAGATTCTCAATCTTTTAATGTGAACATCAAGTACATTCACTTATATTTTTAATTAGATTTGAATTAAGTGATTAATTGTTACAACAATTGAACACTTATTCATAAACACATAAGAACATATTCTTGATTATGTTGTTGTGATTTTATTAGATTAAGTAAATATTTCTGAAGCAATTGAACACTTATTCATAAACTCGTTAAAAATTGCCATTGATAATTGTTGTACTTTTATGACAAGTATCGAGCGAGACATGTTTTCACCATAAATAATTATAGGTTGTGATGTTATGATGGCCGGTAAATCCTATTTATCGGGTTTTATGTATCGCCATGTTTTGTCACTTAGCCAAATAATATTTTGGCGAACCCCTCAAATTATTTTTCATTATTTAACAAACATGTATCACCCCTAAGGTTGGAGGTGAACGCCTTTTAGAAGACTCGTTCTCTAAATGAAAACATTCACCAAATTTGAAAAAAAAAATATATTCTCCATATTTGTATATTGCATCTAGACCAAACGTTATCACCACATGGCCAAACGCCATGTGTTGATGGCGTTTAGAGCCTGCTGATGGCGTTTGGGTTCCCAAATACCATTTTTTGTGATACACTATAGCTAACCTATACCGGTGATTTTATTGTCAATAGCAACGGTTTAGCGGCGGTTTTTGCAACCTTTACCGGCAGTTCTGGCCCTATACAGGCGATTACTTCGGGAATCTTTATTTTATCCAATAAAATCACAACAACATAATCAAGAATATGTTCTTCTGCGTTTATGAATAAGTGTTCAATTATTTTCAAAATTAATTACTTAATTCAAATCTACTTTTAAATATAAATGAAGGTACTTAATGTTCCCATTTAAAAACCGAGAATCTTGATAATTTTGTTTGTGATTCATCGAGACCCTAAACGCCATCAGCAGGCTCTAAAAGCCATCAACACATGGGATTTCGTCATGTGGTGATGGCGTTTCGCCATGTGGTGATGGTGTTTCACCATGTGGGGATGACGTTTGGCCTAGATGCAATATATAAATATTGAAAAATTATTTTACTCGATATTTATCGTAAAATCACGACAGCATAAAATCAAGGATACGTTGTTATGGAGTAATAATTATAAAATAAAAGGTTAAACTAATATCGGGGGTTATACGTGTTTGTCAAAACAATAAATAGGATTTATTGACTACATCACAACCTATAATTATACATGGTGAAAATTCGTCTCTTTTAATACTTAACACAAAAGCACAACATATTTCATAAATTTGAATAATCTATATATGATCGTGTGACATACATATTAATGTGTGACATATGATAAATGTAAGACATAATAGTGTGTAAAATGATAAATTTTGTGGGGTACACCAAAAATAAAAAATTCTTATTTTTGGAGAGACTCACCAAATACGTAGTGAGATTTACCAAATACTAGTAGGGTTCACCAAATACGTAAAAAATTAATAATTCTTGGAGGGGTTCACCAAAAATGACTTTGTATGTATTTGGTGAACCTCAATATGTAATTGGTGAACTCAACTACGTATTTGATAAACTTCTCCAAGATTTATTAAATTATACTTATTTGGTTAACCTCATTACATATTTGTTGAATCCCATTATGTATTTGGTGAACTCCTCTAAGATTTATTAATTTATACATATTTGATGAACTCTATTATGTATTTGGTGAACCTCTGTATGTATTTGGTGAACACCAGTATGTATTTGGTGAACTCCTCCAAGATTTATTAATTTGTACGTATTTGGTGAACCACATTACATATATGGTGAACTCATGTACGTAGTTGATGAACACCAATATGTATTTCGTAAACTCCTCCAAGATTAATTAATTTGCACGTATTTAGTGAACTACAATTCATATTTGATGAACTCTTAGTACATATTTAATGAATCTTAATACATATTTCATGCGGGAGAAAATCCGACATTGGAGTGTGACCCAAGAACAATTGATATCTATATGAAAATCGATGATAAAAATTAGGTTATGACAAAAAGACTTAACAAGCAATTTTAAGGGTAGGTGAGGGTAAAAACAAAAAGTATTTCCCACTTTTCTTCTTTTGTAAAACAATTTTTTGACCAAGTAAAGAACAATCTAAAATTAAAAGATAATCTTAATTAATATTCTTTTGAAATATCAAAAGAGAGGTCTAGAGAGAGAAGGTCTCACCTCTCTCTAGACTCTTCTCCCTTCATCAACCCTAGCTGCCAAAGGCCTCCTTTTGAGCTTCTCGTGATGAGCCGGGCCCTGAGCTCGAGCTCAGGGCAGGGCTCCCTCTGTTTCTTCTGGAAGATATAGGTGAGCGGTTGCTGAGGTCCGATGAGGCACGGGTGTTCCTCGGATCTTTTTCTCCTTCTTCCTTCAAGCTTCAGTCACTAGAAAAAATGGCGATTGGAGTGGCGATGCTTTTGTTGGTGCGCCAGATCTTGATTCCAGATATGAGTTCCTCCTTCAGCGTTGTAAGCTTCGCCAGATTTGGGAGTTTCGTGACTGGGGTTTTATGTTGGGTTTCGTGCTTGAGGTCACAGGGCATCCTTCGGGGCTTTACCTCAGATACAAGCAGAAGTAGGATACTGGCCCTGTTTGGTGGATGGTCACGCCTCTCTGTCGCCGGCTCGATTTTCCCTGTTCTGAATCTTGTGGTTGCCCAAGGTCTCATCTCCATTCCCGTTCTTGCTTAGTTGTAGGGAAAGTATCCAGATCTGAGAAGAGCAAGGTTTGGGACATTGAGCTGTACCAAACGAGTCATATCTCCTGAGACTGCCGAGAGGGTTCTGGTGAGGTCTAACGTTCTGGTCGTTCTGTGTTTTTGGTCGTTGTTTTCGATCTTAGTTTTGGTTGTCTAGTAGCTGCGATTTAGGTTCGTTATGTGTTTGGTTTTGGTGCACCTTCTGTTGCTGTTGAGGTCTTAGCCTGTGATGGATTGTGTAGGTTTGATAGATAGATTGTGGTTGTCGTGCTCTGTTTAGGTGCTGATTTCCTTGGTTTGGTTGTTCTGAGCTTTTTCTTGGTGTGAATTCCGTGTTGTATCTCTTTTATGGTATATCTGTTTTAGATTGTCATGTTTGTTCCTTGTTTTGGCAGTATAGTGTGTTTTTATTGAAATATCTAGCTTTGAGATGTAGCACAATTGTGCGTGTATTAGCTGGATATGCCCTTGTAATTAGTGTAATACTTTTGGTTAATGTATTTTTTTACCTTTGACCAAAAAAAATTATTTAGAAATAAACTAGTCTTAAAATTAACTAATTAAGATAGTGATATATAATGGCTGATCTCTTTGAACGTTACGTGTGTAATTTCCAGGAAGCATCATATTCTCTGCCATTAAGTCTATTGTCTCTCGTTCTCTCTCTCTAAAATGAAGACTTGTCTTATTTTTTACTTGAAAAAGATCACTATAAATAACAAGTACCAAAACTTGCCTCTACATTTCAAAACCAAAGAATATTATTGAATATCACTATGTCTAACACTAGTGATTGGGAGAAGTTTAACCAAGAAACCATGGAAGAAGAAGCAGTGTCTGCCTATAATTTCAGCAATGATAGTCTTAACAATGGATGCTCAGCTAACTATGGTTATTTTACTCCAAAGTTCAATACATCAAAGACTATTAAAAAGAGATCAAGGGCTTCCAGAAAAACACCCACTACTCTCTTTAATGCTAACACCACCAATTTTAGAGCTTTGGTTCAACAATTCACAGGTTTCCAATCCGTCTCTCCTTTATCTTTATGTGCGCGAAATGGTCCTGTTTATTTAAGCTTCACTCAAGGTAAAGATCATCATAATTCAAAAATGATGAATCAGCTTGACGAAACTAACTATCAACAAGATCGTCATGAGAAACAACAACAAAATCATCGTTCATCGCTTAACCGGTGTGATTATCAAGAAACACAAGCGGTGCAAGAGGAGAGACATTTTGTGCAATTGGATGAAAATACAAGTAGCAACTCTGGCAATGTTTTGATGTCTACATCAAATGATGATCATGGTCCAAATAATATGGAGATAATTCAGCAAGGTGGGTTTTGGATGGATGATGATTTTACTTTCGATGAGCTAAATTTGGATTCATTACTCCAATGACAATATCTACAAATAGTTTGATTCAGTTTCTTTTTATGAAAATTAGAGAGATGCTTAGTTGGGATTTAATTCAATTATTAGTGTTTCAATTATATGCATATTGTCCTTTGCATTAATGCAATCATATAAATAATTATTATAATAATAATATTAATAATAGATTTTTTGCTTAATTAAATTTGTCTGTTCCAGATTCAAATTCACTTTCTATAAATTAGCAAAACTAGTTTAAATATTATATGAATATTATTGCTTAATCATTAGAGATAGTCATATATCATATGAATATTTTTGCTTCTGTAGTGTTTTGTTGCTTTGTAAGAAAGCAGTTCTTAAGCCAATGAAAATGAAAATCGTAAATACACTTTTTTGGTAATATACAAATTAGAGGTGATCAGGATAATGTTGACTCATGCTTTAAATCATTATTGTGGATATGAATGTTCAGTTTAACTATCCATATCGAATGACTCTCAAGTCGAAGTTAGTAATCGACATTGTACATAGAGTGTTCATTATAAGTTAACATTTTAAAACAATATCATAATGGTGTAAAGAGAGAGAAATGGAGACAGATAATTTTTTCTATGTTTTCAGTTTCATTCATTTTCTCATATTCTCTCTGCATGTACATTAGCCTTAGTGGTATTTTCATAAAAACAAAGCAAGGTTGGGTGCATTTGCTTGCCCATCGTAGTCTTGTAATTAGTCTTGGTCTTCATGATTATGATAGCGTGCCTGGTTGCTTCACATTCTAAACGGTCTAATTATGGTCAACAGTTGACTATATATAAGTAAGAGAGAAGAGCTGCTAGCGCAAGGATAAACATGCAAATGTGAACCTATTTTTGGCCAAGTCAATGGTCCAATCTCACCTGGTTGATTTTTCTATTTATTCAAAAAGATTGTCTTTGACTTTGAATTCCAATCCAAACACTAATCAATAATACGTATTGATCAACTTGTTTTCTCTGCCAAAGTGGTCTCGACCTTGAAGGACAAAAGGAGTTTTGGTCAAGAATAAATAAATCTCTTGTATTGAGTAATCGAAAGCTAAAGAGCTAACTATAACAATTAATTAAGGTCAGAAACTGAAAAAATAGTATGTTTTTTATTTCGGTCAAAAGGACAGAGACAGACTAGGAGTAAAGACAACAAGGACAGAGCCGTCGGAATATAATATAAATTTGGACACAGCTTGAAGCAACCAATCACTAGGGGTGATTTTGAAATTACTTGTTGCACTTCCTTAATCTTGGCAACTTTCTCTCTCAAAGCCAGTTTGTTTGCTGTCTTATATTTTTTGTGCGTGAAAATATACATTCTTCTCTTCAAGACTCTCTCTTGATCTCTTTCTCTTCTCTGCAACTTCTTCTTCTTATCTCTTAATTTTCATTCCATTTAAGCTTTCTCAGATGGTATCAAAGTCTCTCTAAAGACACACATCTATTGAGGATTCATGGCTGCCAAAACCACCTCTCCAATTTTTCTTTTGTCCAATATTTACAATCTAATCTCTATAAGGTTAGACTCCACAAATTTTGTATTGTGAAAATACCAAATTGATGTTATACTCAAAGCTCATAGTCTTTTTTTAGTATGTTGAAGTTTCTTTACCTTGTCCAAGAAAATTTGTCTCTGTAAATGGTGCAGCTACAGACAAAATAGACCTAAGATTTACTGCTTGTCCAACTCAAGATCAAGCTTTACTAACCTTGATCAATGCAACTCTTTCTCAGGCTGCACTTTCTTGTGCTGGTTGCAAAACCTCTCATGAGGTATGAAGCTCACTCGAAAGAAGATATTCTTTTCTCACAAGATCTAGTACATCTAGTATTTTAGGTCCTAAATCTGAACTACAATCAGTTTCTAAGAAAGGGAATGATAGTATTGATTCTTACTACGGTGTACTGCCAGACGTATTGCCAGCTTATTTTAGCTTCTCATGGTTTTTTTAGTAGCAAGTTCTAATTTGTTGTTTCTTAAAAGGAATTTGCTTGAAGATCTTTTAGTATGTTAAGATTTTAGTTGCTTAGGGATCTTTTAGTATGTTAAGATTTTAGTTGCTTATGGATCTTTTTAGTATATTAAGATTTTATTTGCTTAGGAGTCTTTTGTTGATGGTTTCTCTAAATAATCTTTTTAATTTACAGAGCGAAAAATAGATAAAAGTTGGATAAAAAATCCTAATAGTTTGTCTAGTGAGTATAGATGGTATTTCACATTTATGAGCACGAACCGTAATTATCTCAATGTAGAGGAAAAATCTCGTTGTCCATGTAAAAAATGTCTTAATTTAAGTCAATTGCCTTTAAAAGAAGTCAAAATGCATTTGCTTCAATATGGAATGACATTGAGTTATGAGCGTTGGGTGTTTAATGGTGAAGAGATACAAAGATATCATCATTCACCAAATATGGAGCTGAATAGTACTACATCCCGCCTTGGTGAAGATGATGATGATGGTGATGAGATGAGAGAAATGTTAGATAACATGTGTGGTTTTGGTGGGACGAAGATGAATAGTGAACGAGTTGGAGAAGATAATACTGATAGAATAAATCTACATGAAGAGACGTTCGACATATTTAGTGATTTGTTTAGTGAAGCCGAAGAATAATTTTATCTTAATTATCGAAAGTATAGTTCAATATCTTTTATTGTGAAGTTGATACATATCAAAGTACTTAAGCATTGGAGTAATAAGTAATTTGATCAATTACTTAAAGTTTTAAATGATTCTTATCTAGAAGATTAAAAAATTCCAGCATCTTACTATGAAGCCAAAAAATATTATGAGATTTAGGGTTGGGATATGACAGAATTCATTCTTGTAAATACGATTGTGTTTTATTCTGAGAAAAGACAAATGTCCTGAATGTGGTGAACTAAGATATCAAATGGATGATGGGAAGGGTAAGAAAGTTCCCAAAATTTTTTTGCGTCAGTTTCATGTTATACCCAAAATTCAGAGATTGTTCAAGTCAAAATACACATCGCCAGATATAAGATAGCACAAGGAGAAAAGTGTCAATGTTGAAGGTATATTGAGACATCCTGCTGTTTCAGAAGGTTGGAAGGATTTTGATAAGTAGTATAGTTGGTTTGCAGAAGATGCTCGAAATGTAAGATTAGGACTTACAACAAATGAATTTACTCCATTCGAAAATATGTGCAACTCATATAGTATGTGGCCAGTCATATTAGTACCTTATAATCTTCCTATATGGAAGTGTATGAAAGAACCGTTCTTTTGTGACGTCGTTACTAATTTCTGGTCCAAGGTCACCTAGTAAAGACATTGATGTGTATTTGCAACCATTAATAGATTAGTTAAAACAATTGTGGGATGGGGCGCAAATATTGCTAGGATCGACCAGTTTTAAAATTAAAGAAAATTAGATATGATCTACAAACGGTTTGTGGGTGGAATATAAATTTTTTTTATTTAACTTATTTAATCATATAAAATAATTTAAAACCAATTTTAGTTTGATCATGATATACGATATTAAAATGAAAAGATTAATGGAAAATATTTTTTCATATTTACTCTGTATCAGAGAATTTCTGAATTGGTGGAACTCTCTCGAGTGTTTTTCGTGTTCTTCAAGCTTTAAGATCAAAATCAGGAACTTGATCTTCCACGAACGATTTTCGAATTAGTCCACCAATAACCACCCGTTAATTTCAGAAATATATCTCAGAAGAATTTTACGTAGGAATTTGAGTGTGGGCTCTCAAAATAATTGAAGAAGAAAAATTAAGTCTTCCTTCTCTTTTTGTGTTGATAACAACACTTGTATCTAATACTCATTATCTCTTTCCAATCAAATTGCTATTAGATATTTATCAAAACGCAATTTTAGTATTTGCAAATACCCATATATTATAAAATTTCTAAAAATTCCCTTAATTCTCTATTATTGCCAAAAATTACATCATCTCCTAGAGTTTTAGTTGTATAGAAATTCATCAATCCAATTGATAAATATAATTGATCATTATTAATTAATTATATTTAACTAATTATCTAATAATTAACAAATAATAAATAAATAAATTTAATATAATAATTACACTTAACTAACTTAAGTGACACCACCTATCACATATAGGTGTAGGAAATATACCTTAGTACCAAAATACATTTTGGTCCAACTTAGTTCATTTTCTATTTATGTTCTCTGAGCTATTTCTGAGACTGGATAGACACACATGAACAAAACTTATAATTCAAATACCTGATGAATTTATCTCCATAAATTTCTAATGTATTTAAACCTGACACCGTACGACTCCACTATAGGTTCGATGCCAAATCAACTCTCATTTTATGCACGCTACATTTTCTATTGGTGTAAATAAACTATATTTATTTTCACGGCCCATAGAATATTTTAACATAATACCCATCGTGAATATCAGTAATAATAGTAAAATGTAAAATTACCATTTTACTACTCTTATTGTTATTTCCTTAACTCTTCTATTGACTGTGAATAAGAAAGTAGTGAATTATCTCGTACAATTCACAAGTCATTTTTAATTACTCATTTTATCAAATACTTGGCCAAGTTAATTTATTTTCATACCCATCAATAAAGTATAAGATGATATTGTTGTTTTTGCAATCCAACAACGAATTTTCATATCTGTGAATCATGCAACTCCTACTTAATTAAATTACAATCCCAACAGCCGAGATATTGTCTGAAAATTCGAACTCACTCATTTGACTTATCAAAGATTGCAACTAATCAAGTCAAGTTACTTATTCACCTCAGGATTAAGGTAATTATGAAAATACGTTTAAGTGTAACAATTAGATTTAGAGCTAGGTAAACAGTTTTAGGCTCTATATTAATTTGTTACCGGTCTATTCAACACGTTCATAACATGTCTAAGTTAATCATTTGAGTCTTCACACTTATACTCTAAGACTTACATCCAACGGTTCATCCTAACAGTCAAAATCAGATTCGACTACCCAGTCAATCTTAAAACTGCGAATATCATTCTAAACTATTTCAGAAGAGTTCGTCTGAAGACGTTTCTGTCTTCACTCTTCTTTCGTTGACAATAATTTCATGATTTGAGTAATTTATGAACAAGCTTTAATTTAAAATAAAACTTTCAATTTATTCATTAAAAATTCAGTAATACAAATGTCTGAGAAATAATCAAATATAAATAAATAGTTATTATACGCTACTTTTTGGACATATTCCAACAATCTCCCACTTATACTAAAGTAGGCGTGTACAATCTCTTATTCCCAAGCCTTCCAGATGACCATAAAAAAAATTATTGCATGAGAAATTGCTAATTGTATGTGCTTCTGATCTCGAAATATCTGAATACCAAGACAAATGCAGCTTCTCCAATATCCTTCTTGTCAAATTGCTTTGCAGACCAAAACTTGACAACATACCATTTTCCTACTTCATTCCCAATGAGTAGAATATCATCTACGTACAAGACCAGAAAAATCACATTCCCTTCGTGCATCAACTAATATACACAGGGTTCGTCCACCAACTGTTCAAAATCATAGTTCTTAATAGTTTTGTTGAATCTAATATTCCACGATCATGACGCTTGCTTAAGTCCATAAATGGACTTCTGAAGTTCGCAAACTTTGCCCTCTCGGCCTTTCTCCATGAACCCGTCAGGTTGGGCTATATAAATACGCTCTTCAAGATTTTCATTCAGAAGGCAGTCTTGATCTCCATTTGCCAGATTTCATAATCAAGGGCAACAGTAATGGACAAAAGGATTCAGATGGATTTAAGCATGGCTACAGATGAGAAGGCATCCTCGTATTCTATACCTTCCTTTTAGGTGTAGCCATCGGCTACTAGCTTAGCTTTGAACGTCTCTACATTCTCATCCGGACCTCTTTTCTTCTTATAGATCCATTTGAATCCTACGGGGTTTATCCTTTCAGAAGGAAATTCAAGTTTCCAGACTTCGTTCGAGTACATTAAAAGTATCTCAACGTTCAGGGCTTCCTGTCATAAGTTTGCTTCAGGACCAGCCATGGCCTCCGAGTAAGAGATTGGTTGATCTAGGTCCTTGTCTGAGACAACAATCAAAGATCCATAGTCTCTGGCTCCTATCATGGTTCTTCCATTATTGAATCAAAAAAAATTTCTGATTGGGGAGTCAGTGTTCTCCCACTCAATAATTCTTCTAGCACAACTGTGCTTCTCGGCTATACACTTTTAATATAATCTTCTTTGAGAAAATGAGCATTCGTGCTAACGAACATTTTCATGTCAGTCATACTGTAGAAGATATACACCTTCGTTCCCATAGGATAACCTACAAACATGCACAATTCTGAACGCCTGGCCAACTTGTCTGTCTTCGGTCTTAGAACATATGTTGGGCAACCTCATATTCTAAAATAGCGAACAGATAACTTTCGTCCATACCATTTTTCATATGGTGTACCAGACGTCATCTTTGATGGAACTTAGTTCTGAATATATGCCGCTGTTAGTAAGGCATATTCCCAAAACAAATCTGGGAGGGATGAGTAACTCATCATGGATCTAACCATATCGATCAGAGTTCGATTCTTTCTCTCTAACACACTATTTTACTGTGGTGTACCAGGTGCTGTAAGCTGAGAAATAGTACATTCTTTCTTAAGAAAGTCCTCGAACTATCCTAGCAAGTACTCTCCACCATAATCAGATCGCAGTGGTTTGATTTATTTTTCTAATTTCTTATCAAACAAGGCCTTATATTCTTTGAATTTTTCAAAGGTTTTCAGACTTTTGATGCATTAGATAAACATGACAAAAATGTGAGTAATAGTCAGTGAATGTTACAAAATATTCATAATCTCCTCTTGTTTGGATATTCAATGGCCCGCATACATCACTATGCATGAGTTCAAGCCACTGAGTGACCCTTTTACCTTTTGATGAAAAATGTCTCTTGATCATTTTACCTTCTATACAAGAATCACATGTGGATAGTGAACCCACACTTAAAGATTGCAAATGACCATCATTCACAAGTCTTTTAATCTTGTCTAGGCTAATATGTCGAAGACGTAAGTGGCACGAATAAGTTAGATCGGTTAAGTCATAGTTCACCATTTTACTATCCCTATATGGATCGATATTCACTTCAGTGTCACAAATCATGGGTACTACAGGTTTTACGTGATACAATTTATTAATCATTCGTGCAATAGTAATTAAGCACTCATTTCTAAAAATACCAATATCTTTATCAATGAATTTTAGATCAAATCCTTGCTCAATTAATGCACAAATAGAAATCAAATTCTTCCAGGAACTTGGGACATAATAAACATCAGGCAAAATAATAAAATATTTCTCAAAACATAATTTAAAAGTTCTCACTGATGCGGCCGATACTAGTGCTTCAGTCCCCCAACTGAAGATGAACTCACCCTCGTCAAGCCTTCTGATTTTCCTAAACCCCTGTAGGGAGCAACAGATGTAGTTAGTAGCTGCAAAGTCTACAAACCAAGTAAAAATAGAGTTAGCTACATAACAGGCCTCAATAACCATTACTATACCTTTAGATCCCAACCCTTTGAGATACTCTAGGCAGTTGCGTTTCCAATGACCAGCAGCTCCACAGTGATGACACTTGTCTTTCGACTTGTCTACTCTCACGGTGGTCTTTCCTTTGACGGCTCTCGGCTTCTACTTCTTCGCTTTCCTTGGACCACTTCTCTGTTTTTTCTCAGAGGTAGAGGGGGAAGGCCTACTTTCAGTAAAGTTAGCCTTTCCAGATTTCCTCTTGCCCTTCAGAAACAGGGTCTCAGTAGTTTGCAGTTCCTTCATGAGCTCAGGAAGTGAGTTGTTCAGCTTATTCATCAAAAAATTAAGCTTGAAGTTCTCAAAGGTACTAGGCAAAGTCTCTAGGATCATATCTACTTGAGTCTCACCATCGACCTGAACACCCATGATCTCCATCTCGTTCAGATAACTTATTATCAACATCATATGTTCTCTGATAGGAGTTCCAGGTTCCATCCTGCAGTTCATGAAGTTACGCACAGCTGTCTGTCTAGCTTGACGACCCTGATCCCTGAACTTTTCGGTGATGTTTAACATCATATCAGCGGCGGTCTCAAAGTTTTGATGATGCTGTTGCAACACATTGCTTATAGATGCCAAGATGTAACATCTGGCAATCTCATCAAAACGCAACCAAGAATCATAAGCATCATTTTCCTCTTGAATCGATTCAGCAATAGGCTCAAGAGGATAAGGGGTAGCGAGCACGAACTTGTAATTTTCTACCGTCAGCACGATATCAAGATTTCATTTCCAATCCACATAATTTTTAACGTTAAAACTTTGAAAAGAATAATAAAGTGGTGTAAATAAATGCTTAATTATTTAGGAAAGTATGATGCATGATGCAACTACTAAATATTTTAAAATGCATTAAAAAAATATTTCCTTCATGATGTTACGATAAAAAAGGATAACTTGTCTCATTGATGGATGAAGTCCAAACTATCTCCTATCGCATCGAGACTCATCTCGTTTGGTTAATGCTCAAATATCTCCACATCTAGCTTAACCAATCACCAATGATTTTTAGTCACCTCGGCCCCATTGACTAGCCCCTATGGGGAGATTCCAATGTGCTTCAGTTTAAGTGTTCAACCAACGGATCGACTCTTAAAGGTTGCTTGGACTAACAGTCCATCTATAGGACAACTCTGCCCCACCACTCCCTTTAGAAGTTGTAGCTTCTTAAGCAACTCGATAAATCAAAGTGACACGATTCTAAAATTTCTCACATTCAAGTGAGGACCGCTATGCGTGGTTCTAACCCTTCCTCGTGGCACGATCAAGTTTACGTTGGAGACCTTGGGAATGTTTCAACGTAACCATATGTATGTGTGTGTGTGTGTGTGTGTGTGTGTGTGTGTATGTATAGATAGCTAGATAGGTAAATAGACAGAGGGAAAGGTATACACACGTATGTACATACATACATACGTACGTAAGTACATACATACATACATACATACATATATACATACATACATACACACCTACAAACATATGCACATACGCACGTACATAAATACATACCTACAAACATATGCACATATATATATATATATATATATATATATATATAAGGTAGTTAGATAGATAGAGATAGACAAATGTACAACAATGTTGCAGTCTTTCAAAGGGGAGATTTGGAAGCTCTCGGCGGCAAGGGAAAAGGGTGCGCCCCATCTGTGGTCTAATTAATTGGAGTTTATTGGAATGAACTATATGTAATTTAAACAACTAGTCAATACACAAATGCGATGTCATCAAATTAAAATAAGTTTAAATTTATTTACTAATTGCTTATTTTTTTAATATTCATTAAATAGATGAGTGAATTTAAAACTATATCATCAACGGTCTAGACAATGTTCATGAAATGTCTATAGTCCACTCAAGTCTAAAAAAATTGTAGGAAACCTTAGATAAATAGTACAGGATAGAAGATGTTAGAACTAAAAGTTCATTACTGGACATTTCCTGAACTTTAAGATGACTGATTCTAAGTCTCTGATGAATCAAGTCAAAGAGATGCAGATCATTATTTTTTATATTCATGTTGAAGGTATATCGGTATTAAAAAACTTCTAACTTCTTTGAAGAATTAAAAAACAACCCTAAGCATTAGAGTAAGGAAAAAAAACTAGAGGACTTGATTGAAAGGTTGATTATAAAGAAGGATAATATCATGAATTAGAAAGCCACAACATGTATTTTGATGCAAAGGTTAATATGGTGGAGGGAAACATACCTAAACAGAAATCTAGCATGAAGAAGAATCAGCGTGGAAAGAAATAGTTTGAAACGAAAGGAAAGGTCTTGAAGAAAATCAAGGGAAATTCTTAGATATGTGGTAAACCAGCACATAGATCCATGGAGTATCAAAAAGGGAAGGTGAAAATACAGTCTTAGAAACTAAATGCACGAAAAAATCGATAGAATCAGATGCGAAAACCTTTCCGCAGTGGTTAAGAAGTGAATCTTGTTTGTAACACTATGGATTGTTGGTTGGGCACTGGAGCACGAGACACATATGTGCTGACAAGAACATGTTTGCTGATTATAAGAAGGCTGAAGAGTGAGAGAAATTGTTTATGGAAAATTAATGTCCTCTACATCATTGGCCAGGATTAAAGTTATATTTCATGTTTGAAAGAATGGGACGAATCTGATTTTTTTTATTCTTTCTTGATTAAGAAAGGTTTCGAGATAGTGTTTGATTCTGAAAAGTGTGTTGCGAGTAATTTAGTATGTTTATGGGGAAGGGGTACTTTTGTGAGGACTTCTTGTTTACTTTAATATCAATAATAATGATTATGTTGTTTAGATAATTGACTTATTTAATTTTTTATTGGTAGACTATGTCATATTAACTATGACACATTAAAAACATCGGTAAAAGTATGATACTTGCCTCATTAATTTTATAATATATAAAAGTAAGAAACTTGTGTAGGCTAAGTTTTCTAGACCACCATTTCATTTCATTCTTGAAAGATTTAACGATGAATATTATAACATCACAGATAGCTTTCAACGTCGAATCAACTGTCTTTGTTAAATCCTTTTACCGACAAACTATTTGTCGCAGCTAAAATGTTTCACTCAAGGTTTTATATATGACATTTTGTGACTATATATTGCTTCCATACCTGATAATATTCATCAACAACTAATAATATTAATCATCATCAACAATATTCACTATTAACAATTAAGTATATCATCAATAAATATATTTAAACAAAATTTAGTAGTATTCTAATTGACTATCAAAATAACATATTCAAAAATATAGTTTTAGAGTTAAGCTCACAAAATATTGTTTATACTGTTAAAATATTCTACAGCATCCATTATCCTATATCATACAGGGATGAAAAATCATAACCTGGTGATAAATGTCCTTGCACGATTTATAGCCTTATGTGGCATTCAATCTGGTATTCGTGACGGCAAAGTTATTTTGGGTGGCCTCTGATACATTGTGTTGCTCAACTATTTAGATTCGTTGAGCATGTAAATAGTGATCATGATCTCTATGATCCATTTGTCGTAAAAATGGAGAAATTGGTCGTTAACAACAAAGACAACGAGTATATATCCTTATTGTTTCCCGAACAATAAAGATTGGAAATGGGAATTTTGTAACTATTTGGATGCATTATAAAAATTGAGAATATATAAAAAAATAAAATTATAATAATTAATCAAAATTTAAATGAGCAAGTGATATGGTAATTATTCATAAGTTAATTTATCAAATCATTTTACTAAGTCATAAAACACGAATCTATATATGATTGTCACATCACTTGATCACGTAAAATTTGATCAATTACTTCATCACCCTATAATTATTTTATGCCCAATATTTCAATATGACAAACATTCTTTTACCTGGACCCTCACCCCCACCTAACAATACAACATGCATCACAATTAGTTTTTCTCACTAAATAAGGCAATAGCATTAAACTTCAATCACAAAAAAATGGGGTACCAAATGAATAATTTGTATATTATGCCTAACATTTCAATATGACTAAGATTTTTAGCCCCCACCCCACCTACACCTAAACCTAACAATACAACATGCATCAAATAATGCTGGAACACTTAACTTTTATCAAGAAAGGTACAAAATGAAATATTTTCTATGTCATGCCTAACATTTCAATATGGCTAACATTTTCACCCGGAGCCTCACCTAACAATACAATATCCATCACAATTACACTACAATAAATAGGAGCTTTACCTATGAAATTTTATAGCCACCAAATAAAATTCGTTGCTAAAACTAGTCTGTAGCGGCCAAGTATTTTATTAGTCGCTAAAGATTGTCTATTACGATGAACTTTTGGTTCGTCATAGTAAGCTTCATCTCGGAAAAAAATTGGCCCTGGCACGTGAATTTTTTAGACTTTTACCGACGACATAGTAAATTCGTCGCAAAAAGGGTCACTTTTACCGTGAATTCTAGTCTTGGTCGTAAAAAGATTTGACTTTAGCGAGGAATATATAATTGGTTGCATTTGCCTTGGCTTTAGTGACAAATGTAAGGTTGGTCGCTAAAACCTATAACGATGAAGTTACAAAATCATCCCCAAAAGAAAAATAAAATGCCTAAAATCATCTCTCAGTCCCCATTGACCCCCACAATAGATAGCTTTCTCCCCTATGCGACGAGAGAGCTTTCTCCTCATCCCCACGATAGATTGAGCTCCTCTATTCCTCGTTGTTCACCATCGAGCTCCTCCGTTGACTGATCGAGCTCCTCCATTGTCTTTGTAAATGTAGGTAGGAAACCTCCTCTCTCGATCTCTCTCGCTTGGTGCTTCATTTTTCCTCTCTTCTCTTCTCTATATATTTAAATTAGAGAGAATAGTTGGAATTAGGCATTTTTCCTTTGTTCCTTCCATCACCTTCAATGAATTATGCACTTGTCTGTACCCAATTTTAAGCATTTGGTTTTAGATGTTGGGGTAAAATTTCTGAACTGAAATGGCTACGAATGAGAAATGTGATGTTTGACAGTAATGATTGAAGCATATTGGCTAGATTTTTTAGGTTTTCTCCAGCTTGTTAATCTTTGTGAAAATTTCTTACTTATAGTGGAAGTGAGCAAATGCCTTCGAAAAGATGTGGTTTTTACTTGTTGGAGTGACAAAAAGAATCATTGGTAATTTGTTCTAGAAATTTTTCTTTACCATTCTTCAATGTGGTTATGATAATCTGTTTAAACATATTTAGTCGAACAAAGATGTGAATTGAACTAGATCATGATGATAGAGAAGCTTAATCGTTAAAGAAGATGTTCAATTCACTTGATTAATTTTGGGCTGTGATGGATCCATTCTCAAATTTTCTATTTATCATTATCAATAGATTGTCTCATTAAAAATGAAAAATGAATTATTTTCAGCACTCTTCTATGACTAGCTTGATTTTCCTGATTCTAGACAAGGTTGGACACGTTTTGATATAATTTGATATAAAAGTATGATTGGCTTTTTAATGCTTGCAACTTATGAAGTGAATAGTTTTTCAAAATAGTCTTTGAAAACAAGGGAAGATGATTTCCAATAAATACGGATGTTTTGATAATTTAAGGGATGAAAACGGTTTCCTGAAATTAGCTTAACTGAACAAATATTCTTATTCTTGATTTTCTAGTTTGATTTTCCTCTTTTGATCATACTTTTCAGGGTTATAGAGTTTGGGTATAGACTTCTTGTAATTACCCTTCTATAGTGTTCGGGTACGTTACAAATTTACTGACCAATGATTCTTTTTAAATTGGCCATGAGTAGCAATGTTGGGTTTCAAATTATTGGGTGTTAAAATGAGTTTCCTTGCTTGCATAATTATTGTTGTGAATACTTGTTTGTTACAAAGAAACTTCCCCTTGAGATGTATTTTGAGGAATAAATAATATATTCTTGAGCCGAACACATAGTGGCAGTCTCTCAATTTAAATAGTTTAAATTAACAAATTGATTGTCACCTTTCTGTCGATAAGTTATCTCCCAACATGTCTTCTCTTTGCTCACCATATCGTTTTAAATCTTCGAAAGAAAAGTCAATTAAATATTTCAATGTTGATTTACATTTATGGAATGTGGTCCAACCACCAGATTGTAGCAAAAATGTCATATAATGCTTTTGAGTATAGATCTTAATAATTAATGTTTGTTATGCAAGTTATTCACCGATCTGAACGCCGCTGCTTTTGATTCTGATTATTTGATTTTGTTTTTCGTGAGACTATGGGAGTTGGAATTCTAGTGAGAAATTTATTATCCCTATTTGGTTCTTATATTTTTCCTTTGCTCATATTTTAGCTATACATAGTGATTACATTAACTATATTATCGGCGGGATGCTAATAGAGAATTTTTTATGGAGTAGAATTCTTTAGATACGTATAAAAAGAGTTGATATTCCTTCTTCATGTTTGTTTAATTGACATAGATTTGGTTTGAAATTATACTTTTAGTTTCAGTCTGTATAATTTACAATGCATTGCTAGTGTTAACATTTAAGCCTAAACCTGAGGTATGTTGTTAAATTCTGCCCGATAATTCATTCTTTTATACCTTAAACGAATGTTGTTATTATCTTAGAGGGGTTCGTGCCTGGATTAGCAATGGAGACCTTGAATGTCGATAGCTTATATAAACCCTCTTGAATACTAAAGTAAACAAAACTATTAACCTAAATATACAATTTTTTCTATCATAAAATTGTTTAATAAATAGAATTAAAGTATTTGAAGCAATTCTTACCTTGTTGGATAAACTAGGAAAATAAAAATATATTCCTCTTGATCATAAAAAGGGATGCAATTTGCTGGTCAAGCATGCCTTTATGCAATAGGACTATGTATTGTTCTGCATGTTTAATTGTATGAGGAAAAGAAATAATGCTTCTGTTTGACCATTCTTCACTTGTTTGAAGCTAATTTTCTTTCTCTATTATATTAATTAAGACTTGAATGGGTGGTCAAACTATATTAACATACATCCTTATAATTTACTTTATTATTAGTCATCTAGAGTTCTGATATTGGACTAGATATTTTCATTCCTCTTCCAAATATTAGTTAGTTAAATTAACATTTATTCATATGACATTAAATTTTAAAATGTTTTATTTGCTGAGGGATCTTTTGTTGAGAGTTTCTCTAAATAATTATTTAATTTACAGAGTGACAAAATGGATAAGAGTTGGATAAAAAATCCTAATAGAATGTCCAATGAGTATAATGATGGTGTTTCACAGTTTATGAGTGTGGCCAGTAATTATCTCAATGTAGAGGGGAAAATTTGTTGTCTATGTAAAAAATGTCTTAATTCAAGACAATTGTCTTTAATAGAAGTTAAAATGCATTTGCGTCAATATGGAATGGCATTGAGCTATGATTGTTGGGTGTTTCATGGTGAAAGATACAAAGATATCACCATTCACCAAATATGGGGATGAAAAGTACTACATCTCACCTTGGTGGTGGTGATGGTGATGGTGATGATGATGGTGATAAGACGAGAGAAGTGTTAGATAACATGTGTGGTTTTGTTGGGATTGAGATGAATGGTGAACGAGTTGGAGAGGATAATACTGATAGAATAAATCTAAATACAAATACGTTAGACTTATTTAGTGATTTGTTTAGTGAATCTGAAAAAAAACTTTATCCTGGTTGTTAAAAGTATACGTCACTATCTTTTATTGTGAATTGATGCATATCAATGTGCTTAATCATTGGAGAAATAAGTCATTTGATCAATTACTTGAAGTTTTAAATGATTCTCATCCTGTAGGCTCAAAAATTCCAGTCTCTTACTTTGAAACCAAAAAAAAAAAAGATTTAGGGTTGGAATATGCCACATTTCATTCTTGTAAATATGATTGTGTTTTATTCTGGAAAGATAATGAAGTAAATGACAAATGTCTTGAATGTGATGAACCAAGATATAAAATGGATGATGAGATGGGTAAGAAAGTTTCCCAAAAAGTTTTGCGCTATTTTCCTGTTATACCCAAATTTAAAAGATTGTTCAAGTCAAAATATACATCGTTCGATATGAGATGACACAAGCAGAAATGTGTCAACGTTGATGGTGTATTGAGATATCCTGTTGATTCATAAGTTTGGAAGGATTTTGATAAGCAACATAATTAGTTTACATAAGATGCTCGAAATGTAAGATTAGGACTTACAACAGACGGATTTAATCCATTCGAAAATATGAGCAACTCATATAGCATGTGATGGTCATATTAGTACCTTTATAACCTTCCTCCATGGAAGTGTATGAAAGAACCGGTCTTTATGATGGCGTTACTAATTTCTTGTCCAAGATCACCCGGTAAAGAAATTGATGTGTATTTGCATCCATTGATAGATGAGTTAAAATAATTGTGGGATGGGGTGCAAGCATTTGATGTCATTTCTAGGCAATCTTTTACTATGCATGCTGCTGTGTTGTGGACAATTAATGACTTTTCAGGGTATGGAGATTTGTCTGGTTGGAGTAAAAAAGGGTAATTGGGATGTCTTGTTTGCAGTGAAGATGCATCTTCGTTGAGGTTGTGAAGTAAAATATATTACATGGGACATGGACGATATTTTCCTTGTGATCATATGTGGCGGAGGAGTAGATTTCATGACGGTAAACAAGAGTTCCGTGATGCACCAAGAAAGTTGAGAGGAGAAGATACATTGAGGTAGTTAGATCAAATTTAGTTTGTCAACTTTTGCAAAAACCTAAATAAGTTAGACAAAAAAAGAAAGCATCCTTTAGATGTTCTTAATTGGACTAAGAAAAGTGTATTTTTTTCAACTTCCATATTGGTTTGAGTTGAAAATTAGACATAAATTGGATGTCATGCATATTGAGAAAAATATTTGCGATAATATATTAGGTACATTGTTGAATATAGAAGGCAAATCAAAAGACACATACAAAGCTCAATTGGACCTAGCTGACATAAGTATAAGAAAAGAACTATACATTGAACTTAAAGGGAACAAATCTTTTAAACCACCTGCGTGTTACACATTCAAAATAGAGGACAAAAGAAAGTTTTATAGTTTCTTTAAGTCAATCTAGTTTCTAGATGTCTTCGCAACAAACATATCACGATGTCTCAACCAAGATGAGGGTAAGGTTTCAGGATTGAAAAGTCATTATTGTCATGTTTTACTGCAAAGACTTTTACCAATTAGAATTCGCGGTTTCTTACGTAAGGATGTGTGCACTGCTTTGGTTGAGTTGTCTAACTATTTCAAGGAATTGTGCTAAAAAACACTGAACACTAATGACTTGGATATTCTTAGAGATGGAATAAGTTTGATCATATGTAAGTTAGAAAGAATATTTCCCCTAGCTTTCTTTGACGTTATGGTAAATTTGGCAGTTCATTTACCACAAGAAGTGAAATTGTGTGGTCCTGTTGGTTATAGTTGGATGTACCCAATTGAAAGGTATATCTCTCAACTTTTCCTTTACTTACACATCAAATATTTCATGCACAATGTAATTGTTGTCATATGACAGGAGTTTGCGTATACTTAAACAATATGTTAAAAATAAAGCTCGTCCAGAGAGTTTGATTGCATAAGCCTACATAGTTAATGAGTTGTTGACTTTTTGCTCATTGTATCTCCATGGCGTTGAAACCAAATTCACGCAGAATGAAAGGAATGATGATGAGTACTTTGACAAACTAAATGAGGGGTCAATAGTGGTCTTCACTCAACGAGCTCGTCCAATTGGTGGTAAGAAAATAGTTCAGCTTTCTAAACAAGAATTAGAGATTGCCCAATGGTATATGCTGAATAATTGTGATGATCTACAACCTTACTTAGTGTAAGTATATCAATAACATTATTAAGTCTAATGATTAATATGTGTAGAGAGCATATGAGAGAATTAAACAGAGTTAGTCGGGTTGAAGTAAGTTCAAGACATCGAAACTAATTTCCTGAAAGGTTTAGAAATCGGGTATGTGTATATATTTGAAATAATATATATATCATTAAAATTTGTACGGAAGTAACTAATACTTTTGTTATTTTTATTAGATCATTGAGTTACACCGTTTATGGTCATTAGAAGTCACGAATGATTTATTTGCTTTAGCATTTGGTCCAGATAATCGTGTCAAGTCATATTTTGGTTGTATTGTCAATGTAATTCGATACCATAATATAGATCGTGATCATCACCAGACAACCCAAAATAGTGGCTTAGTAGTTTCAGGGGAACATGATGGAGAAGAGACTGAATTTTTTGGTAGGTTAAAAGAAGTGAGTGAGATGCAGTATGTACGAGAAAGAAAAGTTATATTATTTATCTCTGAATTGTTTGACACAAATGCAAAAAATAAATAGAGTGAAGAGAGATCTTGGTTTCACTTGTGTAAATGTGAGCCAAACATGGTATGAAATGAGTCTTTTATTCTCGCATCTCAAGCACAATAAATCTTTTATGTCGATGATTGCAAATCTGGAGTCAATTGGAAAGTAGTACAAAAGGTTCAATATAGACATTTGTGGGATGTTCCTGAGATAGAACAAGATGAAGTCATAGGGCCAATTGAAATAACTTTGACATCTATCGATTTAGATGAGTTAGAAACAATGCAATTTTGCAGGCATGACATGGAACCTTCTGAAATAGATGCAAATGTTATTGGAGTAGGAGATAGTAATATTGAAGATATTGATTTTATTGATGATGATGACGATGAAGATGAGGCTTTGGTTAATTATGATAATGATTTAGAGGATATTATACCAAGTGATGATGATATAGATTGAATTTTAAAGTAACGGTGAGCCTGTTAGCGTAAAATATTCATTCATATCTTCATAAATTTGAGTTAATTTATTTTGTAAGCAATATAACATGTTTAGGATCTTCTTTCATGCCACTTATCTTTATGTAGGTTAATGTATCCTGAAAGAAATACTCCTATTCCAAATCTAGATCTTATTGTAGGATCTTCTACTGATGAAGATGGTTCTCAAACATGTATATACACTTTGTAATAGTTCTTATTATAATGGTTTCTTATTCTTTATTTTGTTGTAGGGGATTCATCTTCTTCGAGGTCTTTTGGAATAGTTATAAGATAGTTTATTGATGGAATCATCAAAATTCTTTTGAATATCTAAGATTTGAGAGAGGGAATACTCAGGTTCTTCATGATTAGATGGTTCATCCTGATTCATCATGTTTAACTGTCCTGAAGATGATTAAGGTGTGGTCTTATCAGGTGTAGAGATCTTTAAGTTCTTGATCTTATCCATAATGGTTTCCATGAAATCTTCCTCCTTCTTACTAGATTTTAATTTAAAATTCTGGACATCTAAAGGAGGTTTAAGAGTAACTGGTTCAATAGTTAATTTGGTTTTATCCATAGGAGGAGTTTTAGATTGGGTTTCTTGAATTTGAGAAACCTGTTCCTCAATCCTAGTTAACTGTGTTCCTACAGTTTGAAGGAAGAGGTTGGTGTAATTGTTCTGTTTGGTTACAGGTACAATATCTTTTACCTTGACAATATCCTGATGGTTGGTCTTATCAGGCACCTCAGTATAGGGGTTAATGACCAATGGTTTTTGGTTACCTTGTCCTGGAGCAAGTTCTAAGGATAAAGGTGGTGGATGAATAGAATGATAAGTTCTACCAGTTGTGGTTATCCAAGTTTTCTGTATATTGGTGAGAACTTGTAACTGCTGGTCATCCTTAATTTTGACTCTTTGAGTGAGCTGGTAATACCATTCAGGGAAGGACTGAAGGGATTGAGTCTGTTCTAATTGGAAGTAATACAGGTTCTTAAGATCTAAGAGCTGTTGAGGATTATGGTTGGTGAAATACCAATCTCAGAAATCCTTATAATGTGGTTGCATAAAATCCTGGTGAAAACTTTGTCTTAACATGCTATTGGGTGTAAAATCCATTTAAATGTTGAATTGCATGTCACTTGCGGTAGGGCTCATAGGCCTTCTGTTTATGGTGGATTCACAAACACCATGAGGAATCTGATTTTCGCTAATGTGAATTCCTCTAATCTGATCCTCCGGGGGGAAAAATGATCAGATTCCTCTAATCGAGAGGGTTCAGTTAAAGTGGCCCGAGAAGATTCGGGGAGATCCACTTGATAAGGGGTTACAGTTTGGCGACTAAGACTAGAAGAGCTTCTGGTTAGAGGCAGAGGTGGTCGTTGAAAATGAAGGTATACATTGCCTCCTTGAGTTTGGATGACATCATCAAGAGATTGTCGGATGACAGGTCTGGTAGGGACAGCCTGGGGAATATGCCAGGTGTCAGGAAAGGTGATGTCAGACTAGGGAATCATGCGAGGAACAAGCACTTGGCTATTAAATAGATTAGTATCTATTAGGACTGTATGTCCTTGCTCACTTTACTTTCTGGTGTAAGGATTCAAGGTTGTTAAAACCTTAAGATGAATCCTAAAGAGGATAGCAAAGGGAGATGATCCGGGAAGATAATCATAGCCATGTGATTGAACTCAAAGTTCAAGTACTTTGGCTAGATCGCTATCAGATAAAGCAATACTTAAATTCGGATAAATATTAAAATAAATAGGTCCATGAGATAAACTAGTCTCTATGGCTCCCATAAGGGAAGCTTTCCAGTTCAGACACCTACCATCTCTAAGGGTGCATTGTATGTTGGTATTCTGTCCTAACAGAGTTAAAGGTTTTAATGCAATTTGCACTAAGCCTATATGAACATATTTATATTTTTGCATGAATGGATATAAATCATGCAAATGCATAAGATATAAAAACTCATCATTATGCTGTAATGGAATGACATATTCAAATGTTTTAATGATTTTACGGCTAGTGAAAATCAAAGGTTCCAATTTTATAAATTGTGTCAGGTTTTACCTTAGGGATAGTCCATTTATCTAAGGCCTCTTTTACATCTTGATATGCAATTAATTCAGTTACCTCAGAAGTGGAGGCGACAGTATTAGCTACGGATTGTATAGATGCAGAGCTTAGTTCAGACATGTGTGTGTGTGACCATGTATGTTTAATATAAAAAGGATATAAACAGTACTATAACCAAGACTAATCATGGCTCTGATCTCAGTCTGGATATCAGTCAGTATAATGCTTTCAGTATCCTTGCTGGCGAGAGTCAAGACCCCAAGGATGACATACCAGACTTGACGCCAGACCTGACAACTACAGAAGACCCACCCGAGCCTACAATTGCTGATTTCTGGGATTCCTTAGCCACAATCATTTCTGACCAGCTCGAAAAGGACAAAGACCCTAAAGGAAAAGACAAACTCCATTAAAGCCTATCCGAGTAGCTGTCATACATAAACAGTAGCCGACAAAAGATTCTACAGTCACTCTCTTAGCTGTCATGCACAAGACAATAGCAGACAAAGAGAATCAATCTATCCAATTCGCTGTCATAAACAAAACAGAAGCAGACAAAGGGTTCTACAGTAACTCTCTCGCATCCGAACACGTGGACGATGTTTAGCACGCCACACTATGTTATGTAATTATTAATGCTTAGACTACTGTTGTATAGTTACTTTTAACGTAAGTTAAGTTACTTTTTATCTACACTTGTACTGCAGTTAACTTACTTTCTGTATTATAAAAGGGCCTCTCACCCTTGTTGAGAGCAGAGTTTTTTATTTTATGTGAAATAGACTGCTCATGTGCTGAGCTCTTAAGTTTGCCTTACCCTCTCTCTCTCACCCCTCTCCTATTTCTGTTCTACTCACACCTCATCGTATCTGTTTATGAGACCATGTATGTATTAATGTAAACCAACCTCTTCCTTCAAACTGTAGGAACACAGTTAACTAGGATTGAGGAACAGGTTTCTCAAATCCAAGAAACCCAGTCTAAAACTCCTCTTATGGATAAAACCAAATTAACTATTGAACCAGTTACTCTTAAACCTCCTTTAGATGTCCAGAATTTTAAATTAAAATCTAGTAAGAAGGAGGAAGATTTCATGGAAACCATTATGGATAAGATCAAGAACTTAAAGATCTCTACACCTGATAAGACCACACCTGAATCATCTTCAGGACAGTTAAACATGATGAATCAGGATGAACCATCTAATCCTGAAGAACCTGAGTATTCCCTCTCTCAAATCTTAGATATTCAAAAGAATTTTAATGATTCCATCAATAAAATATCTTCTAACTATTCCAAAAGACCTACTACTCGTACGGCTTTAACTGGACCAAGTAGGTATTATTATCCCAGACCTACTCCCCAAGATATCTTATATGAAGAAGACTTTCTTCATTCTCAGAAATCTTACCATGGTAAAACCATCTACGAATGGAACATAGATGGTAAAATAGAATATCAAGTCTTCGAGACCATTCATCAAATGATCATGTATTCTTCTGTTTGTAAACAGAATGACAATACAGATCACCAGATCTGTAGATTCCTGGCCAATGGTTTCACAGGAATACTGAAAGGCTGGTGGGACAATTGTCTCACTGAAAGTCAACGCCAAGAAATCTTAGACTCTTTCAAAATACATATTGACCCTATTACTGGTACTCATACAAGAACTGAAGATGCTTGTTACACCCTAGCCCAATCCATAATTCATCATTTCCTTGGCCCAGGAATTGTCAATACTGATAGACACCGAGAACTTCTCCAAAACCTGCGATGCCCTTCTCTGACTCACTTCAGATGGTATAAAGATGTCTTTCTTATGAAAGTCATGCAGAGAAGTGATGCAAACAATGAACATTGGAAGGCAAAGTTCATTGATGGCCTCCCAAGTCTTTTTGCTGAAAGATTAAGAAGAAAACTCTGAGATAAGCATGATCAAATTGACATTCCTTATGATCAATACACTTATGGACATCTCATTGCCCTAGTAATAGAAGCAGGACTAGGATTATGCAATGATATGAAAATTCAACATATGATGAAGAACCAGAATCTTGACAACAGAAAAGAATTAGGTGAATTCTGTGATCAATTTGCCTATGATACTAAAATCCAATATCCAACCAATTCTTCTTCATCTAAGCCTCCTAGGATTTCCTCGAAGCATCCTAAACCGCATAAAAAATACTTTTCCAAAAAGAAATTCAGACATAAAGAACCTAAATATAGACCTCAACCGCAGCAGAAATCTCATAACAGCAAAGGCAAAGCCATTTGTTATAAATGTGGCTTACCTGGACATTTTGCCAACAAATGCCGATCTAAGTTTAAAAGAAAACTTCATGAGTTAACTCTCGATGAAGAAACCCAACAGAAGATTCTGAACTGCCTCTCTGAAGACAGTTCCACTACTAATTCAGATAATGACGTTGCATATATTTCTGCATCTGAATCTGATTCTTCTGTCACTTCTGAACAACCTGATCAACCTTGCTGCAGCTCTAAGAACTGCAATGCCATAACAGAAACCAATTATTGGAAGGAAATAGTTGAGATGAACGGTTTAGATCTGAAAGGACCAGGTCTAAATGTTTTAACTGATACTCAACGATCTCTTCTTGCCACAGCTGATCAAATCACTGATCCTGAGATGAAACTCAAGTTTCTTGAAACTTGCTACAAAGAATATTCCACTCCTGATATCAAACATGTAGAAAATTACAGTATGAAAGAATTATTAAACCGTATCCAACAGGAGAACATACCTCATAAACCCGTAACTATTTCTGATCTGAAAATGGAGATCAATATAATTAAAACTGACATCCAACAGTTAAATACTGCTCATCAAAACCTGTCTCAAGAACTGACTCTCTTCAAACAGTCTACAGCCAAAGGAAAAGCTCCTGTAGTCTTCCCAGATCTGCCTTCACCAGATCAGCCAGGTCAAAGTCAAGGTCAACCTTTGACTTCACCAGATCAGCCATCTCCCAGTCAAAGTCAAAGTCAAACTTTGACTTCCCCAGATCAGACGAAAGAAAATAATCCGTACCTTTTCCTTCTAAACCAAGTCACTTTTCAGAAATGGTATACAAAGATTACCCTGGTAATCAAACCTGATTTTCTCATTACTGACGCCATTGTCTTAGTAGATAGTGGTGTAGATATGAACTGTATTCATGAAGGATTAATCCCTTTAAAATACTTTCATACAACCACCCAATCTCTTACAAGTGCTAGTGGGAATTCTATGAGTCAATGTTTTACAGGGGTCAACGGTCTTAACGCAATCTCTGCTCAACAGACCTTACCCAGACGCGACTTGGGTGACGTCCCACTCAGTGTTCATTGATTGTTTTCTGAGCTTACTGTAGTACAGTGAGTACTTCCTCAACCATAACAAATACATATTGAGTGCCTTAGGCTAGCAACAGGATCATGATTAGTAGAGTTTATAGTCATGGTTATACACGGTTTACATTAATACATACATGGTCTCATGAACAGATAAGTTGAGGAAGAAGGAACTTACGGTAAGGGAGCACTGGCGCTCCTGATGACAGCAACGTGATATGTGCAGGTGTGAGCAGAACAGAAATAGGAGAGGTGTGAGAGAGAGAAAGAGGGTAAGGAAAACTTAAGAGCTCAGCACATGAGCAGTCTATTTCACATAAAATAAAAAACTCTACTCTCAACAAGGGTGAGAGGCCCTTTTATAATACAGAAAGTAAGTTAACTGCAGTACAAGTGTAGATAAAAAGTAACTTAACTTACGTTAAAAGTAACTATACAACAGTAGTCTAAGCATTAATAATTACATAACATAGTGTGGCGTGCTAAACATCGTCCACGTGTTCGGATGCGAGAGAGTTACTGTAGAACCCTTTGTCTGCTTCTGTTTTGTTTATGACTGCGAATTGGATAGATTGATTGTCTTTGTCTGCTATTGTCTTGTGCATGACAGCTAAGAGAGTGACTGTAGAATCTTTTGTCGGCTACTGTTTATGTATGACAGCTACTCGGATAGGCTTTAATGGAGTTTGCCTTTTCCTTTAGGGTCTTTGTCCTTTTCAAGCTGGTCAGAAATGATTGCGGCTAAGGAATCCCAGAAGTCAGCAATTGTAGGCTCTGGTGGGTCTTCTGTAGTTGTCAGGTCTGCGTCAAGTCTGGTATGTCATCCTTGGGGTCTTGACTCTCGCCAGCAAGGATACTAAAAGTATTATACTGACTGATATCTAGACTGAGATCAGTGATGGCAGGAGGAGGTGATATGGATAATGGCCTCTGTGGACTCGGGTTGGTACTGGAGGTGGCCATAGAGGTTTTGTCAGAACCAAAAACATGAAGGAATTGGTTTTTGACAAAGGTCATGGTTTTAACAGCTAATTCTTGTTCACTAATGTGGGGAAATTGATGTTTAAGTATGTTTTGAGAATTTAGGAAAGGGTTGCTCGTTGGTTCTGGGATAAGTTTAGGAATGGATTCATAACATGCTTGGGCATGGGTTTTGATGATTTTGGTTAATTCTGGTATGTGGGGATCCATACCTTTGTCCCACCATTTAGTTCAAAAGATACGTTTTAAGACAGGTATGCCATTCTGGTATTCACATTTCAGATCCCATTTCCATATCCATGGGATATTAAATCGGATGATAAAAAATATCCAAGCTTTGGAGATAGTACTATTTTTTCTGGAATAGGGCATAATGTGTATGCCACTCTTTAAATTCAGATTTTAATATGTCTGGTAAAGTTTCAAAGGTAATACCAAATTTATCCCACCAAAGGAGGAACCAGTTTGGTAATCCTGTGTCTAATACTTCAGGACAAATACGGATAAACCATGTATGGTTTCTTATCGGGTTTTGATAATAAAATGTATTGGTAAAGGATTCAATATAATCCCAATAACTGTATTTACTTGTTTTCTGGTGTATTTCCATTGTTTTGGTAGTATGAGGATGTAAACCCCATTGATTAATGGAAATAAAATTGCGGATGACAGCTTTACTAAAAGTAATTGGGCTGGTATTTCGATTAGAGTCATGGAAAGTATGTCTAATTTCCATGCTTCCAGATTGAACCACTATAGCCTCATAGATGTATCTATAGTGTTCAAACCGGGTTGGATAATGTTGAGTGGAGAGATATCGATTTTTGATCTCCCATGGATCTTCCATCCATTTTTCATCATTCGGTTCAATAATGAGGATTAGTTCCTCAGAAATTCTGTTAAGTGTATACTGTTCAGGTGTCAAGAGGACTTCTTTTATACTCTTACGAGTAGCCTCTTGGACACTGGGGAATTCTGAGGGCCAGAAAATCCCATCATTCGGATCTTGCAGATTGATTCTGCCACGTCCGCGCCCACGAGAGCTACGGCCTCTTCCTCGGTTACTCATGATTGAGTTTTTCCTGTAAATATTCACGGGTTAGAAAATCAGGAAGAGAATTCTGTTCACCCTTAATATATGCAATATCAAAATCAAAGATAGATAAGATGCTTTGCCATGATGCAAATATTTGTTTTGATGAAAGATTTTGAACAACTTTTTTGAAAATCTATTTTGCAGCAGAGCAATCAACACGGATAAGAAAATCTTAGTTTAAAAGATCATCTTGAAATTTTAAAACACATTTCACAATTGCTAAACATTCTTGTTTAATCGTCGGATAATTTTTTGCTGGTCCTTTCCATGTACCAGAGGTGAATCTTAATAATTCTTCTTTATGTGTTTGGGGATTTAGCTGTTTCAGAATACCTCTATAACCTAGGTTAGAGGCATCAGTTTCTACAATTTTATTCCATGTATGGTGTGGTAAAGCTAAACAATGTAATTGTTGAATTTTAGCTTTAATATGTTTAACAGCTAAGGTAAGATCTGATGTCCAAGGTATAGATTTCTTTTGAAGCCTCTGAGTTAACAGAGCAGTATCCTGAGCCAATTGGGGATAAAAGTCTCGGATATAATTTAAACTTCCTAGAAAGCGTTATAATTGGGTTTTGTCTTTTATTTCATCTGGAAATTTAGATGCAAAATCTATACTACGGTTAATAGGGATAATAGTGCCATTAGAAATGTTATGGCCTAAGAATCTAACAGTTGTTTGAAATAATTTCATTTTAGGAGTAGATAATACTAAGCCATTTCGAATAATTATATGCTTAAGAATATTAAGATGTTTAAAATGCTGGTCTATGGATGATGAGAAAATTAAAACATCATCAATATAACAGATAATGAATTCAGTGTAAGCATTAAAAATATCATTCATGATATGCTGGAATTCAGATGGACCATTTTTAACACCAAATGGTAACACATTCCATTCAAAATGGCCAAAAGGTACAGTAAAGGCAGTTTTATACCTGTCAGCTTCAGCTATTTGGATTTGCGGGAATCCAGATTTCAGATCAAATTTTGAGAAGATCACAGAATCATAAAGTCTATCTAGTAGATCTTTTCTATTCGGGATTGGATATCTAATCCATTGTAATGCATCATTTAAAGGTTTATAATTGATCACTAGTCTAGGTGATCCTCTTTCTATCTCAGCATTCTTATTAACATAGAAACCAGTATAGCTCCAAGGAGATTTACTGGGTCGAATTAATTTCTTTGTTAACAAGGATTCAATGTCAGTTTTACATAGTTCTAAATATTCCTTTTTCATTTGACTAGGTCTGGATTTGGTAGGAATATTCTTCTCATTGAAGTCAGGCTGATAAGGCAAGGAGATAATGTGTTTCTTTCTATCCTAAAAGGCATTAGGGATATCACTACATGTTTCAGATTGGAATTCATGAAGAATATTTTGAATTCTCTTTTGTAGTGCTGGTTGTTGAATACGTTGGTCAATAGTTAAGAAGTGTATTTCTTTTTGTAATAAGTTAATCTGATTTGTTTTATTATCAATCAGATGTATGATGATATCAACTTCTTTAGTATACGGTTTGGAAATGAATTCAAAGGAAATATCAACTGTATCAACCACTGTATGGATACCAGAGGTATCAATTCTGGTAATAGGCATAATGGAATTAAGGAAAGGATTGCCTAAGATAATACTTTGTGTCATATTCTTAATGAGCACAAATGAGGCAGGTATGCAAACTCCCTGTTTGCAGATAAGTGCTTCTGGTATTTTATATTGAATTCTCATAGAATTCCCACTAGCACTTGTGAGAGATTGGGTGGTTGTATGAAAGTATACCATTTCTGAAAAGTGACATGGTTTAGAAGGAAAAGGTACGGATTATTTTCTTTCGTCTGATCTGGGGAAGTCAAAGTTTGACTTTGACTTTGACTAGGAGATGGCTGATCTGGTGAAGTCAAAGGTTGACCTTGACTTTGACCTGGCTGATCTGGTAAAGGCAGATCTGGGAAGACTACATGAGCTTTTCCTTTGGCTGTAGACTGTTTGAAGAGAGTCAGTTCTTGAGACAGGTTTTGATGAGCAGTATTTAACTGTTGGATGTCAGTTTTAATTATATTGATCTCCATTTTCAGATCAGAAATAGTTACGGGTTTATGAGGTATGTTCTCCTGTTGGATACGGTTTAATAATTCTTTCATACTGTAATTTTCTACATGTTTGATATCAGGAGTGGAATATTCTTTGTAGCAAGTTTCAAGAAACTTGAGTTTCATCTCAGGATCAGTGATTTGATCAGCTGTGGCAAGAAGAGATCGTTGAGTATCAGTTAAAACATTTAGACCTGGTCCTTTCAGATCTAAACCGTTCATCTCAACTATTGCCTTCCAATAATTGGTTTCTGTTATGGCATTGCAGTTCTTAGAGCTGCAGCAAGGTTGATCAGGTTGTTCAGAAGTGACAGAAGAATCAGATTCAGATGCAGAAATATATGCAACGTCATTATCTGAATTAGTAGTGGAACTGTCTTCAGAGAGGCAGTTCAGAATCTTCTGTTGGGTTTCTTCATCGAGAGTTAACTCATGAAGTTTTCTTTTAAACTTAGATCGGCATTTGTTGGCAAAATGTCCAGTTAAGCCACATTTATAACAAATGGCTTTGCCTTTGCTGTTATGAGATTTCTGCTGCGGTTGAGGTCTATATTTAGGTTCTTTATGTCTGAATTTCTTTTTGGAAAAGTATTTTTTATGCGGTTTAGGATGCTTCGAGGAAATCCTAGGAGGCTTAGATGAAGAAGAATTGGTTGGATATTGGATTTTAGTATCATAGGCAAATTGATCACAGAATTCACCTAATTCTTTTCTGTTGTCAAGATTCTGGTTCTTCATCATATGTTGAAGTTTCATATCATTGCATAATCCTAGTCCTTCTTCTATTACTAGGGCAATGAGATGTCCATAAGTGTATTGATCATAAGGAATGTCCATTTGATCATGCTTATCTCGGAGTTTTCTTCTTACTCTTTCAGCAAAAAGACTTGGGAGGCCATCAATGAACTTTGCCTTCCAATGTTCATTGTTTGCATCACTTCTCTGCATGACTTTCATAAGAAAGACATCTTTATACCATCTGAAGTGAGTCAGAGAAGGGCATCGCAGGTTTTGGAGAAGTTCTCGGTGTCTATCAGTATTGACAATTCCTGGGCCAAGGAAATGATGAATAATGGATTGGGCCAGGGTGTAACAAGCATCTTCAGTTCTGGTATGAGTACCAGTGTTAGGGTCAATATGTATTTTGAAAGAGTCTAAGATTTCTTGGCGTTGACTTTCAGTAAGACAATTGTCCCACCAGCCTTTCAGTATTCCTGTGAAACCATTGGCCAGGAATCTACAGATCTGGTGATCTGTATTGTCATTCTGTTTACAAACAGAAGAATACATGATCATTTGATGAATGGTCTCGAAGACCTGATATTCTGTTTTACCATCTATGTTCCATTCATAGATGGTTTTACCATGGTAAGATTTCTAAGAATGAAGAAAGTCCTATTCATATAAGATATCTTGGGGAGTAGGTCTGGGATAATAATACCTACTTGGTTCAGTTAAAGCCATACGAGTAGTAGGTCTTTTGGAATAGTTAGAAGATAGTTTATTGATGGAATCATCAAAATTCTTTTGAATATCTAAGATTTAAGAGAGGGAATACTCAGGTTCTTCAGGATTAGATGGTTCATCCTGATTCATCATGTTTAACTGTCCTGAAGATGATTCAGGTGTGGTCTTATCAGGTGTAGAGATCTTTAAGTTCTTGATCTTATCCATAATGGTTTCCATGAAATCTTCCTCCTTCTTACTAGATTTTAATTTAAAATTCTGGACATCTAAAGGAGGTTTAAGAGTAACTGTTTCAATAGTTAATTTGGTTTTATCCATAGGAGGAGTTTTAGATTGGATTTCTTGGATTTGAGAAACATGTTCCTCAATCCTAGTTAACTGTGTTCCTACAGTTTGAAGGAAGAGGTTGGTGTAATTGTTCTGTTTGGTTACAGGTACAATATCTTTTACCTTGACAATATCCTGATGGTTGGTCTTATCAGGCACCTCAGTATAGGGGTTAATGACCAATGGTTTTTTGTTACCTTGTCCTAGAGCAAGTTCTAAGGATAAAGGTGGTGGATGAATAGAATGATAAGTTCTACCAGTTGTGGTTATCCAAGTTTTATGTATATTGGTGAGAACTTGTAACTGCTGGTCATCCTTAATTTTGACTCTTTGAGTGAGCTGGTAATACCATTCAGGGAAGGACTGAAGGGATTGAGTCTGTTCTAATTGGAAGTAATACAGGTTCTTAAGATCTAAGAGCTGTTGAGGATTATGGTTGGTGAAATACCAATCTCGGAAATCCTTATAATGTGGTTGCATAAAATCCTGGTGAAGATTTTGTCTTAACATTCTATTGGGTGTAAAATCCATTTAAATGTTGAATTGCATGTCACTTGCGGTAGGGCTCATTGGCCTTCTATTTATGGTGGATTCATAAACACCATGAGGAATCTAATTTTCGCTAATGTGAATTCCTCGAATCTGATCCTCCGGGGGGAAAAAATGATCAGATTCCTATGATCGAGAGGGTTCAGTGAAAGAGGCCCGAGAAGATTCGGGGAGATCCACTTGATAAGGGGGTACAATTTGGCGACTAAGACTAGAAGAGCTTCTGGTCAGAGGCAGAGGTGGTCGTTGAAAACGAAGGTATACATTGCCACCTTGAGTTTGGATGACATCATCAAGAGATTGTCGGATGACAGGTCTGGTAGGGGCAGCCTGGGGAATATGCCAGGTGTCAGGAAAGGTGATGTCAGACCAGGGAATCATGCGAGGAACAGCCACTTGGCTATTAAATAGATTAGTATCTATTAGGAATGTATGTCCTTGCTCACTTTACTTTCTGGTGTAAGGATTCAAGGTTGTTAAAACCTTAAGATGAATCCTAAAGAGTCAAAGGGAGATGATCCGGGAAGATAATCATAGGCATGGGATTGAACTCGAAGTTCAATCTTGCAAAATTATGGTAGTTAATCTTGCAAAATTATGGTAGTTAATCTTGCAAAATTATGGTAGTTAATCTTGTAAAATTAAAATTCGATCAGTTTACTTTTACTCTTCTATAAAAATAAAAGGGAAAATACAGTTTACGCGTGCGCCTAGGCACTAAGCGGCGCATCTCGCACCTCCTACGCCTCAAGAAGGCTGAGGTGAGGGTACTTCAGTGGGGTGCAGGAGAAGCGTCGTAAGTACGTGCGTAAGGCAGGGGCGCACTTATGGGGATTAGGTGAATTTTTTGGCTGGAGACGAAGATGCACCGCACCTTCTTTTACAGTTTCAGACCCACGAATGCTCTCACTTCCTCTCTTCTCAGCTTGCTCTTTCTCTCGATTCTGTCAAAAGCAACCACCACGTGAGATCAGCTCTTCTAACATTGAGGTGTAGTTCAATTGTTTAGAATTTTAGTTTTGTAACGCCCTGATCCCAAGGGTCAAAATTTTCAAATTGAAAATCTGTCCATGATAGAAAAACCTTCACTTTAAATAACGGAAGTATTTAAGTTATCTATTATCAAAATCTTTATTATTAGTAACGAAAACGATAAAGCATCTTAAATGTATAATAAAACCTCGATAAAACTGAGTTAATCTCTGAAATAAGTCAAACATGAAATCCATATCCATGAAATTTTCACCCATCCTAATTCGTAAAAACATATAACGTAAAATAAACTACTTAAATAACTTAATTTAAGTTAAACGTTTTCCCAAGTCTTTAAGCAAATCATAAACTGAAAATATAATAAATTTATATATATTGATTTCAGCTGGTTATGGCAGTCTCCCACTCATACTGCTCGTCATCACCACGTGCATCGTAAACAACTGTGGAGAAATGAGTATCTTAAAGTACCCAGTAAGCAAACTCACATAATAACATGCATCCACATATCACAAATATAATCATGACATACATAACTGAACTTGACATATATCATAAATGAAAAAACGTAACATACTTGATCATGACTTGGCTCAACATAGCACGTAGATAACACGTATTTCAAACAGAATCACATAACAAACTTATTCATATCTTGTCTTCGCATGTTCCCTAGTTAACAACCTAATCAGAACTATTCACACGATAACTAAAACGTAACACGACAAATTGGCCAACGAAACAGATGACACACGATGGGTGACAGAAACAGATGACACACGATGAGCGACAGAAACAGATGGCACTTATAGGTGACGAAAAATGTGAACAGATGGAACCTCATGAGTGACGTAAAAGTGAATAGATGACACATAATGTGTGACCAAAACATAGCAAATTGCAACTCATGTGTGACTAAAACATGAACAGATGACACCCGATTCCTATAACAGAACAAAACGTGAACAACCTGATTTCTTGTTAACTAAAGCTCGTGCTTAAATTCATATCTTGCATAATTACCACGTCACTTAATTATCTTCATAAATTGCAAAGTCCAATGCATGATAGTAATGGATCATATGGTTCACAAGTAAAAATATAATGCATACTGATACATGTAACGGAAGCACACATGATAACATACTAACGTATAATCAAATATACCCAAATATTTATCTATGGTAATCAAATTAACAACTGAACAGTAAATAATTACCAAAGTATTCACGAATATATACATCGAAAAATAGTTGAACAAATATCAAATATAAATACATGATACAATTATAACATTGGAGTCAAATTACTATGTAAGGTGATTTACACAAACCATATACATGAACATAAAATGATTACAGATAATTAAAACTGATAAGAACATAACATACTTACATTTATCACACGTGAATCAAATTACAATGTAAAACTTACATGAATCGGAGGAATGAACTAAACAATTAATGACCTAAAATCTAAAAAATATAATCACTAATTGTTTTGAAATAATTCAATGTTGAATAAATACTTTTTAATATCATACACATAGAGATTTATTTAAAATAGTGCAAAGGGGTCTGAACGAGACCGGAAAATAATCAATCAGGTCGGAAGTCAAATGATTAAGCGGGTTAAACGGTTCAGACCGGGTTAGTTCAAACCCGTACATCTCAGTTTGGTTAGATTGGTGGCTAAACTGAATCGATTCAGTTTGGGACAGAACCAACTGGGTCACAAGACTCATTTGTAGAAAGAAACAGAGAGTGGAAGGGAGAGATAAAGAACGAGAAGGAGAAAGAAATAGAGAGGGGAAGAAAAACTGAGAGAGAGAATCTGATAGGGGGAGAGAGAGAATCTGATAGGGGGAGAGAGAGAATCTGATAGGGGGAGAGAGAGAAAGGGATAAAGAGAGAAATAGAGAGAGACAGAGAGAGAGATAAAATGAGAGAGGAAGCAAAGAGGAAGAGACAAAGTAGAAGAGACAGAAGTTGAGAGAGAGAAAGGGGGCAGAGGGAAATAGAGGGAGAGAGAGATGAATCAGAGAGAGAGGGGAAGGGGAAACAAAATAGGGGAGAGAGAAAAGACAGAGAAAGAAGAGAAGAAACTAAAGAAGAAAAAGAAGAAGCTTATCAATGATGGAATGGTGATGACAACAACAAGGAGCAAGAAGAGAGAAGAAGAAGAAAATGTAGAGAAAGAGGAGAACAAGGGGTTTCGATGATTTGGGGCTTAGGAGGAGAGAGAAGGAGAAAACTAATATATAAAGCATTAGGTTAGGACTAGGTTAGGGTATAAATAAACATATGGTGTGAGTGAGCTTGAGAATGGGAAGAGATATTGTAGAATGAAATAAAAAAGGTTAGGGTTTGCCTTGCATACATATATGCATATAGTTTGAGTGGGTTTTGAAAATACAGATATATGCTTTTTCAAAATTTAAAGAAATCAAATTTAAAAATAAAATTATCTAGTTAAAATAGCCCCAGAAAAATTACAAATAATCCCTTTTAAAAATCAAGTTTATCTTTTAAATCAGTTTTACGAAAATGCTCATTTACGAAGGGTCAAAGTATTACATCTCCCTCCTTAAAAACTTTCGTGCTCGAAAAGAAGATGCCACATTTTCAAACCCTTAAAATCACAACTTAAACTCAAATGATAAAAATAAAATTAAAATAAATAAAATTGAAATAAATCATTTAAATAAATGTGCAAGTTAAAAATAAAAAAGGTTTGATCTTATCGAGTAATTAAAATGTAAACATAATAAACATGACATAACAAAACTGAGGCATATCACATTGAATCAATAGTTAAACACTAATAACATGCATACCTAACTTGTAAGGTGAGTGAGGAACAGAGTGAGCGCATGTCATATTTTCATTAAGAAAAGTCTGCAAAATCTAAAACCATTGCTTTGATACTAAACTGTAACATCCCAATCCACGAGGGTTAAGCATGCATGTAGTTTCACAATTTCAGAATACCCAATTTGAAACAAACTCTAATTTTGAGGAAATTCCAAATTGGAGATGTGTCCATGATAGAAAAACCTTGACTTTAAATAGCTCAAACATTAAACTTATCTATGATCAAAGACTTTATTATTAGTAGCCGAAGCAATAGGATAAAGCATCTTAAATGCATGAATTTAAGAAAATCATAAACTAAATTTAACTGAAACGCTTTTCCAAGTCTTTAAGCAAATCATAAACTAAGAAATCATAAATTCATTTATTGATTCAGCTAGTTATGGAAGTCTCCCACTCATGTTGCTCGCCTCACCACATGCATCGTAAACAACTATGGGGGAATAAGTATTTTAAAATACTTAATAAGAAAACTTATATAATAACATATATCCACATGTCACAAATGCAATCATAACATACCATGACTAAACTTTACAAGCGGGATTTGTGCTTGTGGAAATTATCGAGTAATCGGAGATAAAAAAGAAGATTAGAAATTTTGTGAGCACTGCAGAGTCGAATTTGTTGATTCTCGGATATGAAGATATCAAATGGAATATATCAAACTGGCACAATTTGAAATATCATTTGATGTAGTTGAAATAACTAAAGTTTGGGTTGTTCGATCAAGTAAGGGAAACTCAATGGAATTCATAACTGTTTCAATGTTTTTTTTTTCCAAAAAAATTGTCTGAATATTCAAAAACTAAGACCATTCCAATGCTCCTTTTCACCATGCATAAACTAAACCGACAATTAGTATAAGCACGAAAATTAAAGCTTCTATAAATAATATCATAAATGAAAAAACCTAACATACTTGATCATGACTTGGCTCAACATAGCACATAAATAACACATGTCTCAAACAGAATCATATAACAAACTTATTCATATCTTGTCTAGGTATATTACCAAGTTAACAATCTAATCAGAATATTCACATGTGAACTAAAATGTAACATGATGAATTGGGCGACGAAACAGATGGCACACAATGGGTGACGAAAATAGATGACACACACTTGACGACAAAAACATATGACACCCATAGGTGATGAAAAATGTGAACAGATGGCACCTCATAAGTGACGTAAAGTGTGAACAGATGACACCCAATGTGTGACCAAAACATGAACAGATAACACTTCATGTGTGACTAAAACATGAACAGATGACACTCAATTTGTATAACAGAACAAAACGTGAACAGTCTGATTTCTAGTTAAATAAGGCTCGTGCTTAAATTCATATCTTGCATAATTACCACTTCACTTAGTTTATCTTCATAAATTGCAAAGTCTAATGCATGATAGTAATTGATCATATGGTTCACAAGTCAATATATAATATATACTGATACATGTAGGAAACAGACATGATAACATACTAACGTATAATCAGATATACCCAAATATATATCTCATGATAATCAAATTAATAACTAAACAGTAAATAATTACCAAAGTATTCACAAACATATACATTATCGAAAAAACAGTTAAACAAAAATCAAATATAAATACATGATATAATTATAACATCAGACTCAAATTACTATGTAAGCTGACTTATAAAAGAACATATACATGAATATAACATGCTTACAGATAATAAAAACTGATGAGAACATAACATGCTTATGTTTATCACACGCGAGTCACATTACGATGTAAATTCACGTATCTGAACTGAAAGAATGAACTAAACAATTAATGACCTGAAATCTAAAAAAATATAATCACTAATTATTTTGAAATAAATTATTGTTTAATAAACACATTTTTAATATTACATAAATAGAGATTTAATTAAGACAGTGCAAAGGGGTCTGAGCAAGGTAAGAAGACAATCTATCAATGATTAAGCTTTTGGGTCAAACGGTTCAAACCGGTTTGGTTCATACCAGCCCATCTCAGTTTGGTTAGATTGGTAGTTAAACTGAACTGGTTAAATTCGGGTTGAACTGGTTCGGGACAGAACCAACTGGGTCACAATACTCAGTTACAGAATAAAAAAAGCGGGAGGTAAGAAGGGGAGAACAGCAAGAAAGTGAGTAAAACAGAGGGGAGGGAGAGATAGAGAATGAGAAGGAGAAAGAAAGCAGACAGGGGAAGAAAAACAGAGAGAGAATCTAAGAGAGGAAGAGAGAGAGGAATAAAGAGAGAAGCACAGACAGACAGAGAGAGAAAATGAGAGACAAAGCAAAGAGGAAGAGACAAAGCAGAAAAGAGAGAGAGAGAGAGAGAGAGAGAGATTTAAGGGGTGAGAGAGGGACACAGAGGGGGAGAGAGATGAATCAGCGAGAGAGAGGAAGGGGAAACAAAGCAGGGGAAAGAGAAAAGACAGAGAAAGAAGAGAATAAAAAGAAGAAGATAAAGAATAATTTTACCGGTGAGTGAATGGCGATGGCAACAACAAGGAGCAAGAAGAGAGAAGAAGAAGAAAACGCAGAGAACAAGGGAGAAGAGGGGGTTCGATGGTTTGGGGCTTAGGAGGAGAGAGATAAGGAGAAAACTAATATATAAAGCATTAAGTTAGGACTAGGTTAGGGTATAAATAAGCATGTGGTATGAGTGAGCTTGAGAATGGGGAAGAGATATTGCCAATTGAAATAAAAAGGTTAGGGTTTGTCTTGTATACATATAGGCATATGGTGTGAGTGAGTTTTGAAAATACAAATATACATTTTTTTCAAAATTTGAAGAAATCAAATTTAAAAATAATATGATCTAGTTAAAATAGCTTTAGAAAAATTACAAATAATCTCTTTTAAGAATCAAATTTATGTTTTAAATCAGTTGTATGAAAATGCCCATTTACGAAGGTCACTCAATGTTGAAACGCTACACAACATGTGGCAAATAATGCAAGAACAAATCACTGCATTGCAACGAGACTTCGCACAAACACGTGTGGAAGTTAGCCAACATACCAACCGTGAGGAACGAGAAATCGTCCAGAAGGAGGTGGGCATGAAACTAGACGTGAGGACAATGAAAACAACAGGAATATGCAAAATGTAGATATTGAAGTCCACTCCCAAATCGACAAAAAGGAGGTAGCAGAAGAAGTTCGTCCACCAAAAGTTATAACAGAAGCAACAATGGAAGAGATACTAGAAAGAAAGATGATGAAGCTGAGGAATCTAGGGAATGTGGGAAAAGCAAACCTTGAGTCACTCACTAGAACCCCATTGAGCCTCGAAGTCCTGACCGCCCCTATACCAAAAAAGTCTGTGACACCTAAGTTTAAGTGTTATGAAGGGAAGTATGACCTGATAGACTATCTCATACGATTTAGGCAAGTTATGGTGTTATACCAACATGCATCCTACTCATTCGATTACTAACTTTGTTGTCATGTCTACTATATTTTTGGAGCAGTTTTCTACATATCGAGCGGTGATGAAAGATTCTGAATATCACCTTACAATCTCTACCAAAAAGAGAGAAACTCTACGTGAGTACACCCACAGGTTTAAAGAGGAGATGACCAAGGTGAAGAAATGTGCCGACAAAGTTGGTAGGCTAGCTTTTAGATGAGGGATGGACCCAAAATCCCCCATCTTTGAGGATTTATTGAAGATCAAACCTTTGAACATGGCGAAAACCTTTCAGTGGGCGCAAACTTGCATGACGTTGGAAGAAGAAAAGAAGAGTTTATTAAAGCTGACGGAATGACAGAATGATGAGTTAGAGCTGACAGAAAATAGAGCCAGGGAACGGAAAATGACAATGAATGGGGAGATAGTAAGCAGAACATAACTGATAGCTAGAACTGACAATGAACGATGAGATACATTGACGACATCCATTCTAGAGATAAAGTCTAGACATCGTTGACAGTATCAATAAACCAAGTTCTAGACATGATAAAAGACAAGCCTTGGTTGAAGAGACTGGCCCTACTTAGGAAGGAACCGTACTACATGGACAAAGATAATTATTGCTCGTATCACAGGAGCAACGAGCATTACACGAAGGATTGTTATCAACTAAAGGACTACGTTGAAAAGTTGGTGAAAGAAGGGTACCTCAATCAGTTTATGAAGAAGGAAGAGTTGAAATGGGAAAGTGGAAAAGAGGCTCGTAATGAGGACAATGAGATAATGGGAAATAACCGCTCTAGATAGTTGACACCATCATCGCATTGACTGAACATGAGGGAACTACAAGAAAGAAAAGGAAAGTATATTGTAAGAAACCATTGCTGGAAGAGAATTGGGAACGGGGAAGTTCCTTTATGGACAGTGTTAACCTCCCACTCATATTTGACGACCTGGATTTGGAGCATGACGAATGCCATAACGACGCCCTAGTCATCTCAATACAAGTTGAAAACTGTTTGCTAAGGAGGGCATTGATTGATGACGGGAGTGCCATCAATATTTTTCATCGGTCAATACTCGAGAAAATATCTATGGGGGAACGGCAGCTATAAGGTCCATCTCAACCACTGATAGGTTTCAACGGAACCGTGAGCTACTCAGAAGGGATAATTACTCTCCCAGTTAATGCAGAGCCATTCAACTACCTCACAGAGTTTATGGTGTTAGACACATCATCTCCCTAAAATGCCATGTTGGGGACAACCTTGCTGCACAAGATGAAAGCTGTACCGTCAACCTATTACCAAGTGTTAAAGTACTCGTCTCCTGACGGGATCAAGACCATAAGAGGAGATCCAACTGATGCTCAAATCTGTACCATAACCGCACTGGAGCCAGCAAGAAAGAAGACGACGGGAAAGAAGGTGGAGGAGCTTACGGTTGCAAATAAATAATAGCAATCATAGGCGACCACGTGGGTGGGCTTGAGATATGAAACGGGGGAAGAAACGGAACCCATCTGCTTATATGAAAAGACATAGAAGATAATCAACGTTTGATCCCACCTTGAGTAAGCGACAAAAGAACAGTTGACGGAATTTCTACAGACAAACAAAGACATATTTACAACGATAGTCCAAAAAATGCCAGGTATACCTAAAAATATAATATGTCATAAGTTGAATATTGACCCTATTGTCAGGTGAGTAAAGCAGTAAAAGAGGAGTTTCACGGAAGAACGTAATATGGTCATTAAAGAAGAAGTCGACAAATTGTTGAATGTGGGCTTCATCATGGAGGTAGATTACCTAGAGTGGCTTGCAAACGTTGTCATGGTAAAAAAAAAGAATGGGAAATGGAGAATCTGCATAGACTTCACATATTTGAATAAAGCTTGCCCCAAAGATGAATATCCGCTGCCGAGAATAGGTGCAAATTCTCCAAGTTGATCAATAAAAGACATCTTTCATAACTGAACAGGGTACTTTCTATTACAAAGTAATACCTTTCGGTTTGAAAAATGCAGGTGTTACTTACCAGAGGTTGGTGAACAAAATCTCCCGAGAACATATCGAGAAATCCATGGAGGTCTATGTGGACGATATACTAGTAAAGAGTTGTTAACGGGAAGATCACATCAAATACCTTGATGAGACTTTCTCAATCCTGAGGAAAAGCTCCATAAATTGAATCTAGAAAAATACGCATTCGGAGTGGCAACGGAAAAATTCTTAGGTCACTTGGTAACACAATGCAGAATTGAAGTCAACCCGGACCAGGTGAAAGCCATAATGATAATGCGATCGCCTCAAAACCGTAAAGAAATATAAGGTCTAATAGGAATATTAGCGGCACTAAACAAATTCTTTTCAAGATCAACAAACAAGTACAAGTTGTTCTTTACAAAACTAAGGAACTCCACAGATGGATGAGATGAAGAATGTGAAGAAACTCTTAATAAGATCCAGGAATATTTGACAAATCTGACATTGTTGTCAAACCCAAAACCTGGAGAGCCGTTGTTTTTGTGTGTGGTCGTATCACAAACAATTGTCAGCGTCGTTCTGATCAGAGAAGAGGAGAGAAAACAAAAGCATGTATTTCCCGTAAGCAAAAGCTTGGTGGCAGCTGAAACTCGTTATAGATGAATGGAGAAGTTAATACTGGCCATTGTGGTTGCAGCGAGGAAATTAAGACCCTCTTTTCAAGGACACAACACAAAGGTGCTGACGGATTCGCCAATCAAAAGCTTCTTACATTCACCCGAGGTTAGCGAAAGAATGGCGAAGTGGGCAATAGAGCTAAGCCAGTACGAAATCCATTATGAGCCGAGAACATCGATTAAAGGGAAATTTTTAGCTGACTTCGTAGTGGATTTCACTATTGATGACAGACAAGGAATTGATAGCGGGTCACAGGCCATTAGGAGAAGAACACGGGAATTGTATGTTGATGGAGCCTGAAACAACAAAGGAGTCAGAGTGGGAGTTGTGCTACAGACCCCGTTGGGCAAAACACCGAAGCACTCCATTTCGTTTGGATTCAGTGCCTCGAATAACAAGGAAGAATATGAAGCTTTGATAGCGGGAACCTCCTTATTATGGGAACTTGAGGTAACAAGAGTAAAAATATTAAGTGATTTAATGCTAGTTTTGAAACAAATCACAGAAGAATTCATCGCGAAGGATGAAATGATGATCAGTTATTTACGATAGGCAAAAGAATTACTGAATCAACTAAAGAGTTAAGAAATCCATTAAGTCCCAAGAGCAAAAAATAGACATGCGGATGTGCTGGAAAATCTGGGATCTTCACTACAACTTTCACGTAAGCGGAACGTACCAGTAGAATTTCTCAAAAAACCAAGTATCACAAAAAGAGAGGTAGCAGGTGTGGAAATTGAGAAGAGCATAGCTAGCACGATGATGTAATATGTTACCTGAAGGAAGGAATATTTCTTTTCCACATGCAAAGAAAGTCCAGCAACAAAGCGCCAAGTACTGCTTGATTAACGGTTCATTGTATGTGCAATCTTTTTCAAGTCCATATCTAAAATGCCTAAGAAAAAAGGAAGCCCAGTACATGTTAGTAGAGATTCACGAAGGAGTGTGCGAAAACCATACCGGGGGTAGATCTTTAGCTCACAATGTGCTAAATGAATAATACTACTGGCAAAAAATGCACCAAGATGCCAAACAGTATGCAATGAAATGTGAAAAGGGCCAATGATTTGCACCTGTAGTCAAAATGGCCCCTCGGCAACTCAATACTGTGGCGAGTTCTTGGTTGTTCATGCAATGGGCTCTGGACATCATCGAACCACTCCCCATGGCACCTACTCAGGAATTCTTCTTGTTGGTTGCAACGGACTACTTCACTCAATGGATTGAGGAAGAGGCTTTTGCCAGGATTCGCGAGAAAAAATTAGATGGTTCCTATGAAAAAAATATATTGTTCTAGTACGGAATTCCTCGGGTTCTAGTTTTTAACAACAGACTTCATTTCACTGCCAGAATGGGGAAGACCTTATGTGAAGACTTAAAAGTTATAAATCAGTTCTCCACACTCTACTATCCATAAGAAAACGGACAAGCTGAGAGGTCAAACCGAATTATACTTGATAATATGAAGAAAAGCCTAGAATCGGCCAAGGAAAAATGGGTTGAAGAACTACCAGCAGTACCATGGACATACATAACAACTCTCCGAGAGGCAATGGGCAAGACACCATTCTCCCTAGCCGACAGAACGGAAGTAGTAATACTTGTAGAAATTGGAAGTCCCGCTATGAGATCAGAATTGACTGAGCAGCAAAATAAAGAACTCATGAAAGAGATATTGACTTATTAGAAGAAAGGAGAGAAGGGGCACTCGTACGAATGTTTAATTCTAACCATAAAATAAAAGCATACTTCTGAAGAAAAATCAGAAAATAGGAGTTTCAGAAGGGAGATCTAGTCCTGAAGATCTTTCAAAGGGAAGGAAAGTTCACCCCATCCTATGAAGGGCCATACATTGTTAAAGAAGTATGTGGCAGCGAATACTATCATCTGACAACTGTAGAGTGAAAAAAAACCATGGAACATCATCTATCTGAAAAAGTATTTTGTTTAACTTATTAAATTTTGTTATAATGAATAATTTCCTGTAATTTTTTTCCCTCAAGGGTTTTTCACGTAAAAAACTTGTGTAAACTCTCTCCCTCATCACCTTGAAATTTAATGTGGAAATTGAAAGGTCGGTGGCCTAGTAGCCAAAATCCTTGAGAGCGAAAAAATCCTTCTCTCTAAAATGTGGAAACTGAAAGGTCAGGGCCTAGTAGTCAAAGCCCATGAGAGCGGAAAAAACGTTTCTTTCTAAATGTGGAAAAGGAGTAGAAGAAAATGACAACGGAAAAACAGCCTAAGTCCTCGAGAGCGAAAAAAAATTTCTCTTAAAAATGTGAAAATTAAAGGTTGGCGGTCTTAACACCTAAAGCCTTGAGAGCGGGGATGTCTTCTCTCTAAAAAGAAAGAAATCAAAAGGTCGGCGGTCTAGTAGTCAAAGCCCTTGAGAGTGGGGAAACCCCTCTCTCTAAAATGTGAAAAATAAATAAAGGAGTACGAGAAAGCAAATATTGAAGGAAGCAAAATGATAAGTATGAGGAAACAAAGCCAACAGTTAAAGATGGCAAAGCAAGCAAGCTCAAAGGAAACAAAAGTAAGGCAAGAAATCATATATGTTCCAAAGAAGAAACCAAAAGTCAAAGTCTTTGAAAGCGGATAAAGAGAAAAGAGGACGAAAAAAAGCACTGTAAGTGAAACCTTTTAAATTTGCAACTACTCTTAAGTGTTAAAATACATTTTAAATTTTTACTCAGTGTTAGGATGGATAACAAAAGAAATGATAGAAATTGTTAAAAGAAGATATCATTTCATTAATAAAGGGGAAAAATCACAAAATGATCTTAAAAAAATAATAAGTACAAGTACATAAAATGAAAATCACAGGGAAAGTCAAAAGTTAAGATTCTTCAACGGGGATGGCTTCATCGACGGGAATAGTGGAGTCAACAACGGCATCCTCAGCAGCAGAAACATCCTCAATAGAAGCAACCACTTCGTCTTGGGATTCTAAAACATCTTCGAGAGGGACTTTGGGAGGATTGTTCTCCTTCTCATCCTTGTATCCCGCACGATAAACTTTCTTCTCAACCTAGTCAAAAAGGCCTTGGAAGACGTCTTTCATCTCTCTCTCTGCTCGATGATCTTCAAGTTCTCCTTGGTGATCTTCAAATTCTCCCCAGAAATGGTCAGGCACCTCTCGGACTCCTCCAAAGCTTCTTTTATGGCCTTCAATGAGCCAGCTTAGCAAGCTCCGCCGAAGCTGTCACCTCACCCTGGGTAAACCAAGGACTGTGTGGCATCCTTCGACCTCCTTCTTCTACTGAGACGTAGTCTGTTCATTTGCCAGGAAATGTTCCTGGAGACTGTTGTGAAAAATAATGACCTACAAGATATACAAAGGGAAAAAACCAAACATTAGAAAATGTAAAAGATAAAAATATAAAGCAGGAAAAGAAAAGAATAAAAGAAATACCTTCATCAGACATGACTCAGGGAACAAAGTTGCTTCTTGACAGACATGTTACGGGCAGTCATCATGACCGCATTTGATTGAACACCTTGTAGGACTATATTGCAGAACGAGGATCACTAAGGAAGTTCACTAAATACTGGATCGGAGGGACACTAGTGAAACGCCTCCGCCTCCACTAAGAAAGATCTTCACTTCCTCCTTAATAATCGAAGCAGTGACCAAGAACAAACTTCCTCAGTTCTGACTGCGGGGGAGGACGAAGAGAAACTTAACGATCTTGAGAACCCACTCTTAGAACTGTTGGAACGGGATGAAATGTGGGAGAAGACTCTGCTGGGGCACTAGGAACTTCAACTGAAATAGGAGAAGGCGGGAAGAACTCGGAGCTTCATGCCTTGGGTGGATGTTCCTCTCCCCTTCGACGTCCCCAACAATAATGTTGTGCAGGCACCTTGACATAGCTACGCTCACAGCAAAATTCTGAAGAAGTTGTTCCCGTTATGCGTCTTCTCGTTCAGACCCAGAAGAAATAGAAGTACTGGAAATGAAAAATGTTGGAATGGAATGAGAGTTGGGGATGGAAATACCTCTCGGAAGCTCGGGAGAAGATGGCTGAGCAGAAAAAGAGACGACTTGAGTTGCATCAGGGATGAAAGCTACGTTAATCTCCCATCCTGAATCAAGAAGATCATCCTAGTCTCATCCTCAAATGTTGAAAGCAACGATTATCTTCTGTTGGGACTCCCTGAAAAGATATGACTTGTTGTTCTTCTTGTTATCTAAAAAAGGGGGGAGGGTCAAAATTAGACAAAAGGAAAATAAGGATAAAGAATCAAGAACGGGGAACCGAAGCTCCGGCAACTTACTAAAAACTTCCTACTACCTAAATCTAAGTCATACTTCTTTTTAAGGCCTCGAAACCTAACAGAATCATATAGGAGCTAGGAGTGAATTGAGAGGGAGTCAGCCCAATGGTATGGAAAAGCTCTTGCAAAAAATGAGAAAAATGAAGCTTGAGTCCTAAAGCTATATACATCAGACTAAGGGTGATTTAGAATGGGGTCTATATTCTAGGCCAGGATGATAACTCTCTCCTAAACCACAAACAACATCCGAAGGGAATGCGTCTCTGTGGGAAGCAATGAAATGGTCAAGCTCGGCTTGAGACCTAACTAAGGGAATGGGAGGTTTGAACCTATTACTGTTTCCATGCTTAAAGGACTTAACTGAAAGAATATGCAGAAGAAGAAGAAGAAGAAGAAGAAGAAGAAGAAGAAGAAGAAGTTACAATGAAAGATGAAGGTAGGGGAGAAATCAAAGAAGAAAGAACCTTAAATAGCTACGGATTTGAAAAGGAAATGAAACACACCTAATATTTTTTTTTAAATTAGAATTGGAAAGGACGTTTTCCAGGGAAATGTGATTGGCAAGAGGAAACTGTCACTCTGACAAATGATAGAGTGGTAGCTAGGAAAGGAAAAGCGATAAGGCATACGCAACATGAAATAGTTGAGAGCGGGAAGGTGAAAAGACACGGAGAAACGATGAAGAGCCATTTTACGGAAGGGACGTCAACGAGAACGGGAGACGAAGCGGCGACTTAGGTAAGGCACGCGTATATTTTTACTTATTTATTATTATCTTTTGTTGTTTCCAATGTTTACAGGTTCTCGATGAATGGCACGAAAAGTAAAAGAACGTAATTAAATCTCTTATCAAAGCACGTGAAAATTGAGGCTCCTCATCATTACACATCAATAAATAAAGTTTTATTGAGTGTAATGGAGGGGTAAATGAACAGGAGTAAAACCGCCCAACATGTGTATAGAAAGGAACCAATCAAAGGAAGCCGCGAAGGCCATCGACGTGGCAGAACGGGAAAGTCTGAGCGGAAATACAAAAGATTTAATCAAAGATCACCCCAACAGTTATAGCTGAATTCCCCAAATCTGAGGAATATTCCGACAATTTAATAATTATGCTTGTGAACCCCCCTCCCCCAAATCTAATAATTATGATTGTAGTCTTTTAGTTATGGTTAAATCTCCCTAAATACTGTGAATATTTCATTCTTAGGGGAATATATTTTGTTTTAAGAGATGTAACAAGATCTGATGAGCAGCCTATAAATAAAAGTAAATTGTAAATTTAAGAGAGGCAATACTAATCACTCAAAATCAGTCTTCTTTGAGTACTTTGTCTTTCTCTCTTTTTTTCAATTTACTTCTTTGAGTGTGTGGAAAAAATCCTATACACTCTTATCTTGATATTTTCTTTGACTTTTTGTTATTGCTCCAATTCATTGTATGTTCACCAAGTGGCAAGTGTCTTTCTTCACATTTGCATTATGTTTTTTAGATTTTCACACACTATTATAAAGTGTTCAGATTTTTTTTTCATATTTCATCATTTTTGATTATGCATTGTCATTTTTTATTATGCTTTGTAATTTTTGATTATGCTTTTTTGAATTAATTTTAATGCTTTTTAATTTTATTGAATTAACCCAAAATCACAGTGGAGGGAATGATGGGAATTCGCTTTTGCATAGCGGACATCTATTCGGCAAGTAGAAACCTCTACGCTTGAGGACGTCTAACGTAAGGTTGGCATTCCACACAGTCGTCCAAGCAAGAAACACAAACTTGGGGGGAGCGTTTGTTTTCAGCCTCCAAGTAAATGACCCGTCATTAGAAGTACTGGCGTCCAAAAACTTATAGTAGGCTGTAGGATTTAACTGAAAAACCCCCATTGGAATTATTTACCCATTTAACTCATTAGAATTAATTTTTTATATAAAATTATCAACATTATTAAATAACGGCAATTTCATATTTGATCAAACCAATATATATAATATTTTAATTAGAAAAAAATTTGTGAGGAGTCCTCTTTATAACCAATCAGTTGTTAACAAGTGTTAATTTCTCTTGTAAATAAGTCTCACTAACTTTATTTCACAAATAATTGATTGTTAGAAGAGACTCATACTCATCACTAAGGAGGGAAGGTTTTTCCTTTTAATTAACATCATTGATAATATTTTTTTAAATAAAATTATTAGTGATAGAAATTATTAAATGTATCAGGACATCTCAACTAGGTTACATCTGTTTAGACACTCATAGTCTAAACACACCCTAACATTATTATTAAAATAAAATAAAATGAATCAACAATAGCAAACAGGAAAAACAAATTGGTAGGACTTAAAAGAATATATGTTAATCAAAAATAAAAAAAGAACAAAAACCTGGAGCACTCCACCACCATCTAGGAGTAAATGTAATGGGGGTCTGGATATCAAATAATCTGCAATCTCGATAACCCTTCGCGTAAATGTGTGTGACTACAAAGTCTATCTAAGAGAGAAAACTCAAACACTTATCCCTGGCAGCGCGTCATAGTGACGTAAAAAATACGGGTATTTAACTTAAAGGGTGAGTTTCAAATATTATATATGGGCGTGAATTTTAATTAGGCGTGTAACTTTTACCCATTATATATGGATAAGGTATGAGTAATACCCAATAGGTACCCATAAAGTTCATTAGCCTTTTTTCATTTTTCAAAGACAATAATATATAATGAAAACTGTTATGCAATTCTATTTTTTTCTCATGATTATCAATTGAATTTCCTCAATTTTGTAATCAAACTAAGCTCATTCATAAATTAAATAGTCAAACTAAAATTTATCAATTTTATAATTGTATCGAATCATAATTCATCAATTTGATAATCGAATAACACTAATGTTCGTCAATTTTATAATCAAATGGAAATATAATTAATTTTTTGAAACTGAAGTAAATCAAATCATTTATTTTAGTCAATTTTTGACTAAAATAAATTGGATCGTCAATTTTATTAATTGAATAACCAATATTAAAATTCATCAATTTTATAATCGGACAAAACTAGAATTTATCAATTTTATCATCAAACCAAACCGAATCATAAACTGAATAACCAAAACTAAAATTTATCAGTTATAATCTAGTCGAACCAAAGTTCGTCAATTTAACATTTGAGTAATACTGAAATTCATCAATTTTACTATCACATGGAACTGAAATTCATTGATTTTACAATCAAACTAAACTGGATCGTCAATTTTATAATCGAATAATCAAACTACAGTTCATTAAATTTTACAATCGAACCAAATTGAATCGTATATTTTATAATTGAATTAGCATACAACCGAACGAACTGAATCATCAATTTTATAAGCGAATAATCAAACTAAAATTCATTAATTTTACTAGGTTTATAAAAAATAAGCAATTTTGTCGATTTAATTTCTAGTGTAAGCTATTTATGATGGAAATTGTTGTTCATCTTTCAATTTGAGATAAAGTAATTTTAACAGAACAATTGATCTCCATCGTAATGGTTCGGTAAAAGAGAAATAAATTATGAAAATAAAATTGTTCGTTGAATAGAAAAAAATAAAAAAATAAAGAATAATCATTTAGTTTTAAAACAAAAAAGAAAAAATATATAAGTACCCGTTGGGTACTCATATCTTAGTGGATATTAACCATACCAACTCATATAATTTAATATGGTATGGATTGATAGGGGTAGTAAAAATTTAATAAGGATATTTAGTGGGTAAACTCATACACAACTCAAACTTACCCATTGACATCCATAGTACGCCAACGTCACAGGACCTTATGAGATCTCGAATGAAGAAAAAACCACCAAATAAGTAGAATCACTCTCCAATCACAAATTTCTTTAGTTAAAAGTCCAAGCATATACAATTACATAGATAATAGCAGCCAGCTCACTCTCAAAAGTAAAACATACACTGAAAGTGATAGCATAATGATTTATCCTGGCGGTGGTGAAGCTAATTATATCCTATCCTAGAAATTTTTAAATTTAAACTTTTGATAGGATAAAGGGTTATGCAAAGGAATAAGGTTTATATTATAAGATTTATCCTGATGCCTTCATCTTGATTTATCTTATCTTGCATGTTTCTATTATTTTTATCCCGTTCTTTCTGCCTATCAATGCTTCGAGAATTTTATTTTATGCATATCTAAACATTATATTATTTTTCGATATCATGTGATTTTAGATTTCTAAAATAATTGTTTATGATTGCATAATGAAATATAAAATTAAGTATGATCAATTAGGGGCATAAATTGGCTAACCCTAGAAAAGTATTATTAAGAATTTAATTAGCTTGTTAATGCAATTTTTTTAATAATCTTACTATATATAATTAATTAAATTATAGGATTATTAGAATTTCGATAAAGTTTGTATTAGCCTAAAATTATTACTAATACCAAATTCCTAGTAAACAAATAGGACGGACGAAAACTATATAATGAGATATTCTGAAAATCTCAAAATAATTATTCTCATGTCATCATAGTCTCAAGATGTAACTCACAATGAGAGGGTTTTCTTCTGAGCATGTTTGACTATTCGAGATAGTTACTAAGATTAGGTGGATACCTGGTGACACTTAGTAACTCATGCTAATAATAAAATTTCACGTTTTAAAAATTTAAGTGGGGTATGTTTCTTAATTGAAAACAACAGTCACTATTATTGAATCATGATAAGGTGTTAGAATATCGCGTCTTCAATCTTAAAATCTCTCTAACAGAGGGTACTCGAAACACTGGTTACGAGTGTGGTTTTTTAAAAAGACCACCTTGATAATTATATTACTGTGAACGATCTACCTAAATAAGAGTTACTCACTTTACATGAGTCTAATAGTACATACTTGACTCGACTTCATAAAAATCCAATAACTTTTTATAAAAATCGTCAAAGTAAAGAAAGCAAGTGTAATTTCATTTTAGCCATAGAATTTAATAATAGAGGCTGGGGAAGTTCTCCTGGAAGCAAGCTGTGGAGTAGCAGCAAACAACCGATCGGGAAGAAGAGCATTGCTTTTTCTTTTCCTTAAAGCATAGCACACAGAGCAGATCACACATTGCTTGAGCACATATTTTATCCTAAGAGATTATTGTTACTTGGTACAAGAGATTCAAGATCATCGATAGTTAGTCTACTAGGTATTAATACTAAAATATTAGAGTACTGATTATTAGTACCGAATCAGTAACTTACTGGATATCTTACCTTATTTATAATTATATGTTGTGCCTAAGGATGCATTAATTTTAGAAGTTGGAATATTGTTGCGCATCATGTTTATTTATGAATTTTTATTTCATGTTTTTAGTATGCTACATTTAGAATGTGCATGTTTTTTAATTAAGTAAAATTATATTCTTTTCAGTTATAAATATGTCAAGCAACCTATAAATGATAATAGACAGTGACAACAAGAGTGCTATCTAAATAGCACACAATGAAGATATTATTGGACGTTAATGCACATTAACTTGGACATTATTCTACTCAAAGGATTAAACAATATCAGTTTTGAAAATAGTATAAAATTTTGGCTTGTTATTATGTATTGGCTTTCTGTGACCAAGGTGTTGGAACACCGGTAAATTTATTCTCCATGAAAGCATTAATGCATGTGAAATGCATTGAAATGACTAATAAGTATGATTTTCTGTAAATTACTATCTAAAGAAATTCATGACTCATTGAAATTATGCTATGAATGCTCTCAATTGATAGAATTATGAACTCATATTTAATAACTTAGTCATTTTGATATATTAAGAATGAAATTCTATGAGTTAATATATTATGAGATTGGATAGCTAGGTTATTGGATGGTGAATCCATACATTTTAAATAATAGAATCTATAGACACTTTTAATTAATTGAAATAGTACTATTTAGATAATTTATTTATGTAGTCATAGTAAACTAAGCGCATGATGTCTCTTGTTATAGCGGCCTCATATTGATTATTAATACTTGAGACGTCAGACATAGAAATTATCACAATTGACAAATAGAATAAATTTAAAGTCTAAGTATAATAAATAATGTATAAATATTAGATCGATAGTATTTCATCAATTATACACAATACTATTTGATTGAGGGACATTACAGAATGAGTAATACTAATAGCTCAAAGATAATTACTTCAAGTAATATAAATATCATTGGAATGCAACTATGACTTATAGTGGAGTTAACCTTAGTTAAAAACTAATAAATCCAATTTGAGTTTTATCGAAAGCTTTATTAATTATTATAGCCAAAAATATTTTTATCCGGAAGTCCATTTTATAGACCACAAAATTTGATAATTTGGTCAAGACTCATTGGTCATCCTTTTAAGCACATTAGGACAATTTATTAATTAGAAGGAGTTTAAGGATTAATTGGAAGGAGTTTAAGTTTTAAGTAAGAAACAGATTTTGAAACTCATTTTAAAAAATAATAGTTTTGTCAATTTTAGAGAAACATACAAGTTTTTATGCTACATCATCAATCTTTCATTGATTGAGATTTGAAGAGATGATATTTTTCATCATTTTACAGATTTTCAAATCTGATCTTATTTTATTTTTTTATTAATTATGTCAACATTTAATTAAGAATTTTAATTACTTCCTTGTTTATAGCTAATGTTAAAATTTACAGATTTTCAAATATGATTTTATTTTATTTTTATTAATTATATAAATATTTAATTAAGGATGTCAATTCTTTCCTTGTTTATATCTAAAGCTGATTATAGAATATATTAAAGCAATTTGATAAGTCAATTAATTAGTTGTTGATTATATTGAAATCACACATTTCTGATCATTTAATGATATATCATTGATTGACCTGAAAATTTTGAGTCAATCAATTCGCCACAATCTACTAAAGAGGGTTTGAAACATCTTCGACTCATCACATTGATTAACCTGAAAATATTCTAAATAGATTGGGATGTATGGATTGATCAGTTAATCAATGAAATGATAAATTCATCTGCCTCAATATATTATAGGGGCGTTTGATACATGATTGACCCAAAATATTTCAAACACCTCTATAATAGATTGGGACGAATGAATTGATCAGTCTATCAATGATATATCATCAATCGACTAGAAAATTTTGAGATTTTGAAGCGATTTCTAGTGATTTTTAAAATTCAAAATTTTTTATTGATGTCTAACATTTTGACTTCCTATAATTAATCAAATTTTAAAAATTATTCTGAGTACTAATCACTTCTTTAATTAACCATCTTCCATATTGGTATATCAACTATATACTACGTTTCAAACACACCATAATTAGATTATAGTTATTTTGGTCTACAATTATTGATTGTTATGAAAATCAGCTATTTACTTAACACTTTTAGAAAAATGACATTTTTTAAAATATCACCCCTAAAGTTGTCTATTCTGTAAAATTTCCCTTAAGTTTTTTATATTCACGCATCAAGAGATTCTTATAATTTTTAATATTCGATTTCTAGATTGCTTAAACGGTCTCGCCATATTATTTAAGATCCAAGATTTTTCGTTGCATCGCTTCCTTGGTGGTTCTACAAGTGAATGATATAAATCTTATTTAATTCTTTGAAAAGTAGAATAAGCTTACTAGATATTAATCGTTATGCGATGTAACTTTACAGAAGAATATGAAGATTATAGTGTTGATTGTGACGATGTTGTCAAAACCGCCACGCGTCACATTAAGTGAGCGAGGGCTTAATCAACGCTATGCGCCCTATATAAATTTCTCTGAAAAATCGTATGTATGTCTGATGAAAGATAACCATCAATAAATCATATTAAACGTAAAATACTTCAACCTAAAAGCATTAGAGTCACATTCAAAGTACTAAAAACGCATTAGTCATATTCAAAGTAATAAATAACATAAAACAACATTTAAAAAAAGGAGAATTAGAAATGGCCAAAAACATGCATGGGTTGCAAGAATGTCTGATTTTTTTTTTATAAAAATGACCGGATTAAATAAATTTATTTACTAAACTTACAATGGTGAACATAGCTAATTTATTTAGGTCTTTAATTTTCGTAGCTAACTTAGTTTCCTCAGTCATTTTCAATCACTTTTGAAAAAAAAAAATTCCAGCTATTTTTAGTTCAAACTGGAAAGGTGACTTATATTGTCATTTTCCGTAAAATAGAGAGAGAAGGGAGGGAGAGCTTACTTCCTTGACAAAGTGCAGGAAAATTTTGTAATATTACAACAATCCACAAAAATCCGAATGGAAGTTCATTATAAGCTTCCAAAGTAATCTAAAATCCCTCCCAAAAATAAGAACGTTCAAAATGAATAAAATTTTACACATTAGATGCCTAATACAATTTCCTAAACCATCAATTCAACAGTTTTGACATGTCAATTGCCAATATGGAATTTGAATGATAGAAAGTTACAGCAGTACAAAGTTGCAACTTACCTTGGACATAGTTCTGACCAACCAAGGCAGTTCATAAGATGTGTTTCAAATGCAGCCATCTGTGCTTTTTGCATATTCATACGATCTTGTGAAATTTCAACAAATAATTTCACACTATACTAGGGGGATCCCCAACCCAGCTACAGTTAGCACGAGGCCATCGTGTTCTTATGCAGTCAGCCAACGGGGCATGCTGGGATGGCTCGGGTTTAGTAACCTCAACATCTTTACCACTAGATTCACCTCCTACTGAAGAAGTAGATGATACTGCTACATCTGCCATGAATTCCTCAGGAGTCCACCTTGGGGGAACTGAAACTCTCAATATTGTAAGCCTGGGTCTTTGCAAAGGAGTCTCTCCTCCTCCACTGACTACTACCTGGCTTCCATTAAGATCGGATTTTGCAATCCCATTAAAGTGATAAAGATCGAAGACTTTCTTACCCATTAACCCGGTTGAATCTTTTAAGCCTCCAAAGCTCTTATCCAAGTCCAAAACTACCTGCCAGAACTCACTCCATACAATAAATCCTGTGCTGCAAAGTTGATCAAGCTTCTCAGGTAGGAGTATAATATTTGCGTCCTTGAGAACTTGATGAAAGCCTTCCACACTTATGAAACCACCACCTCCACTCTGGTCTTGAGCATCAAAAGCGTTTCGTATTTGATATTCCCTTTTTTCCAGTTCATTCTCATCCTGTACTGTTGTATCAAGAGCAAAGAGTACTGTATAGTGGGAGTCACTCCCAACTACCCAAATGGGCCATTTCGGACATTTCAGGTTTTGACCAACCTTACAGAAATTGAGGGATTCTAGTAGCGTTAAGAATCCAACTTCCACACTTTTTGATATGCCTTTTAGGGACATGCCACCACCTAAATCCATCCATCCATCAAAGACATTAGGGACTGCCTCACCGCAGAGCAGTAGATTCACAATTTCCTGTTCCATGAATGATATCCAGATGACTATTAACATCATTTCATCAGAATAATGTTGCTCATGTAAAACTGTTTTCAAAATACACCACAGATTTGACGACGTGCGTATATATACCTGCGAGGCATGACCAAAAGGAGCAGTGACCAGAGGAAGGCTCGGATCATCCCTATCAGCTTGGATTGAATCCTGCATAAGCCAAAAGTTTAAGACACCATTGATTAATAAATAACAATACATTATTTACTTGACAACTTACGCCTCCTTTTTTATTAAATAATATTTTCCTGCTAATTCGGACGTAAAAACAACAAATATCTAACCATACAAAAAGGAAAGCAAAATATTATAGTACAAAACATATAGTCAACATATGCACTGATGAGTTGACAGAATTATATAAACAGTGAAGTGAAGAATGCACAAGCATAAACACAACTTACATAGAGTGTCAAAATTCCATTAGGAATAATACCACACATGACCACAGTCATCTTTAGGATAAGGTCAGTGTAAAGAAAGTGAACTAGAGAGAAGACCACCAATGCTTACATATATAGGACTTCTACATGAGTTACAGACGAACGGAGAAGATGAGAACATGATATAAACTATTAAAAGAGGGAAAAGTAAGAGAATTCAAAAAAGTTTCATCCAAAAGAGACTTCCATCTTAGAAGACGGTCAAGAATTGAAATTACTTGACGATGTCCCTTTGTCTTCTTATTCTTTCAGGATGTCCCTTTGTCTTCTTATTCCTTCAGGATGTCCCTTTTGTCTTCTTATTCCTTCAGGATGTCCCTTTTGTCTTCTTATTCTTTCAGGTGTAGTCTAAACATAGGTCTAGTCTTCCTGTTTCTTATAAAAAAAAACATAGGTCTAGTCTCCTCTACTATTTTTCCTTTTTTTTCTAGTTCAACTCATAGCTAAATAGAAATAAACGATCAATCGTTGAAAAAAAACTCATGATTTGCATAATGGACATGAAAGAACAATGATCTTGCATCTTTCACATCACAAATTGTGTAGCTTATCTGCACTTATCTTTCCCTGCAAACTTAGAACTTTCTGAAAATACAGAAAAGTTCTGAAAATACAGAAAATTAGATAATGAGGAAAGAGAGCTTTCAAACAAAGTACTATACCAGTCCTCGAGAAAGTAAAGCAGATATAAGAAACAGCAATGCGCCCATACGACTCTGGAAAACAGGAATCATATCTCCAAGTCTCTTTAATGCACTTGCTTCCGATGTGTATGTGTTAACTCTTAGAACTTTCTGCAAATCAGAAGCTGATTCAATCGAAAGACCTTCCAGTGCTTTTGCAATGATCTGCTAGAAAGACCAGAAATGCAATCAGCAAAATAAATTACACCCTTCCACAAAAATGAGAAAAACTGCTAAAATGACCAGAAATGCAATCAGCAAAATAAATTACATACGCTTTCACAAAACTGAGAAAAAAAAGAGTACAAAAATTCTCCTTGAGATAGAAATCCTTTCAAGCAAATGATATTCATTATATCTATTTAACACACCTCATTCTTTGAACCTCCTTCAGTTCCTTCAACACAGCTGTCAATATCACTCAAAGTAGCAACGACAGCTCTTTTATTACTCCCAGAAAGAAACAATATTTCACCCATACTTCTAATCAGAGCTCTGCCAAGAGATTATTATTAGAAGAACATGCCCACAAGTCAGAGTTGCAACAGAAAACATATGTTCATAGTAAATGGAATCTTCTTTTTTTCCAAGTAACCAGAAATGCTTCAAGGTGAAAAAGAGTACATTCAATCACAAAAGACATATACTCACGAGGTGCCTAATTAACATGCTTGTATATTCCAGGATATGCACATAAATGAATTGACATACATAGAAAATTTAAGGAACTATAAGAATTAAGGGAAAATAACAACAAATATACCGGAAAAATTGAACAATGTGCCAATAGTCCAATTAATTACTTAGAGATTAATATAGTCCTCACTCCACACAACTCACAAGTAAGCTAATCAGATTCACACATATGTATAGCATGCAATCAAACAATGTGGGGGCGGGAATGGTATGAATATATCTCCTATTTGGTTTCATTGATCAACGCATCAGTAATCTATCTAAACTATACAAGGTGAATTGTTTCAAAGCAAAGATTAATCACCTTTCCTTTGCACCCTCAGTAAGAGATGTAAAATCATTCGACGCAACATTGGGAATATTAGACAACCTCCCTGAACTCATATTTTGTGCTGTATTTGATGCAACTTTACCTAATTTGTCAGGAACGAAAAGAAGATACTTGAGGACAAACGCCTGCACGGACACACAAAAATTGCAGTTAGACAACATTATAGTTAATTACCATGTGTGCGTCTAAAAGTAAATTAGAAATGGTTCTTTCACTCTGGGAAGGAGAAAATCAGATACTTAAAATTGGGAGAAAAAAGAATACCAGTCACATTCACATACACATCAAGCCAATGGTGAGCTACTATTAAGTATTAGACTAAAATTGTATACAATATCGTCAAAAAGACTATGAATACCATACTTCACGTTATGTTGCATCAGAAATTTAGCAAGGTAAAAGACACAGGTTACTCGAATCCAATACACTTTGCCAAAGGCATGGAAGATTAGCCTAAAGCATTAGAGATTAGACAATTACAAATAAAATGTACCATCTCACATCATAATCAATTTAGTATGTCTAGAATTTGAGAATTACTTGAATGGCTGCTAAGACGCCACAGGGCCCACCTTCATGCTGCACTAGGCCGATTGAAGTTTCTGGATCAGGGCTAAACCTATAGGAAAGTTCTTTTTAAGATTAGCCGATATGACTGTGCAGACTTATGGTTTACTATTATAAATAACTAGAATGACTGGAATCCATTATAGGAAGTTGTGAATTTCAACAATAACAGAATTTTGTTCCTATAACAGAAACATTAAAAAAGAATAAACTATTTATGAAGTGAAATAAAGAAAAAAACTATGTACAGCTGAAGGAAGACAAACTTATCAAACAACATTTTTTCTTCAAGTTATACAAGAAGAACTTCGGGTTCCAATACCTGGTAATATGAAACACTCGTTATCATTTAATTGGAGGTACATAAGATACATCCTCATTGTATTTCCTTTTTCTTTTTAGTTGTGGTAGGGGTTTATCCCATACAAGCAATTCCAATTTAATAGACAGATAATGATAGAAAGTACAAAAACTCTACAATCACATGCCATTGCTCTAGTTAGGAGAGGAAAAAAAGTTTTTATATCAAATATTAATGAAACATTGTGCTTTTCTACCAAGAGTTATCAAATGTAACCTTTACAGTCTCCTAGATATATTTTAGAACTTGAAGTGAAATGCTTCGAAAGTCTAAATTCTAAAAATGCTAAAACACCATGATTCATGCCTCAATCAACACTTCTGTCACCAGAATCGACATAACGCTTGTATCATATTGTTGATGGTCAATGCAATTAATTACCGGCCACGTGTCATGCAAGCTGCATATTGCATTACAGTCAACAGATAGCATGTCTAGTTAAAAATGGTATTTTTTTTTTGATAAGTGTAGTTAAAATTGGTATTAATGTCTGAGCTTTTGAAGATAGAAAACCAAACACTTCCCATCAGAAAGATAATTCGAACAAGGTGAGCTTTCTATTACAATATACTCATACTAGAAAATCACGATAAGAGAAAGCTACATTTTAGTGTCAATATGTAGGATACTTTTAACATCTCAAACAACAGAATCATGCTCTAGCCTTTAATTCATGGAAAGACAAAAAAGGGTGAACAAAATCAGACAGGATGCAGTAAACAACAGATGAAGTAAAAATCACAGATGTGTCCAATCGTTATAAAATGGTCTTGCTAATTTGCAGCTATGTGATATTGATCAGTGGTCAAGGACAAGCTTATAGCTAGTCACTGCATGTACTCAAACTAAAAACGATTCTTTACGATTTCACAACAACCAAGTGAATTCCAATTTCCAACTCCAACTCCATCGATAGTGATATCTAAGATTAAGGGGGTCTGCCTACTACTTCTGTAGCTCTCAAACGCCGTTTAATGTTATAGTACTCTTACCCTTGACGTGGACCAAAGAAAAAACCATGTACGAGTTTGTGGTAATTTTATATTTAATTTAATACACTTCACACAGTTACGACAATATTTGAAAAGCCTCATAGCTCTTCTGTTATTTCATAATCTGACATGGGCTATAGATTTTTATGTTACCCAATGTATACTTCGATATTAAATTTTAATTCAAGAAAAAAACTGCAACCGCAAAATAAGTGCGTCTAAAACATGCCACCAGAACTGATAATAGTTGAAATAAGAATATCGTGTCACACACAGAAAACTGTAAATTCAATTCAGTAATGGTAGTCTTCAAGAGTATGGAAGGCAATTTACAACTCCAACAAATAAGCGAAATTTCCTACAAATTTAAGATAACGTCCGATTTCTAAAATGCATTATCCCATCCCAAACTATAAATTAACGATTACACCCTTTTCTAATGGTGTATGGATAATTACAGTTACAGAATCTATTTGGACACTGTTCAACAAATTGTAACCCAATTTCAAACACTATACTTAAGCAAGTCATAGAAAAACAGCACAAATGAAAAATCTGCATTCAAAATCAAATAAATAACACTTCAAGAAAGCTCTTAGCTAAGGCCGAGACGAATTTACCCACTCACCTTATCCCTTGGTTACTCCACTGAGCAAGAATCTCCTTCGAAACCTCAGCTCCGAACACCATTGAGAACAACTGGTTAGCTTCTTTCTCCGAGAGCTCCCTCCCTAAATTCACATCTTCGACGCTCAATTCATTTTCTTTCTTACCCACCGATGCAGACGCTAATGCGCCCCTAGATGCCAACAACCGCTTCTCAGCAGCGGCAGCCATTAGCTCCCGCTGCAATCGTCGGCTCTTAACCTCCGGAGACTCCTCGGACGATCCGGTCGGAGCTCCAGTGGAGGCATCTCTAGGCTTGCTCCTCTTTGGCTCGGGCGGAGAGTGTTGTTGCATACTCATCCGAAGAGCTGTTCGAAGGTCCTCATCCTCGTGATCCCCCATTCAAATCCCGGTGAGTAGAACCAACAAGCCCTAGCAAGCTCCGATTCTGATTCCGATAATTGAAGCACGCGATTTCATAGATATGTTCCAAAAGTTCGAAATCAGTAAGAAGCGAATGAACTGAACGGATACAACAGAATTTGATCCAATGAGAGAGCGATCTATGTGATTGGAGCTTAAAACCCCGCAGAGAACTAACAATATATGAAAACGAAGAACAAATATAGATGGGAAAGTAGAGGAAACAGTTCAATATAACAACGTCGTCGTATAGAGTGTCACTCACGATTCCCTTGCGAAAATTTTCTCTGGCAATGACAATGTTGTCCTGGATTGTATGGTTCGCAATGAGTATGAAAGGAGTAAATTAGTTCAAATGTGAGGGTAGTATCGGAATAGTTGGCGATAATGTAACTTTAAACTGTGACGCTCTTTTAACTGAGATTCTTTCTTTGAAAGAGAAGAAAGTGTTTCTGTTTTCTTGTTTTCTTAGACACTAGACAGAGGTCATTCTACATTACAGGGATTTTAAATCCCTATACTCTATAGAGAAATATGTTAAAAAAATATTTCTTTTTCACCTGCAACCTGTACAATAAGTTAAAACAAAAAAGAGGAAATAAAGAGAAAAATTATCCCGACACATTACATGGACTTTTAACTCCTGTACTGTAGAAAAATCCGTCCGACCTTCTATCGTTTTACATTCTCGAAAAGCAAACAAGATCTTCATTTTATCAATCCAAATATTATGTTTTACTAATTATTCTACTTCTAAAAAGCGTGCACTCTTAAAAAATATTTTTTTACCATTCTATCCAATAATAAAAATCTTATTTCCACAATACCACTTTTCAATTTAATAATCAATAGTAATGGTTCTTTCAATAAATAACTATGTGCAAAAGAAATTTATTCCCTTACGGTATTATGGGAATAGAATGTAAAGAGAAATTTGAGAATTGAAAGAATAAGAGAGCAAAAGAGAGTGAGTTTTTTTTTTGTATTGAATCGAATTGTCCTTTCTTTGACACATATGGAGGTATTTATAGGTATTTTCCTCTATGATTATTTACAACCGTTTAATGAGATATAATGAATGTGTAATATGATTATGGCCATTGATCAAATCATGGAGATAAAAAGGTAATTGCCTCTACCGGATCTGATTCTCTTTGGACTGCCACATCATATTTCTTTGACTTCGTCTTTTTTAGTATGCTTCCACGTCATCCTCTTTGGTCTTCTTTCTCCACGTCGACGTTCCACTACCGTATTAATTAACCAACCACGTACATTTGTCCATGTTTTGTATCTCGATTTTAAGTCGTTGATGCAAAACATTAATACTTTAATTTGCCGTTTATGGGTGACTGGTTACGTCATGATTTTCATCATTACTTTATGTTCTACGTCGTTTCACTTTTCTGCATGTCATCATTGGTTTTCTTGGACGAAAAGAGATGTCTTCACCCGTTCTGATTCCGTTTACACTTCTTCTAATGTCGTTGCGCCATGTGTTTATTCACGTCATTCGCGTGTCATATTTTTCAATAGCTCCCCCCCCCCCNCCCCCCCCCCCCCCTCACTGTCCTTATGATTAGGAACATAGATGAGTTTAACCAGTTTGTCTCCCGTTGCCGCAGAGCCTTTCCCGATGTGGTCAACTGTTCTTACTTCGATGCTGACCGTGTTAGTCCTTCTTCTTACCCTAGAGTTCTGAACTTTAGGACAATGTATATAGCTCTAGGTTTTCAGTTTTCGATTGATTGGTGACGGTCTCTTCAGCCACGGCTCATCTTTTATGACCCACAAGATTTGATTTACTGGAATGGTGAGCGGAGTATAAGTTTTTTCCTTCCGGATAAAGCATTCAGGCACCATTGGTCTCTTATCTTATCCATTTTCCTTACGTCTGTCCTTGCCCCCGAGTGTCTCAACTTTCTTTTTGGCATTGCTATTGGATGTTGATGCTAACTGCTCTGATGATCGCATCATACTTCTTTCTTCTTCGTAATTTATATAGGTTTAGGCCCTAAGGAATGTTTCCGTCATGGTGAGCAGTTTTTCCTTGGACAGACCTTCAAACAAGGAGGATTGTAGGCCTAATCCTCTTCCAAACACTAGTCGAGCTACGCCGTCATCGCAGTCTTCCACTTTGCCCATTTCTTCTTTGAACCACTGGGTGTACTCACGTAATGATTCCCCCTTCTTTATTGAAATTTTCAGAAGATATTCTAAAACCATCATTACAGATTGATATGTCACATACTATTTAAAAAAGATAGAAGACATAACAAAAAAGTTAGTTGTAGAAAAAAGGGAAGAGAATGATACCACTTTAAAGCGTTATCGTCCAGGCTTGTCGGAAACATTCTACACATGAGTGCGTATTCGTGTTGGTAGAGCGCCATCATTGCCGGAATCTCCTAAGGTGTTCAATTGGATCCGTCTTCCCTGCATAATATTAAAATTTGGGTGGTGTGAACTTTTTTGGAATAAGCGTTGACTATTGAATTATGCCAAAAAGTAGGGTGTAGTAACTACTTATGAGTATTTAGTTATTTCTTTGACATTTATGTATTACTGAATTTTATGAATAAATTAAAGTTTTCTTTAATTAAAGTGTGTTTATAATTTACTTAAATCATGAAACTATTATCAACGTAAGAAAAGTAACGATTGAGCGGTCTTCCAGACAAACTCTTCTAAGATAGTTCAAAATATTATTCATAATTTTATGATCTACTAGATAACCGAGTCCAATTATGCTTGTTAGGTTGAACCAAAGAATGTCGGTCTCGGGGCATGGGAGTGGAGACTCTAATGGTTGACTTAAATATGTTATAGAACATGTTGAATAGACCAATAATAAATTAGTTTAGAACAAAACCGTTTATCTAGCTCTAAATCTAATTGTTACACCGTAAGGATATTTTCATAATTACATTAATTCTGAGGTGAATACGAAACTTAACTTAGTTACTTGCGATCTTTGATGTGTCAAAGGAGTGAGTTCGAATTACAGGATAATACGTCGGCTGTTGGGACCGTGATTTAACTATGTTGGAGTTGTGTGATTCACATATATGAGGTTCGTGATGAGATTGTGAAAGCAACAATATCACTTTATGCTTTATTGATGAATGTGTGAATAAATAAACATGACCATGTACTCAATGAAATGAATAATTGAATAAGATCTGACGAACTGTCCGAGACATTTCAATGTTATGTCTTCATATTCATAATCAATAAATGAGTTAAGGAGATGATAATTAAAAGGATAAAATGATAATTTTATATCTCGCTCTTGTTACTGATATTCACAAAGGGCAATATCATAAAATATCATGCGGACCGTGAAATGAAAATGTTTATTTACACCAACAGAAAATGCAGCGCGCATGAATCGAGAGTTTATTCGGCATTGGACCTATAGGTCGGGAATTTATGAAGATTAATTAGTCAGATATTTGAATGATTCTTATAGACTTCTTAATTTTTTTAAGTGGATTTTGATTTATGTATTCTGTTTCTGAATTGTCATTCGCTTTGATATGTCTAGATGTTTATTTCTGTTATAGTTGGCGATAAATATTGATTTTTTATATCAGTTTTTATGTTTGTATTCTGATGTTCTATGTTCATTTTCTTATTCATTTTCTTCTCAAAGTCATTTACTTTAAGTTGTGAATGTTTATACGAGTTCTGCTTTGTTGATGATTATTTTAAACTATAATCTGTTTTCACTATAGTTATCTTGTGTTGTGATTTCTGTCTACACTAATGGCTCTAGCTTTTTTGCAATTAATTATAGATCAATATTTTGTGATTGACGTACTGTTATTTATTTTGGTGTCTTCATTAACTTATAGCTAGTGCATTTTGTTTGAGGTATTTATTTTATTATAAGATTTTTTCTTCTTATCTTTCAAACTGTTCACGGTTGAATTGATGCTAAATAGTTAAGGCATGTTTTTAAAGACTACTTGCAATGTGTTTTGATTTTCTTTTTCTAACTTGGAAGCAGACAAAAAAGTTTGGCTCATTCATGAAACGTCTTCTGATTTCGATTGTTCCAATACCAATAGCACTATGGACTGTGAGTGGAGTACCTGACAGTCTAATTATAGGCATTGATTATGGCTTTATTTGGCCTGTCATGGAAACATTTAGGGCCGTAATCAGAGAAGGAGTTCCAATTTATATGAAGTTGATTAGGTACTTCACGGTGATGTATCTATCTTTAGTTTTAGTTTAGTGTAGATATTTCTTTAGTATGGTACAGATTCATTAGGAATAAATATAATGTAGTAGGATACGAATCTTGAGGTTACTTTGTTTATATATATCCTTCAGCTTGTCCTGAAAATTTTAGATTCTGGTGATTTCATCATCTTTTTTTATTGTCGTTTGACTTATTGTATTCATATTTTGGAGTTTTACTTTTCTGATAATGAACATGTGCATTTTCACTGTCTAACGTGGATTCTTATTCTTTTTGTATTTAGTTACTTGGAAATATATTTTTTTGCATTTAATGACTGTAGTTATAATCTTGAATTTATGTACCCATACAAGCAAGTTTTTATGATTTTGTGGCTAATGATAGTAACTGGAGTTCGAGAGCTTACAATGAGCAAATGCCTGAGAAAAAGTACGACGGCCATTTTAGTGGTCTATTCCTTTAATAGAATAGGAATTTGAAAGTTGATGTGTATTAATTTTCAATTTTTGGTTCTTCGTCTCCGCCCATGTTTTGTTGTGAATCAATCTTGATTTTATTTTTTACTATGTTATTAACTTGATTCTGTGTTATGATTTCTGGCATTTTAGGAAAAGTAATGATGAGTTTTAGTCTAATTTTGAAGATAAGTAGATGTGGCATTAACCTGAGAGCTCTAATAGTCATATCAAAATAGAGATATAAGAGGTATAATACGGAGGCGGTCGAGGAAGCTGAAGGGAAGAACAATAGGAAAATAGGAGAAGACAAAATAGTGACTTTTAAACCTTTTAATAGTTATGATATGTTTTATAAGAATAAAGTTGATTATACTTTATATATGTTTCAGTTAGTTTTTTTATCTAGCTGTAGATAAATAACACCATAATATTAAAAAAATGATGAAATATGCATGTTTCTATAAATTTTTTTAACTTTATGTTATGTGTTACTATTATGAACTAAAATATTATCTTACGTAGTCTGTGTAGAATTATGAATAGTCGTTATTTCAACAATTCATCTATCATTATTATGTACATCTCCTTAATAATATACGACAAAATAAAATATGTCGAATAGTCCATAGGTTGATGTTATAATGTTGCACGTGCCACCACCTAGTTTTATTAAAAAGAACGTATCTCGACAATCCATCTTGCCACTTTTGGGGAGACTAAAACGAGATACATGGGTTGAGAGTCTGATGAATCTGCATAATTTCATCTCAAACATATTTCTACCACTTTTCCACTATTGTAATTGGAAAACTCTCCAATAATTATGGTTGCTGAAGAGAAGTGTGATCTGTAATAATTTTAGCGTCGAGGGTGACATCAAGGGGTGCACCTCAGTGACGGGACCTCATTGGGTGCACCTCAGTGGTGGGACCCCATAGGGTGCACCTCAGCGGTGCACTCCATGGTATGTATTTGGTGGAGATACTCCTGATACGTCGAAAGAGTTGCGCTTTGCGGGTAGTCAACGTTGAGGTTATCAACCCGTATGTACATTTAGCCCCCTGTGCAAGCACGATGCAGAGTAATCAGGATTGTACACAATTTTTTCAACGCAGCAATCAGTTGTATTATCAAGTCATCGATCCATTGATCATTCCGTTACGTGGTGTATGCGGGATGCATCGATCTGATATGCCCAATGCGCCTCATTTGTGTGATGTAGGCATTTACATGTTACATGAGGTCAAATATATAAAGATAAATTTTATCGAAGGTAAATTTTAAAAAAACAATTCAAATTTTGGAATTTTTGGGAGTCCTCACTCCCTTCTTCCCCTTTAGAAAAAGAAAACACTTGTGTTCCTTCTCCTTGCTCCCTTCGACATTTTAGCAAACGTCACTTTTAGGGATTAAGCTTTAGCATTTTGTTCTTCCTCTTGGCAAGGGTTTGAGGTAAACTCTTCTTTTTTGTTTGCTTTTGTGTGTTTTTTTGAAAAAAAATGAATCTCAAGGTATGAGCCGTGGGTATAACTTCATCACACTCCCCCTTTTTATTTGTCTTTTTTTTTCAGGGATAAATACACCCCTTTGCTTGACTGACCCACTTTGCAGCAATAGCGAAGCTGATGAAATTGGTGGGGAATCGCTAATATTCACAGAGAATTCCCAAAGCCTGGTGTACATGAGGGTTGACGACCTCAATGTTCACTACCTGCAAAACGCAACTCTTACGACGTATAGGGAGTGTCTCCAATAAGTACGTACAGTGGAGTGTCACCGCTAAGGTGCACCCCTTGGGGTGCCGCTGTTGAGGTGCACCCATTGGGGTGCCACCATTGAGGTACTCGTGGGGGTCATCCCCATGGCAGCACCATGGGGTGTCACCCCTATGGTAGCACCATTGATGTCACCCCCATGATAGTACCATTGATGTCACCCCCATGTGTGTACCATGGAGGTGCCTGGAACACCCTCCATAATGCAATTTCGAGACAAGGATTACGCGCTTTAGACAAGACACACCCCTACACTATTCCAACGATTCATCACATCACAAACCACCAAGTCAAGTGACAAAGACTTGGGTAGATGTATGGTTACCTGGGAACCCTTAGGAGGCTGTGGTTGGTAGAATTAAGGGCGAGGCTAAGTTATACTGGACGAGGGACATACCTCCTCAGTACAACTACTCTAGACATTGAGGGAGTGCTACTTTCCCACCTTGGGGAGGGGTTTGGTTTGAGAAAACCTTTGTAGAGGAGGCGTTGAGTGAACACTGTCATCGCGCCTCACCAACTAGACGTGTTCTCCCTAGATCATGATCATTACACATAGACCCACGTGGCGCCACCCAATTGACTCATGTGTAATCTTCCTCTTACTCACCTAAACATGATAAGTCAGCTTAGGTGACACGATTTGATTGTTGGGCTTGTAACTAATTAAGGAATTAGTTGCAATGGTCCCCCTCCTTTTGTTCACCTATAAAAGGAGGAGTCCTCCTTCATTTGAAGGGGATTGGAAATTTAGAGAGAGAAACTCTCACTTTAGACAGAGAAGCTCTCATTTCTAGAGTGAAAAACTTCCACTTCTAGGGAGAGAGAGCAAGCATTTATCACCACCCTTAAGTGTCTGGAGTGCTCCCCCTTCACCTCCTGGCGTCCTCCCCAATGTTCTTAGGCGTTGTTCTAATCACGAGCTAGGACTAGACCATTCTTTCACATCACCCACGTGACACCATTGCATATACATTTGGCGACTCCACTGGGGAGTGGTTGGTCACACTAGCAAAGCACCATCATGGTTGGACGTGCAAAGGGAAGAGTAGCTCTATCGTGCACGGAGGGCGATGGACCCATACTCAACGACGAATACGGACAAGAGGAGGAGAACACCTCTCGTGAGTTACCACCAAGCGCACCTACACAAGCGTAAGAGCAAGCCGAAGTCATTCGTTAACTGCAAACTTCTAACGCTGAAGTGATGATAGTCATTGATACATTGAATGCGTACATTAGTGCCGCCGCACCACAACACCCACCGCCAACATCCATCATAGGCGCTCCATCGACCGCCTCCATCATAGGTGCGCAACCGACCAGCTCCATCATGGGTGCGCAACCAACCTCCACCATGAGCGCATAACCAACCTCCACTATGGGCACACAAGCAACCTCCACCATGGCCGTGCAACCAGCCTCCATCATGGGAGCACAACTAACCTCCACCATAGGTGCGCCATTGACCTCTCTCACGGGCATCCAACCATCCGCCGCTATAGGTGTTCCATCACAAGCATTCACCCAGAACCATGTTCAGGCCAACATTCAAGCTCTTGCACAAGTCAATGTTACACCAACACCCTCTTGACAACTTCACTAGCCCGACTACTACAATAGCTCAGAACAACCTCACGCAAACATACTTATTAGAAGTAGTCATTTCATTACCCATGAAGCCCTCAAAAAGGTACTCCAAGAGGAGAGGATAAGAGCATCGTTGAATGAGTCCATTGTCGACTTCAGGCCACCATATTCAGCTGACATAGCCTTGAGACCATACCCATGGGATTATGTTCCTTCAAAGTTTCAAAAGTATAATGGCCGAAATGGGTGTGCCAAAGAACATGTGATACATTTCATTGATGATATGGGACCCTATGGTTATGATGAGTTCATGTGTTTGAGGGAGTTATCCAAGTCCTTGACGGAGCGCGCTTACACCTAGTATGCGAGTTTGGCACTCGAATCGATCTTGACGTGGACGCAAATAGTATCAACCTTCTTGGTGAAGTTCTTTATTATAGAGGAGAAGACTAGCATACTTGATCTGGAAAGGAAAAGGATCACTAACGAACTTGTGTCATACGTTCAACGGTTCAAGGAGAAGGCCATGGATTTTCAAGAGGATTGCAAGGAGAAAGCCCTTGTGAAGATGCGCATCAAAGGGATGTTAGGTGATTACAAGGTCTACCTTGAGAATTTAGGGATTGTCACCTTTGCCCGCTTGATACAAGCATCCAAGAGGACAATCGCTTCAGTACATAGGCCACGACAACTAAAGAGGAATAACCGTCCTGACCGCCCTTATAGACCCACCACGTCACGCTACCATCCTCAAGTAGCGGCTGCACAACCATAGGGGCGTAGTCATAAGAGAGGCAGATATGAAAGGAATAACCTGCCGCCTTTTCCTTACCCCATGGATAAGGTGGACGCGCTAGTGGATATATGGATAAAGATAAAAATATCACATTGCCTTGGCTCACTGTACTACCTACGAGGGAGGAAATGAGTTCTCCAAACTTTTACAGATATCACAGCACTACATCACACCCCACCCAAGAGTGTAAATTTTTTAGAAGATTCTTTGATGAGAAGTTGAAGAAGGGTGAAATCGTTACGGAAGGTGTCGGACTCGTGGACCCACCCCATTTTCCCCAACATGCCAATGTCAACATGATTAGCGCCGACACAATAGAATCTACCTCATGTGTTACCATAGTTTAGGAAGAAAATGAGGATGCAACCATAGGGAGAGATACTGCTTTCATAGATAAACTCTTGAACACAAGGACTTGTAAAAACTTTTTTGATACGCTTGAGTTGGATGATATTGCACGGTGTCAAGTCTTCAAAACGCTAATAGATGTCGCTCAGCAAAATTATGCTCGGATGAATTGTTGCTTTGCACAACCGCCTTTGAGCAATATGAGGTGGAACGAGGAGAGTGCCATCACATTCACCAATGCCGACCGACATGTTAAGAGGACGGGACACAATCGCCCCATCTATGTGGAGGCAACGGTCAATGGAGTGCAAGTAAGGCACGCCCTATTGAACAGTGGATCGGGAATGAATGTCATTCAAGGTGGTTGGCATCCTAGAGAAGTGACTAGTGAGAAAATCAATAGTTGTGACGGGTTTCTCATCAGCAAGTGTGAGGACGATGGGTTATGTCAATGTAGAGTTGCAAATTGGACAATAAGAACCACCAACTATTTTCATGTGATCGAGTACAATACGGTCTACCACGTATTATTAGGGAGGTCAGGGATTCACAATCACGAATGTGTCCAATCAACCATGCATCAGTGCCTGAAATAACGATGGCGTGGTAAGAGCATAACGGTGGCGGCTACCAAAGCACCATTCGATGAGACCGAGGCTCACTTGATAGAGGTGACGTTCTTTGACAAACTTACAGCGGCAGGTTCCGCCGCGCCTAGAAGGATGATTGCCACCCCTTTGCCGAGGTGGGAGCTTATGAAAGGAAATGAAGCACTTACATCGGGGACTGAGTTGGTAACCCGCGTGACTTTGCCAAACGGAAAGAGGGCGCACCACTTATGATGGTGCACGGGGTCAGGTGTACAGCCTGATCCCCCTGGTGCTAAAGCAGATGAGGATATAATGATGGAGGAGGCATTCGCTAAGACACGAAGACTTATGCAAGGGATCCACGTGATGAATTGCGAACAACCAAATGTACCTCTGCCAACCAACCCATCACCACCGCATGAGGGGCTAGAGGAAGTCCATATTGGGGAGGGGAGCACAAATAGGCCAGTGTTCCTAGCAAAGGGCTTGGAGAGTAAACAACGAGATGACTTGATAAAGCTTTTGGGTGAGTTTGAGGATGTCTTTACGTGGTCGTACTCTGAGATGCCGGGGTTGGATTCTACCATAGTGACGCATAAGCTATGGGTCTCTGAACAATGCACACCTGTCAAGCAACACCCTCGCCATTTTCGCCCCAAGGTGGAACTCCAAATCAAGTCTGAAATTTCAAAGCTCATAGAGGCAGGATTTATCAAGCCTATCAAGCACACAAATACTTGCTCTCTCTCTCTCTAAAAGTGGGAGTTTCTAGAAATGTGAGCTTCTTTCTCTAAAGTGGGAGCTTCTCTCTCTAAATTTCCAATCCCTTCAAATGAAGGAAGAGTCATCCTTTTATAGGTGAGCAAAAGAAGGGGGACCATTGCAACTAAATCAAGCCCACGAATCAAATCACGCCACCTAAGCATGACTTATCATGCTTAGGTGAGTAAGAGGAGGATTACACATGAGCCAATTGGGTGGTGTCATGTAGGTCTTTGTGTAATGACCATGATCTAGGGAGAACACGCCTAGCCGGTGAAGCGCAACGACGGTGTTCACCCAACGCCTCCTCTACAAAGGTTCTCTCAAACCAAACTCTTCCCCAATGTGAAAGGGTAGCACACCCTCAACGTCTAGAGTGGTCATATAGAGGGGGTATGTCCCCCACCCAATGCAACGTAGCCTCGCCCCTAACCTGCCAGCCCATAGCCTCCTGGACATTCTGAGGCAACCGTATGTCCACCCAAGACTTTGTCACTTGACACTCCATGGTACGTATTTGGTGGAGACACTCCCGATACGCCTAAGAGTTACGCTTTGCAGGTAATCAACATTGAGGTCGTCAACCTTCATGTACAGTGGCTACTCAATGGACTTTACTGATCTCTGAATAAGGCATTAGTCACATCTGCTTCGCTCTATCTCATAATATCTATTTTTTTAAAACTCAAATAGATAACTTCAATCAAATTGAGAAAAAACTAACTTACATCAGGCAAATCTAAAAAAATTGTAGAGGGTTGGGGACGTAATACATCCATAAAAAAATTAAATAAAAATGCCCGTAGCAGCTATCTTCCTTTGAAAATTAGAGATGGTGGCTCTTGGATTAATTTAAACAAATAAAAAAAAGGTTGTCCCAACTCACATTGGAACCTATACCATCACTAGAGAATACACTCCCTAGACCACAACTTGGTATGGATGGCTACAGAAGTCTATGCTCCAGCATCAGTTTCTCATAAACAAGCAAGGCCTATAGAATGAGCCCTAATTCATCCATACCATTTCCAACCTACCTTGGTGAATTAGTGGAAAGTCAAATGAATGACTTATTCAATCAAATATGAAAGGGGTGTTGGAACATATCTATAAAGTAGCGTGTAATAACTATTTATTTATATTTAGTTATTTCTCATACATTAGTATTATTGAATTTTTATGAATAAATTAGAAATTTTATTTTAAATTAAAGTGTGTTTATAAATTAGTCGAGTCCTAGAACTTTCATCTACGAATGAAGAGTGAAGACAGAGGCGTCTCCAGACGAACTCTTCTTAGAAAGTTCATAATGATATTCGCAATCTTAGGATCGACTAGGCAATTGAATTCAATTACGACTGTTAGGTTGAACCAATGGATGTCAGTCATGGGGCATGAGAGTCGAGACTCAAATGGATAACTCAGACATGCTATGAACATGTTGAATAGACCGGTAACAAATTAGTTTAGAGCCTAAAATCGTTTACCTAGCTCTAAATCTAATTGTCACACCTTAAGGGTATTTTCATAATTACCTTAATTCTAAGATGAATACGTAGCTTGACTTAGTTAGTTGTAATCTTTGATATGTCAAATGAGTGAGTTCAAATTGACGGGCAATACCTCGACTGTTGGGATTATAATTTAATTAAATTGGAGTTACGTGATTCACAGATATGGAAAATCATGGTTGGATTGCGAAAACAACAATATCACCTTACGCTTTATTGATGAGTGTGTGTATAAATTAACCCGACCAAATATTCAATGAATTGAGTTATTGATTAAGACTTGTGAATTGCACGAGACAATTCACTATTATGTCTTTCGTTTTCACAGTCAATAAAGGAGTTACGGAAATAATAACAAGTAGGGTAAAATTGTAATTTTACATTTCACTCTTGTTACTGTTATTCATGATGAGTGTTATTTTAAAATATTCTGTGGACCGTGAAAATAAAAAGGTTTTATTTTCACCAACAGAAAAGTAGCGTGCATGAATCGAGAGTTGATTCAGCATCGAATCTATAGTAGAGTCGTACGGTGTCAAGATTAAATATGTCAGAAATTTATGGAGATAAATTCACCGGGTATTTTAATCCTTAACTTTTATTCATGTGGGTCCATCTGGTCTCAGAATAGCTCATGAGAACAGAAATAGAGAAATGAAGTAAATTGGATTAAAATGTATTTTGGTGCAAAGATATATTTTCTACACTTATATGTGATGAGTGATTTCACTTAATTAGTTAAGTGTGATCATTTGTATTGAAATTAATTAGTTTATTATTTTATAATTATTAGATAATTAGTAAATAAAAATAAATTAATTAATTAATTAATAATGATCAATTAAATCTATCAATTGAATTGATAAATTTCGATACAACTCTAACACTGTAGAGATATACCGATTTTCGATAATTTGAATATATTGCGGTAAATTTTTGGAAATTTAAAATATATGGGCATATTTATAAATATTGAAATTTAGATTTTATAAACATATAATAGCAATTTGATTGCAGAGACAGAGAGAGAGAGATAGAGAGAAAAAAAGTTCTCTCCCCTCATTAGTGATTGTCGTCGATTGAGAGAGCGTTGAAGGAAAATTATTCGATTTTTTTCTTCAATCGTTTTAAGAGCTCACACTCAAATTCCTACACAAAATTCTCGTGAGATATATTTATGAAACTAACGGGTGGTTGTTGGTAGTCGAAATTCACAAATCGTTTTTGGAGTTCAAGTGCGTGATTCGGATCCCGAAGCTTGAAGAACACGAAAAACACTCGAAGGAATTCCGCCAGTTCAGAATTTCTCCGATACAAAGTATAGGTGAAAAATTATTTCTAACCTTATCTTCTCGTTTAATATCGTATATGTATAATCACACGTTGTTTGGTTTTAAATTATTTAATTCGATAAAATAAGTTAATTGAAATATTTTTTATATTCCGTCCACGAACCGTTCGTGGTTCAAACTTATTTTTAATTAATTTTGAAACTTACCATTCCCAGCAAGAGGCTCTTACTTTACTGACCGAAAATAAGAGAAGAGGTATTGAAGATTTCACAGATTGCGTTGCTGATTGTGATTTGGTTGACCTCCCAATCTATGACGCTTCTTTCACTTGGCCTAACATGAGGAAATGAAAATCTGATGCAGACTAGATCTTTTCCTAATCTACTCGGATTGGGAAGACCACCTACATGACACTATTCAAAAAGCAGACCACATTCACTTCCGATCATGACCTCATTCTTCTTTTCTATTTCGAAGACTTCCCTCCACGGTACCCTTCTCTTTCGAACTGATGTGGTTGTCCTTATCGAAATCAAAAACTACAAGTTGTGAAGCAAAAGAATGCAACATTCTATTGACTTGATATAATATCTTTCTCTATTATTAATACATCCTAAAAAGGGCTAAAGTCATACCCTTAAGAGAAATTATATTTCTATTGTGATTTTTATAAAACTATACTGAAGAATGAATCAATCATTTCTACATCTTACCTTTCAAACTGGAGAATGGATATCGATCATTCCCGTTTGCGAGTGAGAAGAAAAAGGAGGGCCTTTACCAATCCTTTCGTGAAGAGATCGACAATTGATCATCACTTCTAATGGTTGGTGTTCTGATGATTTCGACAATCACATTTTCCCCGAGAAAATGCCCTAAGTAAGTAAGGCGAATTCTACATGCTTTGTTCTCTCATGGAAGACCTACTGCGCTCAATCCCTTGCTTCTTGCTCCAACTTAGTAGTAGGGGCTTTAGAGCCTTTTCGAAGGCTACTATGCTAGTTGTAACGCGATAACGCTTTACTAAGAACATAGAAAGTCAAGGCTCTTCTCTTTAATTACAAATCTACAACTCTCTTTACTAAGCGAGACTTTACCCAGATCTAAAGAATTCACCAAAGAGCCTTCTTCTAACTAGGAGAGTCAGCAAGCTACTAGAAGCGAAGCTTCTGGCTCCCCCTTTAAATTTCCAAATCCTCCTTTTCGTGCTACTTAGGTGGAGCAATCCGAACTCTCGACATAATATAAAAGAGGTTTTTATTCCTATATAGACACCTCAATGAACTCATGTTGACACTCCTCCGCCCAAGGACAATCTCTGAAATACAAATGTAGATGTTGACCCATTTTTCTTTTCTTTGCTGATTCCTCTCAATCAAATTTGCCATGTTGCACTAAGTTACTTACGGATGTATGCCATAGGCCCCTCTCTATCTGAGACAACTTAAACTACTGTCATAGGTCCCTCTCTATCTGGGTCCTCACCCTCCACCATGTTTTCGAGCTCAAGGGGAGGAAGGGAAAGTTTTTAGGTGAAAAAAGGAGAGATGTGGTCACAAGCAGTCTCCCTCGAGCTTGGTTTGAGATATGAAGTTTGGTTATGATGAAGATATATGGGTTTCCAGAGAAGGAATGTTGATCATTCTGTGTTCATAAAAAGGAAACAAGAGGAAATCCTAACGTACTCAATTTAAAACTCTAAATCACAAGTCAAATTATGAGATTAGTCAGAAAGGCAGCTAGTATACGAGTCAAGTAAGACAGTTATTCTTAAGTCGAGCGAGCTTTCACTAATACTAATCAAATATGAAAATCTAAGGTCATAATGCGCATAGAGATGATAGGCGCTTATCTATCATGGAGCTCGATAGTCTTCCTTAAAACTACTACCAATTCTTGAACAGAAAGCGGTATGCTTCCGAGACCATAAGAAATTCCTCCAACTTACAAAAGGAAGACTGTGTTCTAAAACCCACTTGGGTTGAAGAAATTGAACTACCCCACAGCAAAAACACAATCAAACAGCTCTGCTTCACACTCCATCTTATCATATTAAAGAATTACGTTTTGAATTTCATGCTCCAAACAAAAAGAAAGCTTTACAAGATTAACCACATTACTGATTATCTGACTCAACTAAAAGGAAACACATGATTCTCTCTCATGATTTAAAAGTTGAAAACTAACCCTCCCTCGTATAGAACCCCAAAGCTTCGAAAAAAAAAAGAAGAGCATAGTCGTGGTAAGGAGAAGGGGGCAAGCACGAGAAATTATTGAAAATGGCCGCCACATGGCATTCTGGTCGTTGGATAAAAATCTGAACGGTCGAAGTTTTTCTAATAAAAAATCCATAGAAAGCAAGGCCGATTTCTAGTAAACTATTGTGCTTTCAATAGATCATAACCGCTTAGATTCAAATCAACGGACTGGATTCTCACAATGTGGAGCTCATGTCACATTGTGGTTGGTAATCTGAATAATTACTCGGCAATCACAGCTTCTCCACGTGCTCAATGAACTTCCCTCTATCACGTGCCCATTCCCTCTATGTTTTCTATTAAGCGGATTATGTGAGAGAGGGATCAATCGGTAGAAAAGTAAAAACCACATGGATTAAATTAGTTATGTCTGAAGTACAAGAGTGTATCTTCCAAAAACTAGAAAGTGCAAAGTATGATTTACATTTTAACCTACTTGTTTTTGTCTCTTCAGGTCTCTTCTCTACTCTCCTTCTCCACTCCTCTCTAATCTCTCTAGGTAAAACCAAAATTTTTAAGCTCGATTTTTTTTCTTAATGTATCTCTTAAAAACTATTTTGAAAAATAAATAGAAACAGCTTAAGTGTTTTTGTTAACTCTCTCGTTTAGCAGTTATTTTTTCAAATGTTGTTGGTAATTTGTTTGTTTATATTCAATTTTAAGGTGCAAGAAAAAAGAGAGATAGACAAATTAATTCAATCTAAAACATTTAGTAAAAATATGTGTCTCATTCGCTGATGTCCCTAAATTTGATTGAGCTGCCCTAATTATGATATTTATTTATAAACAAATAAATATGATAATTAGAAACAATGAAGTACAAATATATATATGCTAAATTAAAAAAAGACTCGAAAATTTTAGGTTCCAAAACTCAAATTTAGAGAAAATCAATGCACAACAGGATTAATTATGAATTCCTTAAGAAATAAAATACAAAAAAAATATTCATGTTGTGCTCATTATTTCTTTTTGAAATTTCAAGACATCATAATGAATTTGTATAAATTATAAAGTGCAAAAACATAATTAAAAATAGATTACTGAATATGAATGGGGATGTAATTTTTGTTCTATAATGTAAAAAACATTTTCCTTTCACTCAAGCGATAAGCAAGATTTCTTGTCGTTTATTGTCGGCAAAATTGCTACAGCAAACAACCTTAATGAACGATCCCTCATTTTCAACCAACGTGTTATTCTCCAATCAACTACACAACAGAAGTCATCTTTTTCTTCTTACTTTAATTTCTTTCTCATTCCATCTACGTTTTCGTAAATTCGTTTCATATTTTTTCTGGCTCCTATCCCTTCACTTCACTCATGATAAAACAAAATGCACATTAATTTCAGGCTAGGCTTTGTTCACAATTATATCAGGTTTAGTTAAAATAAAATTTTACACTAAGGATTATTAATTGTTTCCCTTTTTGAATCAAAGATTATTAATTGTTTCCTTGATCGGCCAAACATGAGAGATTTGTATGTAACTATTGAAGCTAGAAATAGACATTCTATGTAATTAAGATAAATACAAGGGGTTGACGCGATTTACCTCAAATCTAATACACATTCGATATGATCTAGCATCAAACAATGGAATCCGAATCTTGAGACGAAGTTAGATTTTGATGGTTCAGATTAAATAGAAAAAAGTAAAAAAAAAAAAACTTTCTTTTCCTTTAGCAGTTAGGTAACCGCCAATATCAGATTAGATGGTTTAGATTCATCCAACTCTAATTTCTGCCTTTGGAGTGCAACGACTGACACTCCTCTTCCTAAATAATGTACAGTTTAGCTCTGGTCTTAATACATGACAAGTCAAATTAGGTTAGCAAAAATTAATTGATTCTATGTAACGTAAGATTTTATTGAAAAAATTATTAAAGTGCGTGGATAAAATTATAAAAAGAATGTTTATAATTATAATTATAATCCTTATCAAATTTAAATTTATAATAAATTTTTAAAAATTATGGAGAAAAGGAGGACTCAAGTGAAATGAGTATGAGGATAGAGTTTAATTAACATTCCCAATTAATCTAATCAGAAAGGAAAAAGAAAAGATATAGAACAATAGGAAAAGTTGGGAATAAAATACAACGAACTTATTCTTATTCTATCTCAATAGTAAACCAGAAGTCACCTATGGCTATGGCTTTCAAAGGAAACAACAAATAAATAACTAATAAAGAACGCATTTTAATTCCTTGATTACAGAGGGAGATAGAGAGGTGGATTTAACTTGTACGGTGCAGGAAATGTACCGTAGAAAATTTACTCAATCTATTATAAATAAATAAATAAAAACTGTTTAGTACTAATTACGGATGAAATTCTGATATTTAGAAAGAAATGACGCAGAACTGATTAGGCTAAACATTTTACAGATAGAATTGAGAAGACATTATGTAGCAGAGAAACGACCCAAGAAGAAGACGAAAATCGTTATCGGCAGATTTCTCAGCTTTCATTCTCTCTCTCTCCTCACAAATCTCAAGAAGAGTGACTACCACTCCCTCTCTACCCTTTCCGCTTCTCTCCACGTGTCCCTTCGAATCTTCCTTCCACCACCCCTCCAAACTGATTCAGATAGGCCCATCTCTCTCTCTCTACGCAAAAAAGTTTGAAGTGCCTCGTATAAATTCGAATTCCCATGTCTCGAACCGAGCACCTTGTAATCTGATCCTCTTTCCTCAAAGAATATAGATAATTATATCTTTGGTATTTGTTCTTGTTGTTGTGAGGTGTGGAGTGGGAGATTGGGAGAGAAAGATGGATCACGCAGCGGACGCACTGAGGACGGACTTGATGACCATAACTCGGTTTGTATTGAACGAGCAGTCAAAGTACCCTGAGTCTCGAGGCGACTTCAGCATTTTGCTCAGCCATATTGTGCTTGGCTGTAAGTTCGTCTGCTCTGCCGTCAATAAGGTCCGTCTTTATTCTTCATTTTAATCTTCTAATGATTGATTCTCGTAATACGTTAACGTAATCTTAGCCGGGTTGATTGATTGAAATCGTCGTATTTCATTGATGAGATATGAGTGTGCATCCCGAAAACTTTATCATCAATCAAAAGAGAGAGACTATATTAGATTCTGGTCGTGTTTGTGATTACCTGAAACGATTATATTTCTGAAGAAGATGAGAGACTATATTACTTACCTGAAACGATTTTATTTCTGCAGGCGGGTCTTGCTAAACTTATTGGACTAGCCGGAGAGACCAATATTCAGGCAAGCAATTGATGAATATGGGATCCTGTTTCTGTTTTTTGCTTCTGTTTCCTTGTTCATACAGACACACACACACATCTGTGTGTGTATGTATGTACGTATGTATATAAATTATTCTGTTCATTTCTCTGAACTGTATGTCTATTTAGACATATGTATAAGGAGTGATGAGTTATTATGTTTGTCAACCTGCTCTGATACAAGCCTTTCTCTTTATTTTTGGATTCAATAGGGGGAAGAGCAAAAGAAGCTGGATGTGCTCTCCAATGAAGTTTTTGTTAAGGCTTTAATAAGTAGTGGACGAACAGTAAGAAACCTTATAATTAGACAGATCACAGAAGGTCAGCTGAGATGATTTCGTCTAACAGTTTTTGTTTGTTGGCAGAGCATCCTAGTTTCAGAAGAAGATGAGGAGGCAACATTTGTAGAACCCTCTCGACGTGGAAGGTATTTTTACCCCTCATAGCAACACTTCTGTTACTTGTTGGTGCTCACATTCATATTCCTGTTATGAAAATCTAGAAATTTGAGCAGTAGATTCTTGCCAATTGACAAATTTTATGAAATTTTCTGGATGATCAGGTACTGCGTTGTTTTTGATCCATTGGATGGGTCTTCCAACATTGACTGTGGTGTTTCCATTGGAACGGTAGATTCCCTCACCAGAAATATTTTGCCTTTAGGAGTCGATTTGATGAAAGTTTTTGACCCTTATAGCTGGTTATCAAGTGATTATTTATTTGTTCATGGTTGGCTTGTCTCTTTATTAGGATCAAATGATCAATTTCCTTTCTTCTCTTTCATCTAGATTTTTGGGATTTATCATCTAAAAGATGGCGGTGAACCTACCTTGGATGATGTCTTGCAACCTGGAAAGAATATGTTAGCCGCAGGATATTGCATGTATGGAAGCTCTTGCACGGTATTATAATCTCCCCATCTTATCTTTTAGATGTGACTAATTCATAATCTCATACCTAATTATTTTATCCTTTGATTTCTTAATGAGAGGCCAACTTAATTGGCAATAGGCTTATTCCATTTATCTTATTCTCTTTCTGAGTGGGGAGTCTTTTAAAATGAAATAGCCTTGTTTAATTCAATTTTTGAATGGTTTAACCGTTATCCGCTGTATCACTCTATTATTCAATATTTCGCAGCTTGTGTTGAGCTCTGGAACTGGTGTGAATGGATTCACCCTTGATCCTTCTCTTGGAGAGTTCATTCTAACTCACCCAGATATCAAGGTAAATGTTATCTGAGTAATTTAATCAAATATTCAAAATGCTGGTATCTCTGTTCTAACAATTATTGTGAAGATTAGTGCTTGTTTTCTCTGTCACTTCGACTACTAAAACCTCAAAAGTACATTTTTCCTTGTGAAATACACTTACGTTCAATCATTTTCATGTTGTAATAAGCTAGATTCAATTATTAGCCATTAGTACTTTTAAGAATTAGTTATAACAACTCAAGCATGCAGAGAGAATGATCTCACCCTCAGCTAAAAATAATAATGATTTCGCTCGGTGTCTGCAGTTATAACATTTTCCTGACAAGTGGGATAGAATTTGAGACTTCATTGCACTATGCCAAATATTATTATTTTCTGTGTTTTGTTTATTGAAGGTCTAGCATTTGTTTGACATGTAATTTTCTGCACAGATACCGAAGAAAGGAAAGATCTATTCAGTAAATGAAGGAAATGCTAAGAACTGGGATGGTCCCACATCCAAGTACGTTAAATTGAATTGAGAAATCACCAATTTCTGGGTTTTGATTGCACAAATTCCTGATCTTTAAAACTTTAGGTATGTAGAAAAGTGCAAATTTCCTAATGATGGATCATCTCCGAAGTCGCTTAGATACATTGGAAGGTACTAATCATTCTCAACATAAATGACTGGAATGCAATATCAGGCGTTTATATTATTTGTTTCAGTGTTTCATGTAAATTTTATAGTGGAAAATACTTTCAAACTATCCTCCGTTTAACTATTTGACACAATAAATGACAAATATGACATGATAATGCTGGTTATTTAAGAGGATTGACAAAAGAATTGCAATTATTATGTTGGGCTTCTCGGATTCTCATGCTCCTTCTATATTGAAACTGATCTGTGGTCATAATGCTTGCGAGAAAATTTCACCATGATCTGATACTTGTTTCTGTCTGCTCTGTGTTAGAGGAAAAATTGCTTTGCAATTTTAACTTCTGTGAAATAATTGTGCCTCAGTTCCTGTCTCAGTAGCCAGCTTTAATTTCTCAATAAAATTTTGTGTTAACCAAGGGTCATCACTTATACATCACTTTAAGTAGTACTAGTGTTAACCAAGGGTTCGAAGTTGATACCCAAATTATATGTCAAACGAATTGTTATCACTTCCGAAATATTAGGCTTCTTGATGTTTTTTCTTATTTACATACATTTTATATATCTTGGTTCAAGAAACTTATTGCATCTTGTCTTTCAATCTCATTCCCTTTAATTACAGCTTATCCTTGAGGTAATCTCAATAAGTCGTTAGCCGGCACTACACTAAACAGTATAAGCTGAATCTGAATCACATTTCTTACTTCTGCAGCATATAATTTACATCATGCGCTGCTATTTATTGTAGGTTGATCATCAAGCTCAATTTTAAATAGCATAATCTGTCTGTGTTTGAGTATAACTGACTTATTTCTTTAAATGAGATACCGTGAATTTTAAGTTCTAATGCTATTACCATGACTAACAGCATGGTAGCTGACGTCCATCGTACATTGCTTTATGGAGGTATCTTTTTGTACCCTGCTGATAAGAAGAGTCCCAATGGGAAACTCCGGTATGTTCCACTTCCATACACTACTATATCTTTTGCTCTTCCTGTAACTGTCATTTAAGTATGTTTGTTTGCGTTTCTTATATAAAGTAAAGAATTTGTTTGATTTTGTCATAGAAATTTTCAACTTTTGTTACCGAAATCTGACCAAGTGTATTCAATGTGTTAGTGTTCTCTATGAAGTTTTCCCAATGTCATTTCTGATGGAGCAGGCAGGCGGTCAGGCCTTCACTGGCAAGCAGCGGGTATGATTGAATCTCTCATATTATTAGGTTGAGATATATGTTTAAAATAATAGATTTCTGGTGTCATCTCGAGTTTAAAGTCCTAAAGCTCATTCTAGAATATGCGAGCATGTTTATGCCTAGCTTTATGTAATCTTTCCCATGAAGATTAATCTTTTAACGGCTTAGCCAATTTTCATTGAAGTTTTGCTGAAAGTTTCTGTTACAATATGGAAAGTATTGTCCATGCCATTTTCTCTCTGATTGAAATATCTCATTAACCTTATACTGCCTAAAGTTAACGATTGGATCTCTCCATCTCGGCCTAATTTATAATTATTTTCGTGAAGGCACTCGACTTGGTTCCTACAAAGATACACGAACGATCGCCCATTTTCCTTGGTAGTTACGATGATGTCGAAGAAATCAAAGCCCTCTATGCTGCTGAAGAGCAGAAATAACTTGTAAATTACTCAGTTTCTCACTTCTGGTGGTAATTTTTTCTTTCATCATTTCTCAGTACATATAAGTCTATGTAATTGCTGTATCCATGGACAAAGCATGTCCAATTTATATACATTCTCTAATGATAAAAGCCGAATGCATCTCGTCGCAGAGGAAACATTCAAATCTAAAATGCATGGCATTTTTTTGCTCACCTTTTCACGTTATTTACTAAATATTATTCAGTGGTACTCATTGTGGGGCTAGTGGCTAAAATTTCATTCAGGGGAAAAGATATATGGCTTCAGTTTCTCAAATACTAAAGAGCAAAAAAGAGATTTTAGAAAGGTTTTTCTTTCAAGTCATGGATTTTTCTCATTTTTTTTCATAGTTGATTGTTCTTGTTTAATAAAGTAGGTTTTTTTTATTGTCTAATCTCGACTTTGAATATAAAAGTGTAAGAACTTATGGTTTATGCTATCTTATGTAAGAGAAAAAAGCTAGATGACCATGTTCTAGTTAAAAAAAAGTCTTATAATTTTTAATCTTAAATTAATAAATAAAATAAAGATTTGAAAATACCTAAGTGTAAAGGAAAGGAGAGGAATACCATATGTCATTTCATATGTGTTTATTGGGTAAGACTGGTATGGTACTGTGGGTACTTAAAATGTGTGTGATGATACCTAATATGTTGAACAATAAGGTACTAACAATGCATTTTAGGTACTCACAATAGGGTATTGCAAAATAATTGTAGATACCTCAAATATGTTGTAGTATTATAATGTTCAACATATTTTAAGTTCCTATGGTACTATACTAATTGATACGGTAGATTTTCCCATGTTTATAACTCTTTCTTTTCTTGGATAAAATTATAAATTTTATGAGATCTATAACGTCTCAAATTTACAATCTCACATCATGAATAAATGTAATTATGTGTTAGCTCATCTGAACTAAATTGAACAAATACGTTTATAGTAAATAGTAAATGGTGGTAGCTTTCAAAGTAAACAAATAGGAAGAAGATGTCAATAGATAAATAGAAATGAAAGTAATATCTTGTTTTGATAAATAGAATAAGGATATTAAAGAAAATGAGGAAAAAAAACAGTAGTAATTGAGAAAAAAAACAGTAGTAATTGAGACGCGTAGTGCAGAGTCTTAATACTATGTTCGTTTATTCTTCTAGAATTAGGTTTCATAGGTATTCTCATCTTTTAAGATTTCCCATTCTTCTGAAATCTTTAGCCTTATGGTGCGTTTACTTGCATTTAGAATTGGGTGAAATTTGAAATTGGTTTCCCTAAGAATCGGATAACAAATGGAATAATCAGAAATCAAAATCTGGAATTAAACTAATGCGTTTATTAACCGTTAAGAATCAGAATCATGAATCAGATTATTGTGAATGAGACTGATTGTTTGTATTTACTAAATCAAGAAATCGGAATAAAATAGATGACGTTACTAAAATATCCTTGAATGAAAATAAATAGAAGTGAGAGTTGGTTAGATAAATATTTTGAGAGTATAATTGACTTTTCACAATTCATTCTAAATGAATTAAAAATATTGAATGTCATTATCACATTTTATTAACAATCTCATTTTATGCAGTCAAAAAATCATTTTAAAATATTGAATGTCATTATCATATTTTATTAACAATCTCATTTTATACAGTCAAAAAATCATTTTGGTCAAAACTGTATGACCCATTTAGAGCCAGATTCTAAAATCATAGTTAATAACTGCAATTACAATTTGAATTTAGATTTCACGGAATTACTGAATTCCGCAGAATCCAGTAAACGTGCAAAAAATCTCAAATTCCTTATCTGATGAGAATCCATTCTCAAATCTCTTTATGTTTTTCCGATATAAATAAAGAATATTACCTGCACAAAAATTAGACAATTTGAACTCAAGACTTTGGCTTGAGACATCTATCTTGATCACAAATTAAATTGAAAAATTGTTCTTTTTAACGAAAACAGATTACCTCACATTGGATCACAGAAATGAATCACCTCAGATCCAACAGGTTATATGTTCAATTAATGTGTGTCAGCTCAGATTTCAACCGTCCAAATCACCAAATCAACTGTAACACAAATAATCGATTGCAATGTGATGTTTTTTCTTTTTCTTTTAATAATCGATCAATGACGTTTTTTCTTTTCTTTTTTAATAATCCATCCAAGTCATTGACGTTTTTCTTTTCTTTTTTAATATTCGATCAATGACGTTTTTTCTTTTCTTTTTTTCTTTTTTTAATAATCGATCTAAGTCATTGAGATCCTAGCCTTAGCCATCAACCAGATCAGACAGAAGCCTCTCCTGTCCAGAACCGGAAAGGATCCAGTTCTCTTTTCTGCTTATTGGTGTACATGATTCGTCTTAGAGGGCTCACTATGAATGACACCATTGTCATACGATTGACTAAAAAGTAAATAGCAGATTGAATTTCAAGAAAATAATTCGTGCAGTTATTGAGGATTACAGCTCAAAAATACAATAACATCACTACAAACTAGATCATCAGAGAATTTCTCACAAAACATAATAAACAGCAAGGAGTAGCAAGTACAAATGATAATATGAGATGTGAGGTCTATTACAAAAGATCTAAAGAGGTGGGTTCCCCTCTTATCCTCTCACTAAATAATCAAGCTTGCTACAAACTAAAGTAATACCACCATATCAAACTGTTCTCAGCGGAGGTGAAACCAATATAACACCATCTCCTCTAACAAAAAGAAATGGAACTGTGCGACGAGTCGTCTGAAAGAAAAGAAGAAAGAAGATTCTCAATAATGTAAAAATTTTAGTCTCTTCTCTGTTTTCCTTTTCTTTGTTTGGTTATTTGGAAAAGAATACAATCTAATGCATTTAAGTGATTCCTGTTAGTTTAACAAGTAAAAAATATGATGTGTTCCCCCAGTAAAAGACACAAGGTGAGTGCATCTGATCTAATTTCCCACATCAGAAGTCTAACAAGCAAAGGTAAACTATAAGTGTACATTGTATATGTATATGCCCACGTGATGAGGTTATCTGGGTCACTGAAAATCCAGTTACTGTTCAATTAGCATTCCCATTGACAGTTCAAGTTATGTATTTTATCTTCAAAAGAAACGGAGTTTAAATAGAGCAAGCATACCCGGACAATTTCTTCATAAGTTTCATCATCAATTTCCACTGTTGTAACAATCTCTTCTACATCACCAAGAATCATATTTAGATGTTGATCATAAGCCTGCAAAGCAAAATTGCATTCCAGAGGGAAAATCAATCCGGTATTGAACTCAAGAAGTACAAGATCTTAACACCAACTTATCGGAACATACTCAAATGTTCTATTGCAAAGCCTCAAACCAACTTATTTGTACATCTTTTGATTCTTTTCACAGAATGACAGAACAACAATTGGTTTGTTGCTTAAAATGAATTTGCTATCAAGTATAAAATGATAAGCAAGAAAAGTACTAACTATAAGTGCTCATAATACAGACGTAATGCAGACAGTGGTGGCTAGAATACTAGTTAAAAAGTTTACATAATATTGCTTTAAATAATGTCATGCTACCTAAAAAATAATCACTAGAATAGTTTAGCCAAACCACAATAAAAATAGTGTGCTGGACATAGCCAAACAAAGCAATAAATGGTTACTGTATAACCATTGCTTAGTAATACATGCTTCAACAAATCCATGTTTTAATAGCTAGTTTGAATGTCATGTGGAATGATAATAGGGATTACCGTAATTACAAACCAAAAGGCTAAAGACATGGCATAAGGATTGAATTGAAAAAAATAGAATTAAGGAGTGGTTACTTGCTATGATTCATTTTTTATCAGTACTTGCTATGATTCATTTTTTATCAGTACTTGCTATGATTCATTGACATAGAAAATCTTGACAAGGAAAAGCCTGCTCTCTCCCCCAACCCAAAAAATGGATGCCCAATGCCCTGCCATCTTTCATACATAACTCACCAAATACACACTCAGACACACAACTTTTCATTTTTTAATCAGTAAAGGTATATTGTATTAAAAAGAAAAGATGTACAAGAAAAAAATTCAAAATGTAATCCAAATGTAAAAAGTGATGGACAGTACACACAACTCATTAATGGTAGCGGAAACAAGACCACATGTAAAGACCTCTAGGGGTTGGGGCATTAGATATTAATAGAGATTTCCAATAAATAATCCCATGAAAGCAAGCTTTGACTTCGCAGCACGGTCCTACTATTAAAGCAGAAGAAAATGATGCTTTGATTCAACCTTTGGTTCAGTACAACAGCAAAATTTTAATTGACAGAGCACTAATATTTAGCTCAACGTTCATAAAAAAGAACATTAAAACTTAGATGTGTAGTCGCCTCTCTTATAACAAGACGAATATGTGATCCATGTTCATTAAAGTCATGGAAAGAACATGGAAAAAATCGTCCACCACAATCGCCAGATACTGGCTTAAATTTCAACAAGAATTCACTAGAAATCAGCATCTGCCCCTTCCCTCCAAATTGGCATTTGCTCTCTCTAATCTTCTATCTCTCACTGCTCTTATTTCATCTATTACTGCCTTACATTGTCACCAACGAAGAACTCTATTTCCCTCTCTTTCCCTCTTGCTCTTGCAGCCTTGGTACAAGCATAATCAAACTTCTTGTGAGTTGTAACTTGTAAATTTTGGAATCCCAACTTCACGGTAAGCCTTGGGTTCTTTTTTATCAGTCTTGGGTTCTTTTTCTTTTAATGTTGTTTTGTTCAAATTTTTCTTCAATTGAAAAGCTTAGGAAAAGAGTCTTCAGCACAATATAATTGGTCTTCAGCACCATATTAGTTGAAAAGAGCCTTCAGCACCATATAAATGGTCTTCAGCACCATATTAACTGAAAAGAGTCTTCAGCACCACATAAATGACGAGTAGGTTAATAGAATCATTTTTGCGCTGTTAGATTCATATTGATAGAGAAGACATTTTGCACCTTCCATTTGCGTGAAAAAACAACAAACTAGTGATTTATGCTGTCATAATCAGTTCGACAATCTTACTTTGGGAAGTAGACTGACTCCATAACATACTTTATTTGTCTATTTTATACCTAGTTAGTTTACGGGCATAATCTGCTCTATATAAACATACTATATCATTATATAAAGTGAAAGTTTTGTTTCTTAAAAAGGGTTCAATGGGATTGTTAATCAACTTATAAAAGAAACCAATACACGTATATTCTTTTTCAATTAAGAAAGGAATCCATTATTAAGGCTTTGAAAACTTGAACTGTTTGGCTTTGTGAATTTACGTTATTTTGTAAACTCTAACCTTAAGTAAGATGATAAAGTTTGTTTTACAAGGAAATTAGACAATAAATAAGAGTTAGACCAAGTCATGGCATAAAACGATACACATATTAAATATTTCTGAGAAGACAGAAAACTTGTTTGATTTTTTAGGTCATTCCTTAGTTTGGGTAACCTTACCGGTGTGCCTAGGTAAGTAGAATTTTGCATGCTTGAATGTTTGCCCAACTCTGAAATGATAATAAGTGAAATGGAGGTCGTTGTTGTTTCTTTGTAAGTTGTACTTGATTGAATTGGTTATTATGCTTGTCCGTATCCAATCTTATACACCCACTCCCAAAAACACAAGAACGCAGAATAACACGCCACTCTGAGTAAAAAAATCACTACGTTTTGTCTAGTGACAGGAAGCAAAATATCGATTCAATGGAAAATTATCAAAACAAAGAAAGCAACCCAGTTCCAGGACTTTTCCACACATTCAATAAACCCTAATATCCGTACCTCTGTATTATTAAAAAACCCTAAATCCCGAAACCATCGAGGAACCTTATTCACTGAATTAGAAAAGGAAACAGGCTCTGTGTGTGAAAAAATGAAAGAATGAGAGAAACATAGAAAGAATATTCATTTGAAGGAAGAAGAGCGTACATGAAGTTTGCCGCGAAGCTCTCGGTCAGAGCGGAGCTTGACGTAGATGCGCTCGTCGAGACTTAGCCTTATAAGATCCAACGGCTCCTTCACTGCGCTCTCTTCCTCCGTCGCCATTCCCTTGCTCACTAGACTACCTCAAAAACTCAGAAGCCGCAGAGAGATTGGCGAAGTGTTATAGTGGCAAAGCGGCAACCAATTAAGAATTAGAGAAATTGCCGTGGGAAGGGAATACCTTGAAGAATAAGACTCCTAGAAAAACTGATTTGGCAAAACTAGACTCGTAGAAAAACTGATTCGCTAAACAACACATTTACATTAATTTTGGCTAAATTATACCTCTCACTACGTGTATGCACGGTTTGATTCGATCAGTTAATAAAATATTTTTATAATCAAATTGAATTCATCGATTATCTAAAATATCGATCGAACCGAATTGGTATAAGCAAAAGAGTCGAACCGAATGAAACCGAAGTAATTGGTTAGGTTCGATTACTTGTAATCGGTTCGGCTATAATTATTGAATTTTTAGAAAAAATAGCAAAAATCATTAAATATCAACACTCAACACAATTAATATATATGTGTGTGTGTGTCTAATTTTTAATAATATATGTCTAATTTGTGTCTAATTTATTAAATTTTTAATAATTTATGTCTAATTTATATATGTATATTAAAATATGGTTGTAATCGGTTCGAAACCGATTACATGTTTATTGTAAAATATAATTAACCCGAATTTTCGGTTACTTAAATTAACCGAACCGATAACAATTACCATAGAAAAAGAACCGATCGAACTGACGGTTCAGTCAGTTCGTAAAAATTCTGCACACCCTTATCACTCACAATCCATTAATTTCTTTTTTATTTTTTTCTTCTCATACTCTTCTTATAGAATATCAAATCAAATATCGATTTATTTTTTCTAAACACTCATACCTAAAGCCCCTCATACCCTCTTTTCTCCTTCTATGTTAGTCATTTCTTCACTTTCTTCATCATTTCTTCATCTTCTTCTTCCCGTTGCAAGAGAAGCTTTTTTACTTGTCAAGAATTTCTTAATCTTCAAGAAAAGCTTGCAGGTAACAAGTGTGGGTTGTTTTATAAGAAGTTTTTTTGAGTTTTTTTTTGCGTTACTGAGTTTTAAAAGATGTTTATTGGGTTTTTTTTGTTACTGAGTTATACTACAACAACATGTTGTACGTACTTTAAAGTTACCAAATTCATCAATAGAGATACATGCACATGCAACATGAACACCATCAAGCTTCTTATTCATTGATTGATCAATGTATATGGTCCAAATACACGGGTGTTAGATAAATATATGGGCCAAAGACATAATGGAAGATGTTCGACTTGATCTTGTTGTCAACATCAACTATCATAAGGCTTGGAGAGATAAGGAATTTGCATTAGGATTAGTTTGAGAGTCACCCGAAGAAAATTATAGGATGCTTTCATCATATTGTCACATGTTAGAAAAAAAATACAGGTATTGATTTCATATATTCCATCTTAAGGTCTACAATATGTTCTTGTAATCATCTTCTAGTCTACAAGACGATTACATGATGACTTTGTAGACCTTAAGATGGAATATATGAAATCAATATCTGAATTTTTTTGTAATCATCTTCTAGTCTACAAGACGGGTACAAGATGTTCTTCAGTCGTCTTCTACCACAAGACGTATATAAGATGTTCTTGTAGGCTACAAGAAGGCTTCAAAGTCTTCATGTACGCGTCTTATAGACTACAAGATGATTGCAAGGGCATCTTATACCCTTCTTGTAGACTACAAGACGGCTTCACAGTTATCATGTATCATTCTTGTAGTCTATATGTTTTACCGAGCTTAATACTTCATTATTAAATATTTTCAAGGCACTACAACACATATAGAGATCGATGAACATATGATCATTTTAAATATTTTTCAAGACTTTTAAAGCCTCAATTCGTGGATTTCTTAGTTGTATACGACATGCCATTGTTGTTGACGGAACATCCTTAAAAGCCAAGTACAAGGGGACGTTATTTGTTGCAACATCAAAGGATGGGAACAACCAAGTATATCCCATTACATTTTGAATTGTTGATTCTTAAAATAATGAATCACGATAGTTGTTCTTTCTTAAACTACATGATGTAATTGGTGATCCGGAAGACTTAGTATTGATAATGGATAGGCATAGTAGTATATTAAATGACATACATGTTGTGTTTCCAATGCATTTCATGGAGCTTACATATTCCATTTGAGTCAAAATATAAAATCAAGTTTTAAAAAAGATGATGCAGTTGCATTATTTTTTAAGGCATACAGTTTATCAGAATATGATCAATTGATGACTCATTTTACTTGTGCATTTCCAACAATCTTAGAATACTTGACGGATGGGGGTATTTGAAAGGTGGGCACGATCTCATTTTGATGGAAGACGCTATAACTAAACGACCACCTACATTGTGGAATGTTTAAATGGAAATTTAAAAGATGCTAGAAATTTTTTCATCACATGCTTAGTTGAACATATCCACGACGTGTTAAGACGGTTGTTCTATGAACGACGAATGACCGCATGTGAAGTCAATTCCCAAATGACAAAATGAATTGAGGAAGAGCTTCAAAAGAAACATGTGGCATCACGATCATTTTCATTGTGTCCTTCGGATATACATGAGTGTTGTGCCGTTGGTGGGGGTAGGGAAGCAGTAGTGAACTTACATCTCAAGACTTGTACATGTTGAGAATTTGATCTTGATCAAATTCCATGCAAGCATGCATTAGCTACATGTCGGTTACATAATAGTTCTGCATAGAGTATATGTTCCAAGTATTATAAAAATGAGCATGCACTTGCAGCGTAGCAGAAACAATACATCATTTTAGACATTGAGCAGATTAGGTTATTATCCAAGAAGTTAAAGAAAAGTTCATCTCGCCACCTATAACGAGGAGGCAAAGTGGAAGACCAAGGACACAAATAATTCCATCAAGATGTGAGGAAGAAATACGAAGAAAGTGCACACATTGTGGGCAAAATGGCTATTACCGACAAAGATGCGAAAAACCAATCCCCCTCTCTCAACGTGATGGCCAACCCACTACCACATAAAAACTAAATATCTTTTGTAATTTTAAATATAAATATAGACTTATATAATTTTAAATATAAATATAAAGATGAACTTATAGTAATTTTAAATATAAACAAAGATTTCTGTAATTTTAAATATAAACATAGACTCCCTGAAGTCTACAAGATGACCATGAAGTCATCGTGTAGACTGCCTGAAGTCATCGTGTAGACTGCCTGAAGTCATCTTGTACATTGTCTGAAGTCTACAAGATGACCATGAAGCCATCGTGTAGATTGTCCGAAGTCATCGTGTACACTGTCTAAAGTCTACAAGATGACCATGAAGTAATCGTGTAGACTTCTTGAAGTCCATAAGATGACCACGAAGTCATCATGTAGACTACAAACATTATACAATATGACCATGAAGTCATCATATAGAGCTCTTGAAGTCTACAAGATGCCCATGAATTTATCTTGTAGCCTTACGAAAGTCTACAAGATGATCATCATGTCATCTTTTAGCCTTCTTGTAGGCATATTTTCAAGATCATCTCATACTGAATAATTTGGGCATTCAAGATCATATAGTATAAAAAACCAAGTAAAGTATAAAAAAACTAAGTATTAAAAAAATAACAAGTACATCCAAAAATTAAGTTTTTAAACATCCACGAATAAATAATTCAACTGCCATTCTTCGGTGAAAATATGGAATTTTCTTTTGAGTTATATCCACAAACTTCAGCCCATACAAAATGGTTTCAGCAAGCTTCAAGGCGGATACCCCAGGTCATTGCTCCAAAACATAAGAAATGCCAAAACAGAATTAAATAATATGTATGACATCATAAGTCTATAGTTAGTGTCGGTTGTATCTTTTACTTACCCATATTGGTTGTATTTTTTACTTACCCCCATCGGCTGTATCTTTTACTTACATATTCTCTTGTTGATTGACTTTTATGATCTCATATGTCCACGTCTCTTTTATGGTTTCAACCTATCTGGCATCATAAAATTTCATGGAATGAAGCAGACGAGGGATAATCTTCATGTATGGCTTCATCATTTACGGATACAACGATCGTTGATGTGCCGTGTTTAAGGAGTTATAAATTCAAATTTTTGGGGCATATAAATCAAGCTTCACCGCTCTCCAATGACTATTATTCATATTCATTGGATACACGACCTCCAAAAATTGATAGATAAGAATAAATATTGACCTTTTATAAGGAAAAAAATGTTTACAAGTTTTTGCTACAAGACATACCTTGTTAGAAAATCCCCAGTTCCTACCCAAGTTTGATTGCAAGCTAAGGACGTGGAAATGGAGATCATCGTTAAATTCGAAGTCATAACCCGCTGGATCTTTCTCAAATTCCTTCACTCGAGAAGACATGTTTCTTGTAATGTCATAGGAAACATTGTTATTCAAGACGTTAAGCCATCCCGAGGTCTACAAGATGACTATGAAGTCATCGTGCAGTTTTCTTGAAGTGTATAAGATGCCAATGAACTCATCTTTTAGTCTTCTTATAGGCTTCAAGAAGTCTACAAAATGACCATGAAGTTATCGTGTAGTGTTCTTGAAGTCTACAAGATGACCCTGAAGTCATCGTGTACTTTTTTTCAAGTCTACAAGATGACCATTAAGTCATCATGTAGTCTTCTTCAAGTCTACAAGATGACCATGAATTCATCGTGTAATCTTCTTGGAGTCTACACGATGACCATGAAGTCATCGTATACACTTCTTGAAGTCTATAAGATGACAATGGAGCCATCATGTAGGTTATAAGATGACCTGAAGTCATCTTGTAGATTTCCTATAGGTAAAAAATAACTTGCATGTAGGTGTAAATCAGCAACAAACACTCTCAAATGTGGGTTGTTATCCCTTAAATCCCTCTGATCAACTCTATGTATGCATCGAGATACTGCAATGTAATAAAGATAACATACGATGATTATATTTATTCAAAATACCACATTAAAAATGATGATATATAACTTCTTACATTGGAATCAAGCCATTGTAGAGGGGTGACTAATTTATGAAACCATGTTAGATCACTCACGTAAAATCCTACATCTATTTTCTCATTCTTGTACAACATAATTACAGATCAACATTATGATGATGATTTAAATGCAAAGACTAAGAAAATCATTACAAAACTTACTTTGCATTTGGTGAGTGGTACTAGGCCTCAACCTTCATTGAATCCTCCAAAGAAACGTTTTTGAATGGTTTGAAGTCCGCGCTTACCATAGTTGTCAAAATCGCAATCCGGATCATACGATCCTATGATTTTAAAATGATCCAGATCGAGTATAGAATCGAGATCAAGTGGGATTGTGGTAAGATCAGACCAGGATCGTACCGATCTTACCCAAATCTTAATTTGGGTAATTTTATTGAGTCAACATCAAGAATAGGCCATTTTTAAGGAAAAAAATAAAAAAAAAATAGCCCAAGATGAAACAAAAAGAAATAGCCTTCCAAATTAAAAAAAAAACAAAATAAAAAATCCGTGCCAAAAATCGTCACCTACGAGCGCCAACGAGATTTTAAATTTTTATCCATAAAGTTTATATAATATATATTGTATATATAAAATATATTATAAAAATTATACAGATATGGTGCGCGTGGCGCGAAAACTTCCTTCTACGTGGGAGTCTATTTTTTTCAAAAATCGTGAAAAAGGGATATTTTTTATATTTTTATTCTTGTGGCCATTTTTTATGAATTTTCTTAGAAATTAATTATTTATTAACATAACATATTTTTTTTTAGTTTTATCAAATGTTGTCAAATGACTGGTTGTTGAAGCCCACTTCTTAAGCCTTCCTAAGTCAAAAATCAAAACTATTAAATCTTTATAATATTCTATGGGTTTTGACTCATACTTTCTAACACAAATCTTTAAATATATAAAATTTTATTTGTGTGTTTATGATATTAAGAGTAAAGTGTTTTTCATAGAAATATTTTTGTGAAAATTTTAATTTTGAGAAACTTAAGAAACTAAAATTAAATCGTCTTTGTTACTGTACTAATTAGAATTCTTGAGTGGGAAGACTATTTTAAGCAACTTAAAAAATTATATGGTTAGAATCAAGCTTGAGTCGACTATTTTGAGATGTTATATATTTCAGTCATTTATAAAGTAGAATAAAATTTATTTTCATTATTCAATTTTAGTTAGAAATAGTTAATTTATTTTTTTAGGGATCGCAGTTTTTTAATATTATAAATATTAATGTTTAGTAGGATATTACGATCTTCGATCCGATTCAAAAGATCCCTCCACCGATCCGAGTAAAAAATATGATCCTGACAACCATGATGCTTACAACGTTCTCATTTTTTATGTCCTCCTCTTCTTCCTTTCTTCTTATTGCTTCCCTTCATCTTTTTTGTTTTACCCAAAAAGATGACACCATGAGCCAAGGTCTTTTTGGCTTCTGCTTACCAATCTCAGCAGTGACCTCCATAACATCAAGATAATCTACTCCCCCTCCCATGGTCTGCTCAGATTCTCTGACAGATTCCATTAAGTCAGAGGTTATTGAGACCACAACTTGCTCAATTTTTGCTTCCTCTTCTTCATTTTTCTTCTTCCTCTTCTTCCTCTTCTTCATTTTTCTTCTGCATCTTCTTTTTCTTCTTCCTCTTCTTCTTTCTTGACTTATTCTTCCTCCTCCTCCTCCTCCTCCTCCTCCTCCTCTTCTTCTTCTTCTTATTCTTCTTATTCTCCTTCCTTTTCTTCTTTTTCTTCTTCTTCTTTTTTTCTCTAGCTTCTTCTTCTTTTTTTTTTCTCTAGCTTCTTCTTTTTTTTCTCTAGCTTCTTCTTTTTTTTCCTGCTTATTTTGTTTCTTCTTCAGTCATCTTTCCTCCTTCTTGCTCTTCTTCTTTCTCTCATTCTTTCTCCTCTACTTTCTCTTCCTCTATTTTCTCTCCTTATTTCTCCTCACTCTTCTCATTATTTTCCTCTTCCATTCTCGTCTCTTCCTCATCCACATCCATCATATCTACGTTGTCAGGAGTTCGAGCACAAAACGAGTAATAATCTATACGTGATGTTACCAAATGATCCATAAACATTCTAATTTGGGAAATTGCAAAAGTAATGTCTGATTTCATTGAAGTCATCTTCTCGGGCTTTTTCTTCCCCTCAGCATTCTTTAGAAAGACTTTCTCCTTCTCAGGCCTTTTCTTCTTTTCTGCCACATCTTCCTCTTCTATTCATGGTAAGGGTAAATTAGCAGTGAACCGAGAATACATGTAATATTTATCATATAAGACTGTTATAAAATATCTCTATAATCATCTTGTAATATAAAAGCCATGTATATGATATCCTGTAATCATCTTGTAGCCTACAAGCTGGGAACAAGATGTCCTTCTAGTCATATTTTAGTCTACAAGATGAGTACCAGATCTCCTTGTATTCATCTTGTAACCTACAAAATGTGTGCATGAGGACTTTGTAATCATCTTGTAGTCTACAAGATGAGTACATGATGACCTTGAAGCCGTCTTGTAGTCTATAAAATGTCCCTATACTGATCTTATAGCCTATAAGATGGGTACAAGATATACCTATAATCATCATGTAGTTTACAAGACGGGCACAAGATGCCACTGTAGTTATCTTGTAGTCTACAGATGGGTACATGAAGACCTTGTAATCATCTTGTACTCTACAAGATGAGTACATAATGACCTTGAAACCGTCTTGTAGGTTACAAGATGGGTAGAAGATTTTATTATAGACTACAAGATGGGTACATGAAGACCTAGTAATCATCGTGTACTCTACAAGACAGGTACATGATGATCTTAAAGCCATCTTGTAGGCCACAAGATATCCCTGTAATCATCTTATAGCCTACAACATTGGTACAAGATGTCCATGAAGTCATCTTGTAGTCTATAAGATGGGTACAAGATGTCTTCAAGGTCATCTTATACACTACAAAAAAATAAACCATGAACTTTAAAAATACCTTCTCATTCAGATGTTGCTCTCCGGCTATTGATTTTCAGTAACTTATTTTCTCCTTCTCATCCATAGAAATCAAGGATCAAAGAATTGTCAACTAAAAATACAAGTAATATATATCAGTTTATAAGATGACTTCAATATGGTCTTGTACCATCGTGAAGTACAAAATTTACAACTTACATTATTGTTTGAAAAAAAGGAGGTTCTCAACTGGTAGAACTATTGTTGGTGACCAATTCAGAATCATCAGTACCTTGGTCACAATTTTGGTACAATATAAGCTACCAATAGAAGGAATAATTTCTAATATATGTTCCTATAACATAAAAGTGTTTTTCAACACAAAAACCAAAATTTAAGTTTATAAATACTACATTAAACTCAATAAAATTTAAACTTAGTTTGTAAAGATTTAATTGTTTTTTAGAAAATGATCTCTCCTCATAGATATTGATTGAACGCAGTGATGTCGTCAACCAAAACCATCTATTTTTTTCAATTAGGGTCTGATCTCTTTCTCTAAAAGAAATTGTTCCAGTAAATAAATCAGAGTCATCTTCACAACATCCAAATCTAATTTAGATTCCGTATTAAAAAAATTCTCCAAAGAACCATGGGTTGTTCTTTCTACTTTGTCGAAGTATTGGTTACATAGTCGATTTAGGACACATGGCAGATACGATTCATGAAATACACCAAACCTCAGTGCAGTCACCAATGAGAACTCTTTCTTTGAGAAGTAGAGTGGTTTCTCATTGATAAGAAACCAAATCTCATCCTCAGCCGGAGTGTCGTCCACAGGTTTAGCCTCCCTCGACAGCACTTGATGGCGAACTGGCAAAATATTTCTATGTTGGGAGATCCAATAGATGCCCAAAACATATCTCTCTAAAGAGGGATAAATGACTCTCAATCAGCTTCTTCTTGATGTCATCGATGCATCGGGTATTGCAGGTTGCATTTCTTGGATAGGGTTTTAAAAATTTAAAGAAAAATCGATGAACCACGAACGATTCGTGGTCAGATTATATAAAAAAATTCACAATAAATATTTAATCAAATTAAATATGAAACTATTCAACGATCATACATATATAGATAAACATATCGTGAAGCGATAGAAACAACTTTAGAAATTTTTATGTAATGGAGAATTTCTAAATTAACGGGATCAAATTAATTATCTCATGTTTCTCGTTCTTGAGATTCGTAGAAATTCAATCAATTTTCACACCAACAATCACTCGTAGGCTTCAGAAGAATATCTCACAAGCATATTGATAGGAACTGAGTGTGGACTCTCAAAAAATTTGAGAAATAAAAAATATTTTTTTCTTCTTCCTCTAGAGGGTTCGGTGGCAACAATAAGGAGGAGGGGAGATAAATTCTTTTCTGCTTTGTCTAACACTTAGCTTAGCTTAGGGTTAGATTTGTAACTCTTTTATATTAATTATAGAATTTACCCATATACTCCTATATGATAAAACCGAAATTTACCTCTCTTGCACTATAATTAAATGCATCTCTATCAATTAATTAATTAATTTATTTATTTAATAATTATAAAATAATAAATTAATTAATTTGAACATTATTTATGCTCTTCACATGTGGGTTTGGAAAGTGTATCTTGATCCAAAACACGTTTTGGGTCCAACTGATATTGTTTCTTATTCTTGTACTTATGAGCTACTTTTGAGATCTAATGAATCAACATGAATAAAGTTATGAGATTCAAATACCCGGCTAATTTATCTCCATAAATTCCTAACCTATTTAATCTCGATACTGTACGACTCAACTATAGGTCCGATGTCGAATCAACTCTCGAGTCACGCGCGCTACATTTTCTGTTGGTGCAATAAACATATTTATTTCATGGTCCACAAAATATGTTACGATGTTACCCTTGGTGAATATCAGTAACAAAAGTGGGATGTAAAATTTCCATTTTACCCCTCTAGTTATTATTTCATTAACTCATTTATTGACTGTGAATAAGAAAGACACATCAGTGAAGTGTCTCGTACAGTTTACAATGTCTTATTCAATGAATCATGTCATCGAGTACTAGGCCCGATATATTTATTCACACGTCCATCAATAAAGCATAATGTGATATAGTTGCTTATGTATTGTCCGAAGTTAAATCATGATCCCAACAGCCAAGGTATTGTCCTAGAATTTGAACTCACTCTTTTGGCATATTAAAAATTACAACTAACTAGGTCAGGCTTCGTATTCACCTTAAAATTAAGGTAATTATGAAAATATTCTTAAGGTGTAATAATTAGATTTAGAGCTAAATAAATGGCTTTGCTCTAAACTAATTTGTTACTAGTCTATTCAACATGTTTCATAACATGTCTAGGTTAACCGTTAGAGTCTCCACTCCCATGCCCCAAGACCAGCATCATTTGGTTCAACTTAATAGTCATAATCAGATTCGATTGCTCAGTCGATCCTAAGACTGTGAATAACATTCTGTTATTTCAGAAGAGCTTGTCTGGAAGACCCCTCTGTCTTTACTCTTCTTACATTGATAATAATTTAAGAACTTGAGTAAATTATAAACACACTTTAATTAAAAAAATTATTTATTCATTAAATTCAGTAATACAAAAATATCAGAGAAATAAATAAATAATCATAAATAGTTATTACACTCACTTTATGGACATAATTTCAAGCATCGTTTACCTGTGATTTAACAATTTTGTTCATGTCTTGGATATTTCTTAGCTCCATGTTTGATGCCATATCCTGTAGAAATTCGAGATAGTATAGATCCACAGACTTAAGATCATAGATGTGAAATGTATATGATGATCTTGTAGTCATCGTGTATAGGTGGCAAGTGGGTCGGTTCGACCCACGAAACTGGGTGAACCGCCTTGCATCCAAGACCTACAGCCCGGCCCCGCCCGTGAATCCACTCTTTTTATCTTAAAAATTAAACAATTATGTATGTATTGAAGTTTGAACCCTTGCATTTCCCTTATAAATCACATTCATTATCAATAGACCAAGACAATCGTTGTTAATATATTGTTTACAATATATATTTATTGTTTTAACATATTTATCAAAACTTCATATAATATATTTTTGAGATAAACATATTTAATAAAATAAAAATAATATTTCTCGTTTAAAAGAACATTTTAATTCAATGAAAAATTGGATTCAATAAAACTAAAAAAAATATTGACTTAATATTCCTAATATTTTTTATTTTGTTAATGAACATGAATTATAAATTAGTTATTCATTATTTATTATATTTTTAGATTTTACGTGAATATGAATATCCCAAGTTTATGAATTTAATAAATAAAATAATTATTTTACTTATTATTACAAATTTTTCGGTTGAGATTTTAAAGTAATAAAATAAAGTAATTAAAGAAAGTAACATGATTTTCATATAATTTATTGATAATCTCTGCATTCCATTCATTTGCCACCAAGGTTCAACCATCCCCATTTGTAATTTTTGAGAATTACAACACATTAAAGGAAATGAAAATGGATTGGTCCGGTTATTTAACCAGGACAGACACGTTAGTCGGCCCGGACTAGGCCGTCTCAGGCTCGGCCCGTGAATTTACGGGCCGATTCAACTGTTCATTCTGGGCCTCCCTAAAATTCCAGCAGGCTAGTTAGGAACCGGCCCGGTTACCACCTCTCTCATCTTGTAGTGTACAAGATGACTACATGATCGTCTTGAGCACTTCACGATGTATTACAAAATGATATTGTAGTCATCTTATACATTACGTAAGACATCTTGTGACACATCATGAAGTATACGACATGACTACAAGATCGTCTTGTAATACGTTATGAAGTACTCAAGACGATATCAAAAACATCTTGGACACTTCATAGTCTATTACAAGACGATCTTATTGCATCTTGTACACTTCATGATGTGTTTCAAGATGATATCATAGTCATCGTGTAGTGTACAAGATCATCTTGTAATGCATTGTGAAGTGATCAAGACGACATCAGGAACGTCTTGACTATTTTATGATTAATTACAAGATAATATTGTTGTCATCTTGTACACTACACGATAACTACAAAGATCATCTTGTAACACATCATGAAGCGTTCAATGATTCATCAAGAGATTCATGAAGTACATCATGAAGTGCTCAAGATGATGTCGGGAACGTCTTGAATATTTCATGATGCATTTTAGGACGTTCTTTCTCGGGATTTTGTTGAAGTAGGTTTTTTGATCTCCTCTTCTCTCTGCTCGAAACCTTTAGAATCATCTTCATTTTAGAGTTCTTGATGTCTTCAAAAGTATTCAAGATGATGTCAAGGTCATCTTGAATATTTCATGATGCTTCAAGATGTTCATGAACGCCATCATGAAGTGCTTAAAGATGGCGTCAAGAACGTTTTGAATACTTCATTATGCATTTTTTCAGAAGGATCTTGCAGACCATCATGAAATGTTCACGATAACAAAAAAGCACAGTGTTAAATGAGCTCACTCAGAGACCAAGTCTCTTTCTGACAATTATAACTCACCTTAAACTGACTAAACTGTGTCAGAAGGGATATCAAAACCAAATACACAACAAGTCCTCAGACAGTTCAAGCTTCAGTGTTTTTAACCTTGAAACAATGTAGGACATTTCTATAATGTATTCCCTGATATGACCTTTACCTTTATACGTTTTTAAAATTAACTCTGACAAGAGCGTACCGATTTCTACCTTTTCATTATTGACAAACTTCTTTTCAGTGTCTGTAAGGAAATCCTTAGCTGTAGTTATCTTTTTTTATAGAGTGCCTCTGAATGCTTCTGAAATAGTCTTCTTCATGATCAGCATACACATGCAATTTGATCTCTCCCACTTTTTCATCTCCCTCTTATCATTAGAGGTACTCTTATCCGTAAGAGGTGCAGGAGAATCAATCATTAATGCAAAATCAAAATCCATGACTCCAAGAACTATCAAGAGATTATCTACCAGGACTTAAAGTTCGAGCCATTTAGAACTGGAATTGAATTGATGTTGGCCGTGATACTAGCAGGAGTAATAGCTAAAAAGAGAACAATAAATAAACTAAGCTCACAAAAATTCCAAATAACAATAATAATTCAAACAATAGTAACAAATAACCCATCTCAAGACATCAGACACTCCATTAATATTATGACTTTGGCAAAAAAATATTAACTTGTAAGCGCTTTTATTTACGATCATATTAGAAATTTGATTATGTCTAAAACACTTGTTACATATAGATTAAATACTAAATTATATATAATAAGCCAATGAAGAAAATCTTAATTCTACAATCTCGCCCGAACCTGTCTTTTTGTCTCCTGCATATTTTCATAAAATATTAACACTTAATAACATTAAGATTCAAATAAAAGAAATTACACTGTGTTGCAAAAATAAATAAATTGAATATATATATATATATATATATATATACACACTATATATATATACTTTTAATTTAAAAATAAGAAAAAAAATAGAGAAATTCAATAAATTGAAAAAGTCCTCTAACACTTTTTGCACTTTGCTAAATAATATTTACACCCTTCTAGTTTAAAAATGACAATAAATCTCTTATAAATCTGTTAGTTTATTCTTTAACCAATTCGATCCGAACTATTGTTCTAATCTGAAACATTAATCGACGCAAGTTTTTTCAGATCTAGATAAATTCTAATTTGAATATTAAAAAAATTGATTTTAATTACGAATAAAATGAGAAGTAATTTTAATATTATATATTATCTTAATGATTTTAGTTTGAAATTTAATACTTCTGAATTTTTCATTAATCCAACATAACAATTTAAGCCTCATCAAAAAGTTCAAAGTCTGATAGTCCGGTTGAGCCAACTCGAATCCAACACGTTTTAGCCTAGCCTGAGCCTTATTCATTGATTTTTATAGTCAGGCCCTAAAATGGTAAGGCTGAGCTTGGACTAGCATTCAATTAGTAGGGTTTGCCCGACGGGCCGGGCTGGATAGCCATCCCGATTGACTACAATTGAATTGTGCCGTTGGTACATCTGAAAGAAACAATTGCAAAAGATTTGCAATTCAACGACTAGTGAATTAGTAATCTAATTAGTTGAAGATTTAGTAGATTTAAGATTAATTAATTATTGCAGTTAAGCATTTACACATTCTAGCCCTTCAATCTTTTATCATTCTTTCATATTTTTTTAGTTCCATATATACCTCATTTTTTCTACATAATTTTCATTAAATTAATACACTCTAATCTCTATAGTCTCTAATTTAAGCTCTCAAACTCTCATTTTTCTGCTATAAGCTAAGCTTTTAATCTATAAATTTTCAAGTTTAAATACCTCAATTTCGTATCTTTACAAGTTATCAAGTTTTAAACAGTCTTGCTCAAACACTCGAATTTGGTATGGTTTGAGCTTGAGGTATCATATTATATGTCCTATTTCGGGAACTTTTACTCTTGGTGGTAATTTTAAGCATTGTTGTGTACTAGTTTTACTTAATCTATAACTCATCATAATTAAATAAGTATAATGTCATCTAATAATATTAATTTTGTTGATAAATTTTCATTATTATTTATGTTTACTATCACTACTATTCATCTCACTTTCTTAATTTGCAAAAACAACCTGGATTGTATTGAACAAAGAAAATAGTTATATAAATAATATTTTTCGATTAGCATGAATGAACTAAAACATTGGTCATTTTGCTTAGACTCGACCCCGATCCTTTGGCCTAGCCTAACAATCTGCTAGAAGCTCGAGCCCGTGGATAAGGCTTTCGGCCTGTATTTTACTAACTGGATCGGGTGGGGCCATCCCTTTGACTGGTCAATAGCTTGTCGGGCCGGGCCAGGCCCGAAAATTATGCATTATAAACAAGATTAGGAGGGGTGTTTTAAGCAATAGCAGGTTTTCTAGATCTATAGGTAAATAACAAGTTTCCTACATTGTCAATCATTTTAGACAAAAACACCATTCGTATTGTTGATATACCTAGTTGATAGACCCTATAATTAAGGAAACAAAATATAGATTGTTATGAAATCAACCTAAATATATTAAAAAATCTGAAAATTTTGAAAAACCCATAACTCACGCATTCCCCTATATCGCGGGATTTTATATCCCTCAACCACCGTAATTGATGGATTATTGATATACTTAGAAATTAATATCTATAATTAATTGATACTAGTCGGGTCGTGAGTCAGCCCGAGGCTGGCTTCCCAAAAAGCCAGCCTCGGGCTGGAGTCAGCATAGAATGAAGGGGAAACAAGGATCGATTTTTTAGCAAGGTACGGAATGTATTGTCAAATATTCAATATGATTCCACAAGATCTAGTTTCATTCAAGTAACGGATTCTAACCAATTGAAAGGATCTTCTAATCAATCTAGATATCATTTCGACTCCATTAGTAATGAAGATTCAGAATATCACATATTGATCAATCAAAGAGAGATTCAACAACTAAAAGAAATAGAAATTAAACTTTCAATAATACTTAAATTTTTAAAAATTAAACAATCTCTCCCTCCCTCAACTGCTAGGTAAACCAATCTCAACCCACTCTATTAAATGAAACTAATTCAAATTTTGAAATCCACTAATGATATTTCAAGAAAAAAAAATAAAAAGTAAAAACCTAAACTATAGTTAAGGTAACTATCCTAACTACGGTAAACAATATTTCAATCAAGCACATTAAAAAACTAAAGAAGAAAACAAAATCTAGAAAAAACTTCCATAGTTGCAAATCATTCCCAAAAACTCTCCATCCTCTCGAGATCGCCATTGACATCGGCAAACCCCATTGAGAAAATATGATTTACCTTCGCTGTTAATGAAAGTTTTTCTCTCATCAACTAAAAACTGCTATTTACCTAAATAATTGAAAACCCTGCTATGCCTTAACTCATGTTTCAAAACTTGTCTATATGGTGTAATTACTTTATATTTTTGCCTCAATGACGACTCTCACTTAACATGAAAGAAGGTCTGAGTCATTTTTTAAATTAGACGGGTGCTGTGTCATTTAAGCAAACTACACGTGGTTTCATTCTTTTTTTAGTATCAAATATTTGCTTACAGATTTTGTATATATAGAGTAATTTTTAAAATTTTTGACTGTGGTTATGGAATATAGTTTAGAGAAATATAACACGAGAAGAATTCCATGAATTTTGACAATGCTCTATGAATAAATTTGCTATCTCCGTACCTGCAAAAAGATATATTTGATCAGCCTTAATTTCCAAGGAGCACATAATAAGAGTAAAAACTGTGAAAATTACAGATTTCATTAGTTTTAGAGACTAGTTGTAAGTAAATGGTTGGTTCAAAAAATTTCTGCATAAATAGCCGTTTTTACATGTGCTTATTTCTTTTTCTTTTAAGACTAAAATATAAATGTATCTCTGTATTTTCATCAAAATATCAATTATACCTCTATATTCTTTTTTATATTCATGTAACATTAAATAAACTATAAAATATATTATTTTATTAGAATTTTTATTAAAAAATTAATCATAAAAAACACGTGCTGTCAAACTTATATTAACGGAAATTAAAGTAAAATTTCAGTTTTAGTATTTTTCTTTTCTTGTATTTTAACTTTTTTGCTTTTTTACTTACTGCCCTCCTAAAAAACTTTCGACATTGAAGGGGGAGGGGGAAGCTCGTAGCGACAGAGAAGAGAAGGGTTATGGTTTCAAATATTTGCCTAAATCTGAGGATCGAAGAGGTCAGAATCTTTCTAATTTGTTGATTGTTCTTTCGGGTATGTCAATTTCTTGGTTACTTTTGTGTTCATCTGTGGGTTATGGGTTTCTTTGTTATGTATCTCAATTTTTGGGTTTCTGTATTTGTTCTGTATCAAAATTCACTGTGGCGAAGGGTGGGCATGAAAGACGGGCTGCTATTATTCGTGCTGAGGGTGAGAGTGAGTCAGCTAAGCTGATTTCTGATGCTACTGCTACGGCTGGTATGGGGCTGATTGAGCTCAGGAGGATCGAGGCATCAAGGGAAATTGCATCGACACTCGTAAAGTTCAATGTTGCTTACCTGCCTAGTTGGCAAAATATGCTTCCAGCCCTGAATCCGTCGGTTCAAATAGCCGGATTTTTTCGAAGCAGGTTTACTCTCACTAAAAGTTGGGTGTCAATAAAATAAAACAACAGGTTTCAAACAACAGGTTTTATAGCATTCCATTTTTCCTCCACCCATAATTGGTTTACAGAACAAAATATGAGTTTCAAACGAAATATTGATAGTAATAAAATACTGATAGTATTATATAAGGGTCTAAAAATTGGGAAAGAATGGAGTTATTTATTGAGATAAAATAGTGTATACAAATAGAGAGAAATACAAGAGGAAAATAATGGAGTTTTCGGCGAGAAAAAAGATGTAAAAAATGGAGTTAACTTTCTACTAGATTTGATCAAAAAACGTCATTGAGGGGTATATTTTACTGATTGGTCAAAATATATAGATATAAAAATATGAAAAAAATATAAGGGTATAGTTTGTATTTTTATCAAAGTGTAGGGGTGTATTTTATATTTTACTCTTCTTTTAATTACGTTATTGCCTCTCTCTCAAATATTTGTTGCATCAAATTATCATGATTATTGATTTAATTTTAAATATGAATTAATTGAATATTTTACAGATGATCACTTCAAAATGTATAACGGTTTAAATGTGTCTACGTAAATTTTAAACTAATTGATATTTACTTCACAATTATTTATGTACTTTGATAATTAATTAATTAATAATTACATTATTGAGTGTAAAAAATAGTTTCCAAATCCTAAGATAAATAATAATAATAATAATAATAATAATAATAATAATAATAATATCAAAGTGAAGGAAGTTGAAATTTAACAATTTGAAATTAATTTTAGTTGACCAAGCCATTGGTGGCATTTTGGATATTTCCATTTACTTTACCCTAATTTGTATTTTATTTCAAAGCCCTAACTCCTTTACCTTACACTCTGTGTCAAATTCATTTAAGAAGCAAATTTTTGTCAACACCTTGCCGCCACATCACAAACAAAGTAGCATAGCTTGCTGAGTGGGTGTCATCTTGGCCCAATCAGTTTTAACATTGCAGTTGATCCGTAGTCCCTTTCGTTCTTCCATTCTTTTATATAGAAACAAAATTCCATTCGTTTTATTCAAGTCAAGCTCAAGCACTCTAGTACCATGTATTGCGTTTGGCAAGTAAAAATGCTGCTTTTTTGTATATTTCTTCGAATGCTTCTACTTATAGAGTTTTGCATGTATGGAGTTTAAAATTATCTATATCTTTTTCATTGTTATATGAATCTCTATCATGAACAATAAACATAATGAATAATGTTTAAGTTAACGCATGAAATAAAGTGAGAGTTTTAGTGGTGTAAAGCACAAGAAAAAACATAAATACCAAGAATCTATTTGTATTGTATAGTCATTAAATTATTATTGCTTCAAAGTCAAAATATTTTATGTAATTCTAGCTTCACCTATAGTAGTTTGATTAAAAATATTTATAACGTCTTTTTTTAAGTATGCTTTGATTGGAGAAATTGAGGTTAGTATGACCATAAAGTCCATTTTTATGCTTTTAGTGTAGTACTAAAAGTTGGTTTTATTATTGAAAAAAGGACATTTTTAGTAACTCTTTTTGAATGACTCGATTTATAGAGACTCGTATTCTTGAAAGTCTAAAATCTTTAACGTTAATGTTCATTGCTTTATATAAATGTTTAAGGATGAAAACAATGAATGATAAATGATTTTGATGTATAAAATATTGAATAGAAACTTGAATAATGTGATATACAACTATATTATACTATAATGCATCAGCACATAAAATTTCATGCATTAGCTATTATTTTAATAGAAAAGTTCATGTTCTATGATTTTTAATACATGTGAGATAAATTGCCTAGTATTAATAATTATTTAAGTTTGTTTTTTAAGATAAAGGTACAATTTCATTAAAAAGGTGGAGTTACAAACGTTCAAAGATCTGAAATAAAATTAACAGATCTAAATACAAATAAAGCCATTACAAATGCTTGAACAGACTAATAAAAACATACTAACGTATATGGAGGAAAACGTATACATAACTAGTACATAAAGATATAGCTCAATCGGCTCGTTCTGAAGATTCTCCACCAACCAATCATGGTTGGACCCTCTAGCACTGAAAAGTTTATTCACATGAAGATATGCAAAATTTTGAACATATCTAGATAAGCCCTGATGTGTTGTACCCAAATCAAGCCCCAAACACTCTATTGAGATTAGATCTGAAGAGAAAAATCTTCAAGACCAAAGATCTGGAGGAGTTAAAATCTACACAAACCAGGTAGAAACAAAACCTTCTAGATCGAAAGGAGGACTTCTGCACAGAAGTAGAAGAAACAAAAAAGCAAAGAAAAGGAGAAGATTGGGAGAGAACAAGGGAAAACAAAGGAGAAGAGGAAAGAAAAAAAAAAGAAAGAAAAGAGAACCAAGGGGTAGGGCAAACATAGAAGAGCAGGAAGGAAATGGAAACACCAAGAAGAAGGGGAAGAAAGAGAAAAAGAAAAGAGAAGCGGGTGAGGGGAGAAGAGAGGAGAGTAGAAGAAGATAAGGAAAAAAGGGAAGGAGAAGGGGAAAGAAGAGAGTAGAGGGGAGGGGAGAGGGGAGAAAGGAATAGCAGAAGAAAAGTCCTGGGGAGAGCTAGGGAGCTCTCCACGTGGTGGCGTTGTAAAAATTTAGGGTAAGTTGGGCCTGAAAGAGGGAGAAGAAGAGTATTTTTTCAAAAACAGTTGGCTTTGTGCAGACAAAGTCTGATATTTAAGTTTATTTTAATGATTTATTTTGTGCATAAGTTAATGAGTTACAACTTAATTTTCATATACATATGGGGTTTTATTTTTATCAAAAGAATTATTCTCCAGTCTTATACTTAACATGAACAAAGACAAGGTTTTAATCATAAGTTTTGTAAAACTGCATTTTCTGACAGCTTGTGATATAAGTAGAGTTTCTCTAGACAAAAGAACTCCTTTCGGTCTGAAATTTTTGCAGCATGATTTTAAGTTATGGATCCACATAGTGTTAAAATTTTAGAAAGTTTCCATATGATTTGATATGTTTTATATTTTGTGAAACATTAGGGTCAGCGGTAAATCTTTTGAAAACTATTAACAAGAGGTTTTATGAATACTAAGGATTTGTTTTTGGGTTTATTCAACCTAAGAATATATATTAAAGTTTTTTATAACTTTCTAAATATGATAGTTAAGTTTAGATATTAACGAGTATTTGTTGACTAATGAAAATGTATGAGAAAGTTTTATTTTACCGAAAGAGTCACCAAAACTATATACATGATATCTAGATTTGTGAAATCATGTTGAACTTGTTATGGATATAGATGTTAATTTGAATTGAACATACTACTGTCACTAATGTGTATAATGTTAGAGTTAAGACAAAAAGACCTTATATTGAGGTTTATTAGATCTGAATAGTCTTAATGCTACCTCATGATATTAAGAGGCTAATAAGAGGACTAGTGCTGAAGACAGTTTCTAAACTAATAGGTTGTATCTAGTCCATTAAAAAAATGGTGACTCTTATCTAAGCTAGTAATGGTTGCCAAGGTAGTGTTGTGTGTGTTGAGTTTAGTTTTTGGTGTAATGGTTTTTGGGTTAGATGGTTGTATTGGTATTGAGTATGTAATGATGATGATAATAATATATCTGTGGACGTAGGGAAATTGGCGAACCACATTAAAAATCTTGTTTTGTTATTATTTTATGACGCTTTTGTTACAACAAATAATATCAGAGCTTATGACTTGATCTTGGATGATATGTTGATTTTGTTTGAGATAGAGAAGATATGAAGCGGACACAAATATGGTTTTGTTGAAGTTTGATGTTTGTGATCGATAATTGTTTGGTTCAAGGTGGAGCTACATTGATGACGGTTGTTCGATGAAGATGGAATTTTTGTGAATGTGTCTCAAATTCTTTAGGGACCAAGGTTTCTATTCATAAGGATGTTTTAGAAAGACATTATGTGATATTGTATTTTAAACGAGTTTGCTATTTTCAATAAGAAAGTTAGGATTTTTGGTGTCTCTATAAATAAGAGATTTTAATTTAGGTTTGGTGGCTCTGCTTCTACAAAGGATGAGAGGTGGCTTTGTCCTAAAGGCAGCATCTCGTGGTGAGGAGGCTCTTCCCTAAAAGATATAGGGTAGTCTTAAGATATGAGAGATGTCTCTATTTATGAGGGGATATCTTATGATATTGAGAGGCTAGTAGGAGGGCTCCGTCGTGCTGAAGAAGGTTTCTAAACTAGTGGATTGCATCTAGTCTGATTGAGAAGTTGTAACTTTTGTTTAAGCTAGTTATGGTCTCCAAGGTAGTGTCGTGTGTGTTGAGTTTAGTTTTGGGTGTAATGGGGTTTGGGTAAGATGATTGTGTCGATTTTAATATGTAATGGCGATGATGATAATATATCTGTGGACGTTGACAAATTGACCAAAACACGTTAAAAATATTATTTTGTTATTGTGTTATGACGCTTCCCTTACAATAATAATGAAACAACATTCATTAGTTGTGTTCCTCTCTCAAAATTTCTTGCTCATCCGAACGTAGTCCCCAAGTTTATTTACTTGATGCTTGCTCATCCGAGTGTATGTGAGTGAACTCAATTCCAAGTTAAAAGAGTTTGGCTTTTCGCGGGTGTATAGATCAACCCACCGTCGGGCTTCCCCGGTGGCGGGTGCATTGGTATGTCTGCCTTCGGGGAAACCTGCCGCCTTTATCTTTAAGGGACATCCCTTACAAATGTATTTTACTATTACACTGCATCAATCTCTTCATGTCACGTAAGCACTACCAGGGCATGTCTTTGGGTGCCACGTGTATGTCCTGACACAACATTCATGATGATGTGGCTCACTATTTACATTAATCTCATGTTCAAGGTTGAAGGGGTAGTAATCAAGCTTGACATACTTATTCCGATCGAGTGTTGTGTCTCCCGCATCATTTTCATAGGCCAAGCGTCTTTTTATTAATAGTACTAAATGCATCATAAGGCGTAATCACTATACAATTGAAATGCCATCAATACGCCACCTGACTTACTACTTGAGTAGGGAGGAGAAATCACAGGAAGACGTGCCATAACTTTGAATTAATGGGTGTGGAAAGGCGTGACTGCACGCCTTCCCAAGGCATGAGAATGTGTGCGGTGCCTCCCCAAGGCAGGAAGGCGTCACTCCTTCCCAATGCAGGAAGAAAGCGTCTTCCCAAGGCGCTCCCCACTCCCCCCGTCTATATATACACGACGAGGAGGGATGCCTCACTTCCCCCTCTCGGCTTCACACAAACTCTCTCTCTCCCTCACTTCTTTTGCTCGTTATTCTGCCTCTTTGCCTGCCATTTTTTTCTTTCATTTTCCTTAAAAAATGATGGTTTCTGAAAATTCTGAAAAAATCATTCTTAAATATTCCAAAGACTTGCTGGAACCCGAATGCCCTCCTAAACCGTGGGCTATTTTCGACGATGCTGTCCAATGCATCATTCATGGGATGAAGCAGCTTAGAGGTTGAAACTCCTCTAAATTTAATGCTTTTGATGGAGGGCGAGACTACCAGCAAATGTGACTATCTGAAGGTGAACTTTGTTCCGTTACCAAAAGTGACTCGCGACCATTTTTTGATGTCTGTGATTTCCTATGATTGTCACACAAGGCCCATGACGGGTTGGTTGGAGTGGTTGGAATACATATTCTCCTTCCTTGATTATGTGACTACCTTGAAGAAGATGGGTATCCATGAGGCCTTGAGAGTCAGTTAGCGCCACAACATCTGTACAGACCCAGTCATCGTGGAAGTCTTGGTGCTGCATTGGAGCCAGCAGACCCACACATTCGTTGTCGGATGGGGTGAGTTCACACCTACTTTGGAGGATATCCACGTGCTCATGCAACTTTCATTATTTGACAAGGTTGTCAAAAACGTGATCCTACCTAGGATGGTGGAGAGATCTCACGAATCAGATCATAAGATAGAATCATGGATCATAAGATTGTACTATATAGTAGTAATATTATGAAAAAATATAATTTACAAAACTACATATTAAATTCTTGAATATAGTTAATTAATCAACGGTAAATTTCACTATTTTACTAAGTATAATTTAAATAAATAAATAACAACTTAAAAATTGAACATATTAAATGAACGAACTTTATATTATATTCTTATCAAAACCTTACAAAATTATGGTTAGTGGGATCGTAAGATCGTAGTAGGATCGTAAGATCTTACCAATTTAAGACAAAAAATATAATAGGATAGTAAGATCCTCCCAATTTAAGATTTCTACCAATGTATTGGATCGTGGGGATTAGACATGATTGTGAAATCATATGATCCTATGATCCGAGTTTAACAACAATGTTCTTTGCACTTAAGCATACCCACATTTTGACACGACACACACGCCTTCTGGCTTCACGACATTCCCACATTCGGACTTCACGGTATACAACCTTTGAGGTCCAAACCTTTGGGTTTCATGCCTCCAGGCTTTACGCATTGTTCTTTAGTTATTTTCACCTTTAGGATTTGAATAAAAAAAATAATAACAATTTTTTATTGTCTGTACACGTTGCAGGGTGACCTTATGACATGATTAGCCCTCGGGTCTTCACTATGGCCATCAGAAATTCTTTGGGCAAGAGGATTGCTCTGGCTCCCATCTTCCTTGGGAATTTGTACTCCATGCTAGATCATATCCACAACGGCCTATAGCGTAATTTGGGGTGGTATAAGATTAGTTCCTACCTCGACTACACTTTCCAGTAGATTCTCATTTGGGAGAGGTTCCCCATGTGTGTTCCTTCCTGGTCTTTAACCTCCACACATTTCAAAGGCTGCATAGATTCACCACTGGCATGGGCATGGTCGGGGAGTAAAGTTTTGAAGCAGCAAAGCTTCGCCATCGATGTTGATGTGCTGGGATATTTCACGCCGAGACCCTACTCTCTTTGCCAAGATGGCTACGTTAGAGATGCGACATGGCCCCTTATGGGGAAATTGATTGAGTTAGGTGCTATGGGATCTCCCTTGGTGGTCCCTCCTGAGGATACACTTATCTTGGCTATTCTTACGTCGTTTACCCTCTCGATGGTCACTGAATGTGCGTGTGACACCCTCACCTATCAGTGCACTTGGGTGGCTCGTCAATTCATATATGATCAGGGAGTTACTCCCAAGCGGCAGGCACGCCTCAAAACCCCAGATGCTTTTGATTATTGGTTGTCAGACTTTCACAGTTGTAGCGAGACTCCGAGATATGTCCCTGACCTGTCATTTACTCGTTCGCCTCAAGTTACTTCGTCGATGTAGACATACTGGCGGACCATGGTTGGTAGGTGGCGAGATTTCTTACAACTTCCCCCTACTGACCTGCCTTGGAATACGATATATAAAGGGAATATCATACTTAGGGTAATGAAGCCACTCTCTGGCCAAGGGGAGGATGGGTATATTCCCAGCAAAACTAAGAAGAAGAGAAAGGCCCCCACAGTCGATGGGTCTAGTTTTGAGGATTCGGCTGGGTCACTTGACGTAAAGGCTTCTAATCCTAATAGGGTTGAGCCCATCAGTTCGGAGCTCGTGGTAGACGACCAGCCCCATGTTCCTAGGCTCAAGTCGACTCTAAGGAAGAGGATGCATAGATGCCTTAGACGAACAGCGAGGGGCATCTCTAGAGAAAAGTCCACATATACCCCTACTCCTGAGGTTTCAAGAACACCTCGGCGTAAGTTTTAGACCAACGTCATTAGCTTTGACGATAAGTCTTCTATAAGTAAAAAAGTTCTCCCTCTCTCTCCCTCTCCCTCTCTCTATTTATTTTCTACATTCTACTTATACATCAACTATACATACATGTTCTGCTATATAATTTTTTTTAGACGCCATGATGCGGCGAGTGGTTCTTCTAGGGAGGTCAGTTATGCCTTCGATGCACTCTTACGACAAAAGGCTGGAGGCGACATAAGGGCATCATCTTCGAAGGTGGCTCCGTCTATCCCTGAAGGCTCCTGTGAAGAATCCACTTCACCATTCTCTTTTTTTTTCTTAATTCAATTGATTTTTGCCTCATTATGCTGACTTAATCTTGTGTTTTAGGGTCACGAGGAGGAGGTGATCATAGGCCCCCAAGCTTCAGACGCCGTTGGGGGGGGNGGGGGGGGGGGGGGGGGTTCTAACCTCGCCCCATGGGCGCTTCAGCTTCATGACGAGGAAGCCTTCCACAACGTACTTGCCCTTTTCAGTTTACTTTTCATGTATGATTTCACTTACCTTTCCCCTTTTATATTGGCACTTATTATTCGGCTCTTTTAGGAGTTTGCTATGCCTCTTTTTCCCACCTTTAGGCCAATGCCCGCCGACGAGGCTGCAGGCGTGGGCGCCATGACATGTCCTTTGGTGGCGGTCACTCCTAATATTAACATTATAGCGCCCTCCATCACGCCTTCCGAGTCTCATGGTTAATACGGAGGTAAATACATTCCTCTAATTATTATGGTCATTCGTACTTCATCATTTCTGACTTGCTTCTCCCTTTTGACATGATTCTCAAGACTTCTTTACGAACATCCTTGAGTTTCATCTTCCAACTCATGGTGCGAGTCCATAAGTGAAGGATAAATTGGGCTTCAGATTCCCATGGATGATTTGAACGATTTGGGGATTGAGCTCACCCTTGAGTCCATGTCCTTTAACATTTTGGGGTCGACTATTGGGATTTGGCCTAGGCGACATGGAGAGCCTCGAGTGCACAGAGAGGTGCAAAGGAGATCGTGCTGAAAAAGAGGCTCATTAGGAGTCCTCTTAGGACGGTCATAGTACCGTAGAGGATCGCACCAGTCTAGTATCCACTACCGTAGTCAAGTCAGACAGTGACACTTCAAGCGCCAATAGTGGCTAGTTCTCCACCTTCAGACTGGCCTCTTTTTCTCTGCCACTGTTTGGGGTTTGTGAGAAGTTTTACGGCGTGATGATCGATAGCCTCATACTTCCATACTTGCAAAAGGAAGACCAGTTGTATCCTGACATGAGCTTTGATGGAATGAGAGAGTTTCTTACCTACCATCAGATGATCCCTCAACTTGCTAGGTCAGATCCTTAATGTCATGGATCACTTGACTCATGAGGATGTGGATCCTTGGGCCCTTTCTTAATGCGGAGTGCTTGCACGACCTTAACCCTCTAGATCTGGCTTTGGAATTGATTCGCCCTCACATTCACGTATGTAGGAGGCTTCAGAGGTGACTACTTAGGATCAACGAGGTCGAAGCCTTGGAGACATAGCCTTGGAGACCGTATTCAGGCAGCCACAGAGGCGGTGGTGAAAGTCATCAAGGGCATGGTCAGCAGACATCACACTATGTTGGAGTGTTATCCCAACACTTCAGGCGATGTCACCTCGACTTGTTCCTGGAGCCTTAATTTTTGTTTTACTTTACTTCTTTTATATTCTTGTATATTCCGATATTTGTACATCTGCGCAACATTAATACAAAATAACATTTTATTACCTCGTGTAGCAATGTATTTATTCATACTTTAGACTTTTATGTTTTCCTACTTTAAACTTTTCATTATGCATGCTTATGTGTTCCTACTTTGAACTTGTATCATGCTCCATTATCATGCGTTCCTACTTTGCACTTTAAGTCTCCCTTACAAGCGACTTTAACATAAGCATTTTCAAACCAAAAGAATCTCTAAATTAGATTTAGTTGTACGACAGCGGCCATATTCTGCTATAGTAAGTAAAATAAAAAATTAAATCAAAATTGTGTGCTTTAAAAGTTCAACGAATCCTTCTCCCCTATTTTAGACAAAAATATTATCTATAACGGCCAAGTTCCGTTTTGGGGAGGATCACAACAGTGGATAAGTTCCGCCTAGACACTAGAAATGTTTAGTAATTTTGTTGTTAACTTACCTCACTAGACATAATTTTGATAAAACAAACAAAAGTGAAGTTGATATTATTTGAACATCCATACATTTCTTTGTTTTCTTATCTATTTTCGTTGAAACGTCTTACATGTAATTCAGGAACAAACCTCGCTGAAACGTCTTAAGTGCATTTCAGGATAATGAGCCAGTGACAAGTTTTTGACCATCTTACAAAACATGAAATAAAATTACAACACTAAGCATAATACATCTTGATATACTTGAAGATGATTGTCGTTGGTAGACTTGGTGTGTTTGAGGGTCAGCCAACCGAATATACCCGCTGTCAGCTATGGAGGCGATTGCGTATGGTCCTTCACACTTGGGCTTTGAAATTCTTGGTATGTACTCTTTTCATCATATGTTCATCCGCTTTCAACACCAGGTCCCCCACGGTGAAGGTTTGAGATTCACAACGGCTTTGTATATATGGCTCGTGTGCTTTTGGTATGCTTGAATGCTCTTATTTTCCTTGTCTCCTATCTTCTCAAGTACTTCTAAATCTCCAAGGCTTGTAGCATGTTCCACCTCAGCAAATGATAAGAGCTTGGCAGAAGGTATCATCACTTATAGGGCATGACGGCCTCACATCCATATATCAATGAGAAATGTGCTGTTGAATGGGTGTTCACTTCGATGTTCTGTATGCCCAAAGTGCTAAGGGTAGGAGCTCGTGCCAATTTTCTTGAGAGATTCATGAGCCATCATACTCAGAATCCTTAGCAGCGTCTTGTTAGTCGCCTCTACTTGTCCATTTCCCTTGGGGTAGTAAGGTCCGAATCTATCATGGTGAATGCTGTAATTCTCAAATAACTGAGACACTACTTTTCTTGTGAACGCATTGCCATTATCTGAGATTATCCTCCTTGGTAGTCCAAATCCAAAAATTATGTTCTCCTCGATGATGTTGTAGACTTGCTCTCCGGTCCCTTTTTCAATGCAACTGTCTCCACCCACTTGGTGAAGCAATTCATGGCAACCAAGACCATATGTTTCCTTGGGAGGCTGGTGAGATGGGACCTACGAAGTCTAAGGCCTAAGTATGAAATGGCCATGGGACTTTACCGGGTGCAAGGACACCGAAGGCGTGTATGGCGTTTTCCAACACTTGGCACGCGTAGCATTTTCTTGCGAACTCCGTTGGATCCACCTCCATGGTCGGACAACAATACCCCGTTCTTAGTAATTCCTCATACAAATACCTCACTCCTCAATGCTCTCCACAGGTGCCCCCGTGCATCTCTTCCATGCTCATGCAAAATTTTACGGGGTTTGTAGGCAAAATTCCATCCCTCAAGTAGGTGATGTAGGGTTATCTCAAATCACAGAGAAGTTCTATGAAATTTACCTCATTTGGCTCTGGTGGTAGTTGACACTTCAGACAAGCTTTTTGAAGTGCGAAGGCTTCTTCATTTATGTTAATCCAATAGTATCCTATCCTTTGTAGACGTCTATGCAGTAGCGCCCATCTGTGGAGCAAAAATCCTCATGAAGTTGTTGGAGCCGCCCTTGGCCTTCCTTAACGCTTATACACCTTGCAAGGATCCCGCCCGTTCCATACCCGGTAAAACAATACCCCATAGAATTGAACGAAGCTTTTTAAGTCTAAGTCTATAAGTATATCCCTCTCACTAAGCCTCTTTCAGATATTGTCTCTCCAATCTAAGTGCGACATCTCTTCGGTGTTCTTAGAAATAATAGGACTTTCCTGAATGGACACCTCAATGGTAGGGATAGGATACGATACTGGAAGGTTGGAGGTGAGCGTGGCTAAGGTGTCTGCATGGCGGTTCTGGGATCTAGGTGTGTGTTCGTAGACTAACTTCTCAACTGTGTTAGTTAGCCTTTGGATGTAATGTTTGTACTAAGCGAGGGCGGGTTCCTTAACGGTGAACTCCCCGTTAATCTAATTGATTATCAAGCTGGAGTCCCCCTTTACTTTGAGCTCAATTACCCCTTTCTCCTTCGCATACCTCAACCCAAGAACCAAGGCTTCATACTCATTATTCATGCAAGGGAAGGTTAGCTTGTACACCATTAGAACATGTTGCCCCTATGATTTTCTAATACAAGTCATGTTCCTCCCCAATTATGCGTGGAAGAGCCATGGAAACCCAGCCCCCGTACTGCTTCCTCACAAAGATTTACCTCATGGAACTCTCTCGGGATGGTCTCATCCAAGGGTTTTGATTCTCCGTTCAGAAATTTCACTAGTAGATCTGTGAGGGCTTGGCCATTTTATGCCTTCGGTGTCATGGGTGTGATTTCAAACTCGCTCAACAACATTGTCCACCTAGTAAGCCTCCCATTCAGGGCTCGTCTGGACAATACGAAATGGATCGGATTAGACTTAGTCATTAAATGGACTTTATTATCAATTAGGTAGTGCCAGAGCTTCGAGTAATGAAGACAAATGCCAAGCAATGATTCTCCTTGAGGGGTGTATCTCAACTTCACGTTGAGCAAAACCCTACTCAAGTAATAGACTGGCAGCTATGCTCCTTTTAGCTCTTGAGCCAATAATGCTCCAATGGATTTAGCCATTGACGTAATGTACAAAATCAGCGGTAAGTCCCTCGGAGTTACACCATGGTGGAGGAGGCGAGTAAGACATCCTCGATATGCCTGAAATGCCTCTATTGTTCGAAGGCCAACTCAAACTTAAAATCTTGCTTCAGTAGTGGTTGCAAAGCGCTAATTGATTCTGCCAAGGAGGGGATGATATGGCGCATGTAAGAGACCTTGCCCAATAATGATTTAAGCTCCTAAACTGTCTACAGTGATGACTTGTCCCTGATAGCTCTCACCTTCGACTGCTCAATGTCTATTCCACGTTGATGCACATAGATACCCAAGAAATTACCGTGAGTTACTCCAAAAGCGCACTTCAGAGGATTCCTCTTGAGCTTGTACGTCATGTACCTCTAAAAAATGCTCCTTAGGTGTCTGGGATGCATGTCCGCTACTTTGGACTTCACAACCAAGTCATCCACATAATCTTCCACGAAGTCATGTATCAGGTTATGAAAGATTACCATCATTAACCTTTGATAAGTAGCTCTAGCATTTTTTAGTCAGAAAGGCATGACAACATAGTAAAAAATTTCAAACGGAGTCCTGAAGGTGGTCGTCTCTGTGTCTCCAAGCGCCATCCTAATATGGTTGTACCCACTAAACATGTCCATGAATGAGAACATCTCATGTTCCGTCATGGCAGCTACCAAGGTGTATACAATGGGAAATGTGATATCATCTTTCAGGCACACCTTGTTCAGATCCCTGAAATAAACACAACAACGTATCTGGCTATTTGTTTTTTTCACCGACACAATATTGGCCAACCGAGTGTGGTGCTCTATTGATTTTATGAACTTGGGCTCCATGAGCTTGGTGATCTCATACTTTATTTGTAATTCAACGTGGGTGCGAAAGTGCCACAGCAGCTGCATGGATGAGGCTACATCCATGGAGACCTTGATTTTATGAGTTACCAAGGCGGGATCCAGCCCCAACATCTCCGTGTACGACCATGCGAACACATCTTGAAATTCTGATGTAGAATCAATAAGCCTTCTTTTTGACCTTCAGCAAACTTTTTGCTAGGAGGATGGGTCTCTTCCCTACCTCCCCATCAAGGAACACTTCCTCCAACTCCTCTTGTGACGACAACGGTATTGGCTTAAAAGGTTCTTCCGGCACTTGGCAATTCATCACGTATGTCCCACTCATAAGCCCTTATTGTTTTACAAATGCCTCCACCGACATCATATTCTCCTTTACTCTATCGTCGTGGGATCAGGGTGTCCTCCTGACCTTGCACACCATTACAAATGATACGCTCCTTTTCCATTTGGGAGCGTCACCCTAGTGACTACCTCGCCGCCCGTCGTCACCTTATCCTTGCCCCACGTGTCTTCCCATTTCGTCAAGGTGATGGCCGTGATCTTTCTTGGGACAACTGTCTCGGCTGCAACAATCTCATCAAACAAGGTGGCCTTAACCAAATGGGCCTCAATCTCGTCGAACGGTTCTTTCGTGGCCGCTATGGTGATGTCATTTGCATTGCATCTAGACTTGATGCACTAGTGCATTGTGGAAGGGATGCTCAACAAAATGTCGTAGATGGTCTCAGACTCAATGACCTAAAGGAAATTCATGATGCGGATTGGCCCTACTTGCACCTCTAAATTGACATATCCCAACATTATGACGGGCGATGATGAGAAGCCCATGATGATAATCTGCAACTTAACCACCCTCTTCTCAGGTATACCTGCCGCTCAGAAGATAGCGAGTAACATGACATTGACTCTGGACCCATTGTCAATAAGGCTCCTTCTAACTTGCATTCCATTGACCAAGGCTTCCATATATAGAGGGCGGTTATGCCCCACTCTCTTCACCATGCGGTCTGTGTGGTGAATGTGATGACACCCTCTTCATTTTTTCTTATTCTCCCTAAAGGTGGTTGGGAAAGTATCACTGCACCCTGGCCTTGCTCTGTTCAAAGACGTTTACCAATGTCTGTGTCACTGGACATCGAGCCTCTTAGTCTAGCTTCAGCATGTCGAAGAAGTTTTTACAAACTCTTGTCTTCAAAAGTAATTCTATGAAGGCATCATCTGTTTCCATATGAATCATTTGTCCTCTTCATCCGTCGTGGTCCTTCATGATGAAGAGGGACCTCCCACCACACTAATCATATTTTCATTAACATGCAGTGAGAAAGGCTGGTCCTCCACGACTTCCATATATTTCGTGATGATCTCCCATTTCTTAAGCTTATCATGGAAGATCCGCCTTAAATTCCTTCAGTCTTTCATCGCGTGGGAGGTGTCCCGGTGGAAACTACAGTAGCAGGCAGACCCTCTTTCCACTCTGGCGGGCAACCTGTCCACCCAAGGTCTATGTATGATTTTATCTTTTACCCAGGCATCTAAAAGCACATCTACCTTGTCCATGGAGTAGGGAAAGAATCACTTTCACTCCTGCCCCACTTTGCACTCCACCCCTGGCTTCCATGCATGCCCTTGATGCCCACTCTGCTCTATAACTTTCAGCTTGGGAATCCAAGTGTTTATGCGTTGAGCAGGTATATTGAGGCGAGAGAACGTGGTGATGTCGAGGTTCTCCATATGTGCCTTATACTCATTTAGCATCTCGCATATGCACATCTTTAACAATGCCTCCACTCCTTTCGACAGTCAAAAGCCTTATTCTTGAACCATCTAACGTAGTTCATCAGGTCCTCAAATTTTCTTTGAGGCTCGCGCCCCAACTCTAGAATACTCATTTTTCTTCACACACAAAGAACTTAGTCATGGAAATGAAAACCATGTGTGGCTAACTTAAGACTGACCTCGACCCCAGGTTGGTGTACCACGTGCATGCTCGCTTAGTCAACAACTTTGAGAACTCTCTTAGCCTTATGGACTCATCACATCCACTTAAGCCCCAGGTCATCGATGAAACATATGACGTGCTCTCTCGCACATCCTTCCTTCCCATTATAATTTTGAAGCTTTAGAGGCACATAGTCAGACATATATGGCCTCATTGCCAACTCAGATGGGTAAGGGGATGAAATTCCACTATAGTCTCACTCAAAGTGGCCTTGAGCCTTTCCATCTCCAGCATTTTTCTCAATGTCTCCCTAATGATGAAAGAGCTAGGGTCAGTGCCATCGATTGAGCTACCATGCGTCGGCGTAGTATGTGTGAAGGCCTGTGGGAAGGCTGCTGGTGGGATGGTGATGTTTGTGGGCTGCTTGAGTGACTCGCATTCTGGTCACTGTTTGCTATCCCGAACATGGATGAGCCTCCGGGTTGTGTAGGTGGGATGGGCATGTCAACGTCCACCCGGTTCACTGTGTGGCATGGGATAATATGGATAGTAGGTGATGGTGGATGAGGGTTTTTGGCAGCGACGAGGAGAGCGGTCAGCGTACCTAGAAGGTTACAAATCTTGACGTTAGATGACTGTAGATCCCTGATAGCATTAGTCTACTATGCCACCATCATAATGGCAGCAACGACAACGGCAAGGATGGACCTCTCCCTGGAAGTAGTTTCTTCCAGTCTTGGTTCTCTATCAATGAGTTGATATTTTCCCTTTCCAAATGGGAAGAAGCTCTGGTGATTCTACCACATCCGGTGATACTCAATGAAAATGGTGTTAGACAGGTCACTCCCGAGAGGAGTCACCAAAATGTTTAGGGGTTTTCGAGTGATGTGAAAATGAGTGACCTAGTCTAATGAAAAGTAAGTCTGGGAATGTGAGAATGATGTGACTGAAAGGGTGAATGATAGACACCGTAGGTCTACCTCAAGAAGGTGACAAATACCTTTACTGATCTAAGGTTAGCGGGAACTCCAAGTCTGAAATATTCTTTGATTTCTTGACCTAAGGAAATGTAAGAGCAATGATGATGATGATGATCCCCATAATGATATCAAGGACTCCTTTATATAGATAGGGTCGAGTAGAGACCGTAGATCTGTCTTTTGTAACGGTATAAACATAATTTGTAATAAACATGGCCATGCCTAAAACGTGCATACACTCTTAAAATAATGTGACATTTATAGAACGTGATCATACTTTACGCCTGTAACTAGTCGTGCCTTCATGGCATCGAGCAATCGCATAACCAACTCACAAATGGAAGGCTTGAAATATGCATAACACTCAGAGGGGTCCCGACCATGTCACCCGTCGTCAGGCTTCCTTGGCGGCGAGTGCATTGGTATGGCCACCTTCAGGGAAACTCGAAGGTGGCACAAGGGATTCTTTTCCCCAATAGTCGCGCATCACATATTTTTTATCCTTCTTTATCAGAAGGGGCATATCTTAGGTGCCTAAGGAGGCCATACCCTTCAAGGAGGTTTTCCTCTCTTGGTATAGCGTAACCTTTCTAATCCTACCAGACCGCAATCCTCAGATTGTTCCCAGGTAATGAATGACCTTCGAACCTTTGTCAATAAGTTTGAAGGTAGGTTACGACACTAACGTTCATTTAATGAGCTTGCCACCTTTATAAGTCTAGGGGGCGTCCTCACCAGTATAGTTATTGGGTGCATCGCCTTTATATTTAAGTGACGTCCCTTACAAATGTATTTTGCTATTACAATACATTGACCTCTTCATGCCACGTAAGCGCTACTCGAACCTGTCTTTGAGTGCTACGTGTACATCCTGACACGTCATTCGCGATGATGTGATTGACCATTTACTAAATCATTGTCTCCTTCATATATATTTATTCATCCTCTCTGCAAATGCTTGATTTTTAGTTTTTTTAATATGAGATTGAATATTATATAGGCTTTCATTTCTCTCATGAACTTCTAGTTTAGGTTTCTTATTCATGGAAGTTACATTTATAAGGCCATTACAAATTGTGGAATGTGTCTAGCTACCACTTAGCACGTGAGACCGAACTAATGATCTAAAAAGGGGCATGATTATTCTCCTTGGTTTTTCCTCTTCTTGTCTATCATTGATTTTTTTTATCACGACTATTTATTGCTATAAGTGACATCCAACAATCATTATCCTTCCACATCCTAAAAGTTTACCTTTCAATCTCAGCTATCAAATCTTAAGGATAGATTTAACAATGTTATGATGCTACAATTTTTTAGTAACCATTATGTTTAAAGAATCATCTAATTATAAAACAATGATCTATTTGTAAAGTTTCAGGCTCTAATTCTTATAACCTCAACATGTTATATACGAAATAAGGAACAAATTGAAACCATGCCAAATTCTATTGTTTTTAATTTTAAATATTTTGAATTTTACTTAGATCCTTGAAAGAAAAAAATTCTAATGAACTCACTTAAAAGTATATTTTGTAAAGTTGACTTTTTTATTAATAGTAAATTTTGGTAATGTAACAAAATTATTGTATATTAAAGATATGAATGTTGAGAGAATAAAACGAATTAATGATGTATGAGATTAAAATGTAAATTCTGAATAACGTAGAATGATGATAATCATCGAATATTTATCGAGGTTTTGAACAGTTATAATAGAAAAATAAAAAACCAAGAGAGGAAGAAAGAAAAAAACAAAAAATGGTGGATCCCATCTCACCAAAATTAATGTGGTCCCACATGATAATAAGATGCCAAAAATATATTAACAGGGAAAAGTTGCCTTCGTTCAATAAGGGTTTAAGGTCCCAATAATGTAGTCTGAACTTCATTAATTAAATTACTTTATAAAATAATAATAATATAATTATAATTATATAAAAAAATTTCTTTTTCGTTCATTGAATCTGATTAAGGTTCGGTCTCAAAAAGAACAAAGAGAAAATCTAATCAAGCTTCTGCTTTGATTGAAAATGGCGAATAAATAAATGCGAAATGTACTGATTGTCTGCAATTTATATAGAATGCCACGCCTTCGTCTCTCTCTAGCATTGCGCATTGGGTGCTAGATACAGATACAGTCATAGACAGACGTAAGCAGCTCTTTCGATCGTCGACCCTGAATCCTTGGCCTACTTTCAGGGAAATATCCTTATGGGGTTTTAGATTGAATCGTAAAGATAAGTGATTCTTCTTTGGCTTGACAGAAGTTTGATTTACTTTCTGTTGAATTTTGTATTTCTTAAGATTCAGCTGTTTCAGTGTTTTCTGTGCACCAGTGCAATTTAGTTCTACTTCTGTATAATTTGCGTTTCGTATTAGGATTTTTGTAGTAGGGTTCTGAGACTCAGGATTTTTGGGAAGACTTGGTATGATTGCGTGAGGATCTGAGACTCAGCAGCTCAAAGGAGCTCGGAAATGGTTCTTTAGGGAAAATAAAAACTGAGTGTGCTAGATATAAACGGATTCAATAGAGTGATAGGTACAAGAAGTATTTGATCTTCGGAGTGCTTAATTTAGGGTCTGATGTGAACTTTTGTGATTGAAAAATAATGGAAGGGAATTTAGCACAAGGAGGTATAGGTTCTAGCGGCACTTCCTATGGTGGTCTTGACTTGCAGGGATCATTGGCTGTTCATCGTCAAGCACCACACCCACACACCTTACACCAACAACATCGTCTTCCTACTCGTCAAGGGTCTTTAGTCCATCCCACGATTCATGAGGGTTTTCCATTGACAATGGGAACCATGCAAAATTGTGAACATACTATTTCCATGGCAGATTATAGTAAGGGAGAAAGAAGCAAAAACTCGGCAAGCGATGAGGACGAGCCAAGCTTCACGGAGGAGGGAATGGATGGTCATAATGATGGTAATAGGGGAAAGAAGGGATCCATGTGGCAGCGTGTAAAGTGGACAGATAAAATGGTGAAACTTCTGATTACAGCTGTATCTTATATAGGAGATGATGCTGCTGCAGATTGTGCAGGCCCAGGAAGAAGGAAATTTGCAGTCCTGCAGAAAAAGGGAAAGTGGAAATCTGTTTCAAAGGTAATGGATGAAAGGGGTTATCATGTGTCGCCTCAGCAGTGCGAGGATAAATTTAATGATCTTAACAAAAGGTATAAGAAACTCAATGATATGCTTGGAAGGGGTACATCTTGCCAGGTTGTCGAGAACCCTGGACTTTTAGATGTGATAGATTACATAACAGAGAAAGAAAAGGATGATGTTAGAAAGATTTTAAGCTCAAAGCACCTGTTCTATGAAGAGATGTGTTCTTACCATAACGGCAATCGACTACATCTGCCTCATGACCCAGCATTGCAGCGTTCCTTACAGTTGGCTCTTAAAAGCAGAGACGATCATGATAATGAGGATTTGAGGCGGAGCCAACTTGATGATTTAGATGATGATGATCAAGATTTAGACACTGATGATCATGGTGATTTTGAGGACCCTCATGCTTCACTTGGAGAAAAGAGGGGGGGTGTATATGGAATTCTAGGAGGCTCTGCAAAGAGGTTGAAACAAGGCCCTGGTCACGAAGAAGCGAGCTTTGGGGATTTCTTGAGTTCTCATGACCGCAACAAAGGTTTTTCTCATACACAAATTGCCGAAGCTGATACGAATCAAGTCCAATCTGAAAGCATGAAAGCTTCTTGGCCGCAAAAGCAGTGGATGGAGTGGCGTTCAATTCAGTTAGAAGAACAGAAGCTTCAAATTCAAGTTGAGACGCTGGAACTGGAAAAACAGAGGTTTAAGTGGCAAAGATTTAGTAAGAAAAGAGACCACGAGTTGGAAAAACTGAGGATGGAAAACGAGAGGTTGAAGCTTGAGAATGAGCGAATGGGATTAGAATTGAAGCGAAAAGAAATGGGTGCTGGCTTTAGTTAATGATTTATTTTTATCCAAGCTTCTTTTCTGTTCTTCAAAAGCCAAGTTGATTTTATCTGGATTGTCAGATGCTGGGTAGAGCAACCTTGTTGGTTATTACAATGTTTTCTAAATATGCCATGTAATATTTGGACAGTGACAACACCATGCTGGTTGTTCTTACCATTTACTAAAATGATGTTTCTACCGTTGAAGAGTTTCATGACTAGAGGGCTTTTATACTTTTACTATGTAAGCTTGGATATTTGACTTGACATATGGTAGTTTTTTCTCTTTATTGATATAGCATTGCTTTTAATTTAAGACCTATAGTTGGTAAATAGTGGTTCATTGGTCGATTGTGTTTTCCACTTATTGTCTCACTGATTCTGATATGAAGTTTTCTATGAAGATGAATGTGAGAATAAATTTGCTAATAATTAGGTTATTGACCTGGGACAATATACTACTGGGATTAATCATCTTATCTCAAAACACCATTCAGGTACATTTCAATCCAATCTCTTGAAAATTGTCTAAAATGTGTTAAATCTGTGAAGAGTAACCTTCTCATATTAGGTCATGTATAGCAAGCCTTTTACTTATGTCGTTAGGCCTTTTGTTTATGTAATTGAACTTTTACTGAGTGGATTATCAATTATGTGTTCTAGGGAGGCGATTATTCCTGCCACACCCTCTCTATTTTTAGTTGGGTGGCAATTATACTTTTGCGTTTGAATTTTTCCTTCCCAGAGATAGCAGTGAACTTCATTATTAATTGGATATAGGATGCTCGAGATGCTATTTGTTTCTTGTTATGTATTCTTTGCGAAAGTATTCTCAGGTGGTTAAGAAACAATGTCAAATGATAGAAAAGCTGCTATCTTGGAAAGTTTTTTAACACTTACCTGCTTGATCATGAGCCTTAATCTGCTGTCTTGTTGTCTCTCTAACTTTAGAACCAAAAGTCGCAGGAGAGTAAAAGAAAGAAAATGAGGGTTGCTTCTCTGTGACAATACAGTATATTTAGCAAGAATTTCCATCTACCTTTGGGTTGAACTTTGTTTCTAGGAGTCAAAGTTCTACATTACCCTCTGTCAATTATATATCAAGTAATGTCTTCTACCAGAATATTCAAAGAGGCCAATTCCCATTCGTGGTGCTCAATTAAATGAAATAATGGTATGTGTCTATGTTGTGTATGTGCCTTTCAGTCTTTTAAAAGTTCTATTTCTGTATCCATGGTAAAAGTGAGGTTCAAAATTTCTCCTCTTCAGATAATGCAAGTTATGAATAATGCGGGATCGATTTATATGTGATTATATAACTGGACTCTGATTGCATTACAAACTGATAAGGTTTTAATTATGAAATGTGAAATTGAACTAAGGCTTTTGAAATTGAATCATAATATGACAATCCTTGAAAGAAACCATGTAATGTTGAATTCATTTTAGATACCACAAGTGTGACACAATTCAAAGGTAATCTAATGGCATTCTCTGTTTGTTGGGTTGGAATTAGGTTATGAAGCCATAATTAGTAGAAGCCTAATTGAACAAGGTGAGAATGTAATTGTAGGAATAGAATGTTGCATTCTGTTTTTCTTGTTCTACATCAGTTTTTCTTCCTGATGAAGCTGTACTGCTTAAGGTGTTATCTTCTTCGTTCTGTGACTGGGAATCAATTTTAACGTGTGGCAGGATCAACTATGTGGAGTTTGTGTTGCTCTTGAGTGGATCATTGTGTAATATACCAGAAGTATCTGTTTTTGAACTTGCTTTTCAAATAAGTTTCATTGTTGTTTTCCTTGAATATCTTCAATAGAATGGTACATATCTATTGAATTATTTGCTTCAAAAATCTTTCTGGATTTTCGATAAGATGAGTCTTGGAGACCTCTTAACCATTATGGAGGACTGCAAAGTTTGTCTTTTGTAAAACAAATTGGCTTTGGTGTTCTACCAAGAATTGACCTTTTCTGTTGTTTTGTAGAAATCTGAACTTGAAAATTATCAGGAGAGAGTCAGAGTAAAATGATTTTCCAAATTCATGAAATTCTAGTAGTAAATTTTTAATTGTTTCCATTTCATGATGGTAAATGAGTGAATACTAGAAAGTAAGAATTAGTATGTTACAACATTTACCAAACTCTAATTAGTAGTTTCTGGAGATGAATGTAAAATAGTACTGGACTTCTGTTAGAAACTTTTAACTTTTACCCAAATTCATGGACTTCTGTTAGAATGGAATATTTCAATTGTGAGTGATGATTCTGATAACCTTCTGTACTACTGGGTGAAAGGAAAGTCTATAGAACTATGCTTTCTCAGATTTTTTTATAAATCACTTTTAATCTTACAGCTTTTAAGATTCAGTTGCAGCTTTTATAGATGATTTAGGATGAAACAGAACAGCACCTCCGGAATTGTAATATGTTCCGTCGACTTACAAAAAAGCATTAAATCTTATAGCAGAAAGATTCTCAGGATTTTGAAAGTTCATGTGACATCTCCTTACTATGACCTGCTTAAGTCTCTGAACTCTTATATATTCAGTATTAGCCAGATTTTCTTGTTCTTGGGAATGTAGCTCAGCTAGTTATGGAAAGTGGGGATTCATCAAGCCTCAGAAACCAAATTTTACATCTTGGAAGTTAAATTGGTAAGTATAGTCCTTTTGCTGCTAGCTTAAATCTGTATGAATGGTCTCGCGACATGTACTGGTGACGAATGCTGTATCAAATCATGTCAGTCATATTAACTATTGAGCTTCTCAGGATGTTTCTTATGATATTTTACAAGTAAATTGTAGATGATCACATCCCTTAAGGATAGTGTGATAAAGGTAGAACAAATTATACATAGATTATCTGATATGTTAAATCAATCTGTTGAAGCACTGTGTGGAGGTTCTTTTTCCTTCAGCCTGCATATTGTCTCATCTTAATCATTAATGATATTCCTATTGGCATGTTGGCTTTAGGGTGCATCTGGGAAAGCAAACATGCAGGACATGATGGAACTGGCAATTCAGTTGATCAATCAATATGTGCCCTGATCATGTACCAGTTGGTAAATGTTTCTTTACATAAAAATATTTTGTAGTGTTGCTTGACTTGAGCAGAATATGCTTTTTATATTTGCCGTTTTTCATTGTCCATTGCTCATCTGTTGTGAAATAGTTTACCCTGGTCATATTACATTTTGTTAATGTTGGAAGTAGATCGGACTTCTGTATATGTTCCTTGGATAGAGCTTTTGGGGGACTTAAAACAACTAACCTTTTTTCTTATACAACTAACCTTTTTTCTTATATAGGTAACCTCACAATTGCACGGCCCTTAGGGCCCACTTATAGCTACTGAACCCGGAGGAATCTGGGGCAGCAACCTACCACCTCGAATTCCCACTTAAAGCTTGCCCATGACCCATTCTCCTACCAGACAGCAGAAGCTCGCCCTACTAACCATTGGGCTACCCTGTGGTGGATTGAAAGAATTAACATAAAGAGTTGACGCTTATATGTAATTCATGCTAATCTAAAAACCCATTGACATGTAAGAAACTCCAAGCCATGCAAATGCAATGCTTCAACATGTCTATTAGTTTTGCATTTTCTTTTGTACTAGAAAAATGTAATCGTGGTACATAATATTTGAAAATGGCTTGTGCTAATCCTTTCTCTTTTTCTGTGGATGACGTAAACAAGTAAGGAAAAAAGTCATTAATGGGAAAGCAGAGAAAGCGGGATGGAGGTAATATAAGTGATTCGGAACAGAAGGCCATACATTGATCTGTTTTTTCTTAAAATTTTGTGGATGTTTAGGGATGCCAGATAGTGCTTCCCCTGAAGGTGATAAATCTTAGAAGTTAGAGAGGTTAATCACCATTGAACTGGGAAATAGCCATTACGACTGATTGCATGCTAAGGGTTCGTTTGGTATGTAAACTCTAGAATGATAAAGGTAGTTGAATTAATGACAATCAAGTTGATAGTAAAATATGATTGATATATTTGATTGTGCATGATAATCTGTAGAATAATCGAAATATACCAATCATGACAAACCTGAATTGTCGTCGATTATTCTACAGTAAATACCTTTAGAGGTAATTCAATTGTCTGCTCATGATTGTTTTACCTTGATAATTCTAGATTGCTTCTTTTATTGTAGGCAATTGAATTGCCTTCTAGGAGGTAAATTAGAATTACAAATAAATTATGACTGTTGTCACCTTTAAGAAGACAATTCAATTACTTGGAGAATTGTGAGAGGACCGGGACCCTAAATTACTTGTACTAAACGGATCCTAAATGCTTTGTTCATCCATTTTTTTTCTCGAATTCACTGGCACATCACTTGTTGTACAGTAGTGATTGACAGAGGCTTCAAATTTGTAGTATAGTCAATTCGTTGGTTTTTTGCACTCTTACACATTCCTCTCTTATTAAGCACATATTTCACTTCCTAATCAAATTCAGAATCAAAAGATAAATGTTATAAGTTTGGCTTTTGAGAATCACTCTTATTTTGGACAGTGTCAGCTGCAAGTGTGTTCACCTCTTTTTGTACCATCTTTACTTTTATTAAAAGCATGGAAAAGTTGTAACTGGATAGCAACCTCTTTCTGGGTTTTACCGTTTTGCTTATTTGCCATTTCAAGTTGTACTTTATTTATGTTTCCTCCCAATCATCATCCTAATAAATGTACCTAATAGATGACTAAGTGACGGGCGGAGCGATGAGCTACCACGTCGCTCCCAATCGAGCTTTGAGTTCACTTTCATATTTACAACTTGATTTTAAGTTGTCACAAAAAGTTTTGAGACATTAGGACCCTTTAACTTCTATCAACAAAATGTGACATTTTTCATAGGAAAGAACACTAAAATACTTTTGCGCTAGATCCTAGTCTAGCAAAAAAATACTATTACATCATGTTCTGATAACATTCTACCGTTAAAATTTATACTCTCTAACTCAGGATCTAGCAGTCGCCAATTTTTATCGGAAAATTTTAAATCAAGAGATTTTTTGTGGTAGAAAAAAGTGAATTTGATTAAAACAAGGAGGGGTCCTAAAATCGTTTTTCTTTCATCTTTCACAAGGGATGTTTATAAAAATTTCTGAAAAGTTTTCGTAAGGTAGAATTAGCTTGTGTTACCGAGCATAGCGGAATGACAGTTTTACCCTTTTGAAATGATGATTTTGCCCTTTGTGGTCCGTTTGGATGATTACAAACACAGAGAGTGTTACCAAACAAACTTTATGAAATCTGTTGAAAAGCTTATCCTGTTATCCATTTGGCCCTCTCAACGTCAAAGATGTGGACATGAATAACAGTGGAAAAAAGCAGAAAGAAATGGACGTGAGAGAAACTTCAACTTCTTCTTCTTCTTTTTTATTTTTTTATTTTTTAAAATTTATAAATTGAAATTAATTCTTTCAAAAAAACTAAATTAATTATTTTTTTTCTTCCGTTAGTTTCTCTATCCTTTTTTTTCCTTCCCATTTTGAGTTTGATGAATATGGCCACATGGGGGCATCCACCCTCTACTTGCTCAAAATGGGCTTTTTGAGTGCTTTCTTTGGGCCCACAGGGGGCCCATTATCAGTGCTCTTTATCACTCACTTGTCATAAATCACAGCCTTAATGCTTAATTAACCTTATAAACTTTGGAATCAAATATAGATTTGCCTACTTTGTCGTAAACTCCATTGCACATGCTTTCATGTTCTAATGATATATAAATTTGCAATATTTCAATGTGGTATAACTTATTTCTTAGGTCTATTAGCATTAATTCATTATTAAGTTCTAAATCTTAGCACATGCTTGTAGTTACTTGTTATTTACTCATCTTTACCTTTTAGTAAAGTTTTTAATATATGCATATGAGGGATTTTCTTGAAAATAATGGAAAAAATAGATAGTTGAATAAAGTTTAATGCATGTAAGTAGTGATTAGGAGCTAAGTATTTTTAAAAGCAAAGTACAAAAAGTATGGAATAAGAATAATATGAATGGGCGTCTCATAGCAATTAATCATTGTAATGAACATTAGATTAACTATTTTATGTAGTTTTTATTATCTTTCATGCTTAACTAAGAAAAAGGTAACAAATATGATGATGTTTGAGGCCTCGTCTATGAGTCACATTCAAGCCAATGGGCAATTTTAAATGAAAAAAAAGGTTTTTACTTCTCTTTGTGGGCTCTTTGAGAATGTGTGGTATTCATGTCAACCTCATTTTATGGGGTTGTGAGATTACAATACAATAGATAAAATGAAAAATGAAAAGAAAAATCAAAAGTTGAATTTTTTTATTTTTTTTTTATAAATGTTTAAAAATCTTGATCAAAGCATATCCTTGGTCTTAAATTATTTTGATCTTTGAATTAGTTATTGTTCCTTAACATTAAATATAATCAGATCATAATTTGAATGGTTGTACATGACTTAAACAATGTATGTAAGAGTTAATCATAAATATCCAGATTATCAACAACACATGTAATTTCAAGGTAATTTGAGGAGCCATGAAAATATTTGATCGTAGAGTTTTATATTATTAGAGAACTAACCTATTACATAAAGGTGCTATGAACCTCTATGCATGAGTAGACAATATATGTGTTCCCATTTTCACGTAATAAATATATAACTAAGGAAATATATTATAAAAAAGTAAAAATCTAAAAAAGTGAAAAAGAAAAATAAAGAGTGTGAAAAGGGATAGAAAAAAGAAGAATCAACTTGGTGGGTTGCTTAGCTGGTGACAGATAAATATAGGGTTAAATCCACATGGTAGACAGAAGATGTAAGTAAGTGTACATTCACATCACATGCTTACCCCATGTGAAGTAAACCCTTTTGTCTACATGTAAAAAACTTCTTTTTTTTGCCAATTGACCTGTAAATAAACTCATTTCAGCTCTCTAATGGGTATTTATGGGGGGCATTATCATCATTTCAGCAAAATTTTCAGTTTTTTCTTTTCCCTAATTTCAAGCTATTTTTAAACTATTTTTTTATAAGGTTATTAGTGATAAGAATCAGTAAGTGTATCAGGATATCTCAGCTAAACTTGCATTTTTATAGGACCTTCATCATTTAATCATAACATATTATTAAAATAAATTAAAATGGTCAAAAAATAAAATATAAAAAAATCAACAAAACCTAAAAGAAGGCATGTTATAAATATTATAAAAAATAAACAAAAAACAAAAATCCAGAACATTATACTACTAAGTTAGAGTAACTGTATTGAGAGTTCTAACCGTCAAATAATCTGCAACTCAGTTACCGTCCTGATAAATGTGAGTGAAGGCTATTTTTTAAACCTTTGTTTTGTATTGTAATTACATTAGTATATTTTATTTTGTAGGGTCAATTTTCATTGAAATAGGGAAAAAAGTTGGGTACAAATAACTACATTGGCTTGGAAAGTTAGCCACGCATACTTATTTTGTAATGATATTAAGCAATTAATTGTTTAAATTATTTTAACATCTCATCACTTTTTTCATGTGGTGGCAAAAATGGACAGCCAAGAGTAGGAGATAAGAAATAAGAAATAAAATTTTTAAATTCAAATATATAAAAAGATATCTAATTCACTTATATTCTGATAAAGAAAAACTCACTTGTGCATTTCGGTTAATAAAGATTGTTCACTGTTTAGTTAGGTCGCTGTAAGTTATGTGTTAAAATCTTAGATTTTAACTTAATTTAAAAGTTAACTTGAGGGTTGCTCTAAACTTATATTCTTAGTCCAATATTTATACTCAATCGATGTGAGATTATTTCTTGAAATTGAATTGAATATATTATATTGGTTGTCTTACAACTCAGACCGAGGCTGATATTCCAAATTGCATGAAAATTATGTTAGCAATCCGTTCGTCTCGAATTGAACCAGAAATTTGATCCACCAAACCGAACTAATGTCACAAAAATAACAAAGTGATTTCAGTTAGCTTTCATTTTCATATTTTTTATTGGAGAACCCCTAGTGGTCTATTTTTGTAATTTTTTTTGTTACATACCCAAGAAAAAAATAGAAATAAAAACTTGCACAAAATATTAAAAATTCATAACTTGAATAGTGCAATATTTGTCTTCAAGGATTATCTACTAAATTGCAAATATCCCTATAACTTATCTTAACTTGAATTTATATTGGTCTTTCATAAAAAATAGTTATACAAAGGATTAAAAAGTAAAAATAAATAGCACAAGGCTTTAAAAATCATAAAAAATAGCACCTTTACAATAGTACACCCCATAGCCACGAATCGCCAACCATCCTCCCCATCTTTCCCAATTATTAGCTAGCACTCCCTCGCAACTACCTAGCATATCTTCGCGGCTAGACGCAAGCTTTGTCGCGTTAGATAGAGAGCTTCACGACCATGAACGGTGAGCGTCACAGTCATGGACCGCGATATTCTTGGAATGGACGATGAACTTCTTGTGCCTAAGATGAAAGCGGTTGAATCGGGAACTACCGGAATATGTGAGGAAGAAGAATATATGGAATTTTTCGTTAGAAAAAGTAAAGATATTATGTATAATACTATCTACTATATATATATATATATTATGGTATGCTTATTGTAGTGCAGTTAACAACAGTAAAATAATGAAATATTAACCTTCTGATTTTTAAATACATATTAATAAAGACGTACCAAAAATATACTATATGTTTAGCTAAACACATAATGCATATCGATGCGAATATAATATGTACCGTAATATGTTTTCTAGTATAAAATGTAAATAGATTTTATGCGTAAAATCTGCAAATTTAAAAAGTGCCCAAATTTTAAAATCCTCACCACCCATTTAAAGTATGTGATATTTTGTATTTTTTAAACCTGTGTCATACTGATGTTTTCTTAAAAATTAATGAGAAAAAAATTGTTAATGTGATCATTTGAACTTAAGCCGTTGAGTAAAGTGAATGTATATTTTTTTAAGTAATTTTTAACAACGTGATGTGATATTTTATTGTGGTTGGAGATTATTCTCCACAAGAAAACTTCTGGCTCATGTCAAATGACAGTTGGAGAAAATAATTTCATTAATATTCGCCTTAAAATTAAGAGTGAATCAGTGAATTTCTAGTTATTAAAAATAAGATGAAGAAGTCGGTAGGAATTTCAAAATGAAAAATAATTATGTAGAGCACGACTTTTCTCAACTTGAAAAAGAGAGTGGCTTAACACTCATCCAGTGGAATTAATTGAGGTTAGAGTTTATAAGATTCTATCAGAAAAAAGGACAGATAAATACATTGACCAATAAAAAAAATTAAATCTGATTTTTACCAATTTATTATATTCGTTTCTGCAATATTCCTATCCATGTAGTCATATACCATAGACATACCATATTGTCAACTTGTAGTAATAAAATAAAAATAAAAATCTCACCTGCCATTTTTCATGGTGCGGTCACGGTATTCCAAAATTTAAACGATAAGATTACTAATTATATGATTATTTAATGACACTCAAAATTATTACAAAATTGTTAACTATTATTAGATTACTAATTTTCTGATAGTTCAATGATATCTAAATTTAATGGATTTTTAAATGATCATATATATATATATATATATATATATATATATATATATATATGTGTGTGTGAGATTTAAATTCCAATGTTTCAACTGTATATTGTAGCTAATAAATTTACAATTATTCATTTTTATGTTGTTTTCATGTATATTATTTTCATTTCATACATGTTAAGATATATTATCATAATTAAGTTTAAGTTATAAAATTTATTATTAATAATTTAATTCAAAGTTATTAATATTTTATTTAACATTTATGAATGATAACTAAGAAAATTTCACAAAGTAATGGTGCAACTTTCGTCTAATCTCATTTTAACCTCATGTGTATATATATAGTGTGTGTATACTGAGTATGTAATGATTGTCAGCAATGCATTAAAGTGTTCCTTCAGTTAGCACGAGATCGATGAATACTGAAAGTTATATTATTATTATATTAAACTTAAACTATGCCATACATGATCTCATGAACTACTGATAAAAATTAAAATCAAATAAAACTTGCTGTTACGTGCAGTCGAGAATTAAAAACTTCAAACTTATTGTTTAATTGTTGAGAGAGTACATAGAGAAGGAGAGGGTACTATACATATATATACACATTACCGAAATACATTACTAATTTTATGATTCATGATGATTAAAAATGACACCCAGAATATTAAGGCACTCCAAGAAAGAGAGAGATATATTAAAGTGAGAAGTAGCTGCTCGGCTGTAAATACAAAAAATAGTGGAGGCATAGTGGGGAAGGGCATCTCTTTTCTCTCCAGCTAGCTTAGAGGATGTTATTCTACTAAGGTATCTATCCTCCATCCTTCTATACAGCTATTTAATTGTTCTGCCAGCTTAGCACCTCACTAACCAGTCTAAAGAAAGTTATCTTACACATTTTTATTTGGGTCCCCATTTTAATAAAAAAATATTACTGTGAAACATGTAGGTTAAGCTTTCACACACCACCATCAATGTTACGAGTCACACTATCGTATGATACATTTACTTCACTTTAGAATTGGATGAGAACTTGAAAATAGAATACTCAGAAATGGATGCAGATAGAATTTATGAGAAATTACGAGCAAAGAATTTGATGAATATATTTAGGAATAAATTTAAGAATCAGATAATAGAAAAAGAATTTGATTGTTTGTATCTACTAATTCAAGTAATTTGATTCAAAGTACACGACGCTATTGAAATTCTTTTTAGTAAAAATGAGTATTATTTCAATTAATAATAATTGTTTTACAATATTTCTTGCAGATGTTACTAGTGGATACTTAAGAGGAAAATGAGAAACCGTGTTACTAGTGGATACTTTTACTATTACTCAATGTGAAAACCTAATTTTCAATTGCTTGGTAAATAGTAAGAGACACTATTGAACTTGCATGGAATTACGTACACAATGAAAAATGATTTCATCTTAGTAATAAGATTTGTAAGCCCTAACACCGAAAAAATGAATAATGTCAGTTTTCTTTGTAGTAGATTACAATAGTGAAGAAATATAGGAAGTACAATAAAGAAGAAGAAGAGAAAAGTATTGACAGCAACAAGGAAAAAAAGAATTGGAATGCTCGAATGAAGCTCTCAGTCAAGAATGATACAGAGGCTATTGCACCTCATCAGTATTTAACACTTCACTTACTCAAGCTTGAGATTATACATCATTCAGTTGTAGGGAAGGAAGCTAACTAACAAAAATTAATACTAATAGAAGCTGTTAGCTGGTATATCAGTTTGACAGTATTGAAATACTGTCAAACTATTTAAGTGATCTCAATAGGTGTGCCCAAGGAGTGGTGATCCTTAACATGTCCAAAGGAGTCCTTGACATGTTGAGGTAGTACCTTAACATCCCCCTCAATCTGAAGGGTGAGCTTCTAACTTGAAACTTGTCCTTGAGATAGTTGAATCTAGGGGTTGAGAGAGGTTTTGTGAGAAAATCTGCTAGTTGGTCCACAGAAGGTACAAACCCAACTGCCAATTAATTTTGCTGAAACTTATCCCATATAAAATGAACATTAAGCTCTACATGTTTTGTCCTAGCGTGAAAGGCATGGTTTAAGGCCATTGCTAAAACACTAATATTGTCTCACCAAAGCACTAGTGGCTGTGAGTAGAACAAACCAAGTTCATACATGACATGGGAGAAGAAAATGAGGCAGCAAATAATGCAAACGCAAACACTAGAGATAACTCAAGCTCAAGTATGAACATCTTCAGTAACACACTCAATAGTTCCCTTTCGATTAAACTGAGTAGAGAGAATTATGTGATTTGAAAATCACAGGTCCTACGAGTCATTATTGGGCATGGTATGTGATGATATAGTTCTTGGGTATTCCAAGAAACCTGACAAAACACTAGCAAATGGAAGTGTTAATCCAGAATTCAAAATCTAGTCGAGAAAAGGCCAGCTCTTATTGCGTTGGCTTAGATTCTCCCTAACTGAAAGTATCTTGGGGACTGTTGCTCAATACAGTACCTTAGCTGAAGTATGGAACTCCCTGGAGAAGAATTTTGCAAGTCAATCGAAGGCCAGGTTGATGCAACTGAAGAAAAGTCTTCAAATAGATAATAAAGGTAATTCTATAATTACTGATTTTGTGAGAAAATGAGAAAAATTGTAGATAATTTAGGTGCTTTAGGCTGCCTTATCTCAGATCAAGATTTGATGTTGAATGTTCTGAATAGTTTGGGACCAGAGTATGATCCAATAGTGGTCAATAACCTCAAGAACTGATGATATATCAGTAGAAGAAATTCAGTCCCTTCTTATGTGTAATGAAAGTAGACTTGAGAGACAATCAGTGCTAAGTGATAATGCAATCAGGATGAGTGTGAATTTGACTACCAACTATAGGAATAAAAGAGGTTCATTTGGAAATCAACAAAGTTTTAATGGAGGACCACATAACTACACTCAACAAAGCAATAATAGTTTACAACAATTCTTTAAGAAGAATGGCAATCAAGGATTCAGAGGTGGCTTCAATGGAAAAAGAGGTGGAGGCAGAAATGGTAGAGGTGGAAAGATTATTTGTCAAGTGTGTGGCAAATGAGTCATTCAACAAGTATTTTATAGGTATGAGAAATGAACATCTCAAGGAGAATTTCAATGTGCCAAATAGTGGAAATGTGTTGAATCAGTATGGTAACTTAGGAAAATTAGGAAACCCTTCAGCTTTTATGGTTTCTCCATCAACTTATATTACCTCACCAGATTCAATTTATGATCAGACTTGGTATGCAGATAGTGCTGCCACCAATCATATGATATCAGATCTTGGAAAATTAAGTTTGCCTCAAGAATATACATATGCTGAAAGGCTTGCAGTTGAGAATGGTAAGTGTTTACATATTACTCACTTAGGTTCAGCCTTGCTTCTCTCAAATTCTTTTCCTTTAAAACTCAATTCCTTGCTTAGTGTACCTGATGAAAAAAAGAATCTTATAGCATATCAAAATTATCTAATGACAATGATGTTTTGCTGAATTTCATGCTGATATTTTCTTGTAAAGGACAAGGCCAGGGAACACTCCTTTTGTAAAGAATACTTAAATATGGTCTTTACCTGCTAGTGTACCCAAATGTGAAGGATCATTCTGCTCAACACATCTTTGTTCAATCTGTCATCCCAGATGTCCTCTATCTGTCAAACTTACAAGAATTTGTTTTCAGATGAAACTAAGTCTCATTATTACTCTTTGTATAACAATGCACCAATTTCAAATAATACAAACTCTATTTTTTTTGAATATACTAGTTTTCCATCTGTTTATTCTACTGAAAACTCATTTGATGTTTCTACTAATTATACTAAACCTAAATAATGTGATGAATATGCAACAAGTACTAATATGTGGCATAAGAGAATGGGTCACCCAGTACAAAATACACTTGATAAGGTCCTTAGATCTTGCAACATTTCACCAAGAAAAATATTTAGTTTATGTGTAGCATGCCAAAAAGGCAAGAGCCATAGTCTACATTTCCCTACCTCATAGTTAATTTCTTCTCAGCCTTTAGAACTAGTCTTTACTAACTTATGAGAATCCTCACTTATAGCCACTAGGGAAAGTTTCAGATACTACATATCATTCTTAGATGATTATCGTAGATTCACCTGGATATTTCTTCTAAAGCTTAAATATGGAGCATTACAAGTATTCAATTCCTTTAAAGTCTTTGCTGAAAAATAGTTTGGGAAACCAATTAAGACCTTCAATCTGACTGGGGTAGGGAGTTCAGAGTCTTTTCTAGTATTCTTCAAAAACATGGGATACAATTCAAGCATCCTTGTCCCCACATTCACCAACAAAATGATAAAATAGAGAGAAAGTATAGGCACATAGTAGAGGCAGGCTTAACATTCATTGCGCAAGCCAAACTCCCTTTGTCTTTTTAGTGGGATGCATTCAAAACTTTTGTATATCTCATAAATAGATTGCCAATCTGTGTTTTTAACTTTGAGACACCATATCATAAGTTATTCAATAGGATACCTGGCTATAGAAACCTGAAAATCATTGGATGTGCATGTTTTCCACTTCTTAGGCCATATAACATACATAAGTTTGGTTTTTATTCTGAAATATGTGTCTTTCTTGGGTACTCACCCAATCATAAAGGTTTTAAGTGCTTGTATCCTTCTGGAAAAATTTATATATCTAGAAATGTAACATTTGATGAACTGGTCTTTCCCTCTTCTTATTGGTTCAATCATACTTAACTCAAAATCTCTAAAATATCGACAGAAAGCTGTCCACCACCTACTCTTGTTACTTAATTTCACCCTAACTTGGTGCATATCTCTCCCAAATATTCACATTTAGACTCTAATAGTGAAAGAGCATATGCGAATTCCTTTCAAAATGACAATTCTAGACCTGTGTCCTCATCTCAGCAACATTCAGCATAAAAAAGTCACTCAACATCAAGTACCCTTATTTCTGCCCCAAAACTGCCACAATAATTTTCTGAAACCTCCATTTGAGGTGATGTTCCTCTCTGGATGACAGTTTTGATCAAAGACCGCAATGGTGATCTCCATGAACTCCTCCCCCAGATGGGATCTCTTGTGTCCTACGAGTCAATAAAGAACACAAACAAAGAACTCTAAGATAAAGAGATCTTGGGGGGGGAGGGGTTTCCTCATCGAAGAGCCTCCGATACTTAAGTTAATCGATGGTCGATCTCTTGGAGAAACTTTTGTGGGGCAGAATATGCGTACTTTTTATGTCGATTAGTGTAGTATTTATACATGAGCTCGTGTAGGGGTACATGTCAAAAGGGGTTTCTTGAACGACTGGAGCAAACGTGTCGAATACGAATTAGCAAATGATGTCTTCCTAGTGTTTGGAGAGGAGGGAGGCATTTCTTGACGTAAATCTGGTGGTCATTAAGTGTCGATGTGTCATTGAAGTGACTAGTCAAGGGTCAATTTGAAATCTGACAATGGCAATTATGCGTGTGGCGCGTTACATTTAGTGGGCAGTGATTACCCTATGATCGAGCCCATTTGAGCTCTCTTCATAAGCTTTATCCTTTTTCATATGTGCTTGGGTCGCATAGACCCGAGCTTCCTCAAAATCTCTAAAATATCGGCAGAAAGCTGTCCACCACCAAGAACCGGCCCCCTCGAAACTCTCATAGATCAAGGGTTACTTAGTGTAGCATAACACATGTCGTTGCATCCTTGGTGGTTGAAAAACACTCATAACAGTTGCCCCCAGTCGAAGGCTTAAGTGGTTTCACCAACCTGGGTCTGAAGACTTCATTATCTGAACTCCTTGTCTGAGCTACTTATTCACACTTAAGGAGGTTGTTCCGAATGAGATCAATGACTCAACTATTTTTGCTTTCGTGTGTGTTCTTCCACCTTCCCCACTTTTCAAGATAGTCATTTCCTTGGGAGTGAGGGCATTAAAGGGCGTGTGGATGAACGTAAATAGTGGGCCTAACTTCTGGACATGTCATTTCATCCAGACACGTCATTTCGTCTTTGTAGTCAGTTGGATGTCGTTCGTCCTTCTGAGACTCTTATTGATTTATAAAATGGCTGCTTATCAGCCGTAGGATGGATCTAATGGTCATAAATACGGTCAATTTGAGTGCCCCATTAAATGAGAGGTTCCCTTCTCTTGAGGCCTATAAATAGTCAGCCTTCCTTTTATTTCCTCCACCCTTCTTTGAATTGAAGCCTCCATTTTTGTCCCTGCTCTCATTCCTTCGTGAAAGTAGTGACTTTTCTCCTTTTAGGGGCCTCTTTCATTCTTAGGAGGGGGCTTCTTCTTGTCTTTCCTTTCCTATGCCTTTATCTCCCTCTTTGTTATTCTTTAAATGTCGCGCCTCGGAGTTGCTAAGGTTCCATCCATGGTGATTTTCTTGCCATCGATAAAACTGTCAAGAGGATTTTTGCTCCCGATAACTGCTAGGTCAGAGTTGTAAAGCCACTTCTACCGCGAGACATTGCATTCAATGGTGATTCGTAGCCTATCTGGAGGATTCACCCTTGGGCGTATGATGAGGGGGTGTCCTCAACTGCATCCTATCTTCTTCCTCATCACTGCTCCCTACCCTCTGCCACCTCTGGTCCTTTCGGACCACCAGATGCTTGTGGTAGCATGCCTACGAAGCGAGTGCATCCTTTGCAATCACTCTCTTCAGGATCGTCTTGAACCTGAGGACGTTTACCGTCTTCTTCTCTCTTTCTAAGCGAGAAATTGAGGCCTTATTCGTCCTTAACTTGGAAGCCGGCTACTGCCCGTGATTTGAGCAGAGAAATCAGAGTCCTCAAGACTGTAGTAGAGCTTAAGAAAGTCATGGAGATCATATGGCTCTTGTCCAGGGGTTCCTGGTGTTTAGTTAGCCTAGAAGGGGTTCTCCCTCTTATCCGATAAGGTTTTTATACCTTCGCTTGTCCTTGTAACCCTCTGTTTATTAATGAGAATAAAACTCTTTTATTTTTGGCTCTTTTATTCAGCTATACTTTTGCTCTATTTTCCTTGTCATAAGTCACACGACCTGAGTGGAGATTCTTACTTTCCCCGGAGTTTTAGTGCGTGGTCTCTATCTTTATTAGTGAGATTCTTACTTTCCCTGGAGTTTGAATGGGTTTGAAAACGGCCTCGATCCATTTCCATGGGCTGGGATGCTCTGCTCCTAGCCGTGAGTCCTAGCTTTGGTTGGGCATTTTCCTTGTAAGTTCATCAGATATCCTCTTCCTTTTGGATGTGATTGCTATGGTTATGTCCTTTATCATATCCTGGTGAGTAGTCTTTGGTTTCTAATCAGATCTTCCTGCACTGTTTATGTTTCTAGTTTTGTTTTGTTACACTAAAAGTGTTTGGCAGACATCTTATCAATATCTAGCCAAACTCAATAAAAGTGTCGGCTCAAGGTCCCGTCCTTGAGCTGACGGGCTCGGCATATACCCCCTGTCGATATATGGGATTTCTCTGGTCCTTTGAGTCGAGGTGTTAGCTTTACTTCCCCTGAGCTTTGATTCGGTCTGGGTAAGACATGTTCTTTGTTTCATGGTTGCTTTGAGAGTTGTGATGTGTATCCTTGGTACCGTTAATCGATATGAGCTACTTCGGGTCAGAGTGGCTTTAACTGCATACGTTGTGTTATGAGCATTCCTAGAGAATAAACTTACTTTCCTTTGGTGGTTGGCCAAATGGTTTTTCTTGGTGAGCCATAGAGCTCTGAGTCATCCGGTACTCCTGTTCTGACAAGGCCCTTAATCCCTCATGCAAGACGAGATGCCTATCAAATATTTATTCTAATGGGAGTTGAGGTGCTCGCATACATCTCCTTTGTCGATATCTGGCCAAGCTTTGATTGGGCCTGGGTAGATCCCGTCTGTGAGCTGAGGTGCTCCGTAGACATCTCCTCTTACTTGAACCCGACTGCCGGGCTAGAGTGACTTACCAGTAATCACTTATCGAATCCCAGCTAGCGGGCTTGGGGGACTCGCCAGTCATCACTTTTTGTTTATTCAGATTGTCGAGCTAGAGTGCTCGCTAGTCATCACTTTTTGTTTATCCAGACTGCCGAGCTAGGGTGCTCGCCAGCCATCACTTTTTATTTTGACTGTCGAGCTAGGGTACTAGCCAGTCATCACTTTTTATTTATCCCGATGTCGTGCGTGTAGAAGAGTTGATCCTTGAAGACTTGTAGCATAGCGAGAAGATTTCGAGCAAACAATTCTTCTACACATTTTACTTTTCCAAAAAAAGTAGATACGTCTTTTCTCTTTTTCGGGGTTGTATTAAAGGTTACAACCACCGTGTCCTTCCTCTTTTGTTGGGTAGTCATGTGGAGGGTAGTGAATGCCTTTTTCGATAGAGGGAAGGGTGAATCTGTTGGATCGAGTTTTAAAATTTGAGGAAAAATCAATGAACCAAAAACGGTTCATGGGCGGAAAATAAAAAATCACATCAACCATTTAATCATACTAAATATTAAAACCATACTTACAATTATGCAATATTAGTTAAACATATTCAATAGAGATAGAAACGAGTTATACCTTATGTTGGATTAGAGAATTTCTTACTTAATGGAATCCTATTGATTGTCTTTGTGTTCTTCGTTCTTCGTAAAACTCGAATCAGCCTTTACATCGACAACTACTTGTAGGATTCAGAAGTATATCTAAATTAGATGTTGATCAGGAATTGAGTGTGGGCTCTCAAAATAACTGAAGAAGAAAATCAGATTTTTCCTTCTCATCTGTGTATTTCGGCGGCAATTAGGGGATGAGAGAGAAACTATGTTTTCTCTGCTATGTGTAATCACACACTATGTTAAGGTTAGGGAAACAACCCTATTGCCATCCTTTATATAATAATTACGGAATTTACACATATACCCCCCTATGTGTTAAATTACAAAAATGCGTCCACGAATATTTGCTATTGCCAAAAATTACAGATCTCTCTAGAGTCAATTGTGTACAAATTCATCAATCCAAATTGATAAATTAAATTGATCTCCATCAATTAATTAATTAATTTTTTATTTACTAATTATTCAATAATTAGAAATAACTAATTATTTAATTTGAACATTAATTGCTTACTCTTCACTAACTATGTAACAACACCCATTACATATGAGTTCGAGAAATATACCTTGGTCCAAAACATATTTTTGGTCCAATTGACGTTTTTCATTTCTGTCCTTATGAGCTACTCTTGAGACTGAATGAACCTACATGAATAAAGTTATAGGATTCAAATACTCGATGAATTTAACTCCATAAATTTTCGACCTATTTAATCCTGACATCGTACGACTGCACTATAGGTCCGACACGAATAAACTCTCGGTTCATGCGCGTTACATTTTTTTTGGGTGCAAATAAACTCTTTTATTTCACGGTCAACAGAATATTTTAACATATTACCCTTCATGAATATCAATAACAAGAGTGGTTTATAAAATTACCATTATACCCTTCTAGTTATAATTTCTTTAACTAAGAAAGATATAACAATGAAAGACTCTAAATAAGAAAGATATAACAATGAACTGTCTCGTACAGTTCACCATGTCTTATTCAATGAGTCATTTCATTGAATACTTGGCCAAGTTAATTTATTCACACACCTTATCAATATATGATGCTTGAGACAGTGTAAATTGTCTATTCTTCCGATCCCTAAAGATCTGAATACCTTGGACAAAGATAACTTCTCCAAGATTTTTCATATCAAATTGCTCTACAAGTTAAATCTTGACTTCAAATTTTCCTACAACATTCCCATTGAGCAGAATATCATCCATGTACAAAACAAGAGAAACCACATTCCCTTAATGTATCAGCTTATATACACAGGGTTCATCCACTAATGGCTCAAAACCAAAGTTCATCACAGTTTCGTCGAATCTGATATTCTACGATCGGGACACTTGCTTAGGTCCATAAATGGACTTCAGTTGTTTGCAAACCTTCCCCTCTTGGTCTTTCTTCATGAACCCGTCTGGTTGAATCATATAAATGCGCTATTCAAGATTGCCATTCAGAAAAATAGTCTTGACATCCATATGCCAGATTTCAGAATCGAGGGCAACAACAATGGATAAAAGGATTCAAATGGATTTAATCATAGCCACTAATGAGAAGGTATCTTCATAGTCAATACCTTCCTTTTGGGTATAGGTCTTCACTACTAGTCTAGCTTTGAATGTCTTTAAATTTCCATCCATACCTCTCTTTTTCTTATAAATCCATTTACTCCCTACGGGGTTTACCCCTTCAAGATGATCTATAAGTTTCTAGACTTTGTTTGTGTACATCGATTGTATCTTAACGTTCATGGCTTCTTGTCATAGATTTACTTCAAGACCAACTAAGGCCTGTGAGTAGGAGACAAGTTCATCACGATCCTTATCTGGGACTACTATTAAGCCATCTTCAGAAGACATGTACCTGTCAGGCACAACCCTCCCACTAAGTCGAGGCTCCATAGGCTCTGGCTTCTGCTGTGGTTCTTCCATTATTGAATCAGAAATAGTTCTTGATTGGGAAGTCGGTGTCCTCCCACTCAATAATTCTTCTAGCACAAATGTACTTCTTGGCTTCACACTTCTTATATAGCCTTATTCAAGAAAACATGCATTCGTGTTATCGAATGTTTTCTTGTCAGTCGGGCTATAAAAGACGTACCCCTTCGTTCCTTTGGGATATCTTACAATCAACGATTAAGTTTGCCTGAACATGTGCTTGACATCCCCACATTCTAATGTGGTTTGTGAATGAGTTTCGTCCATTCCATATTTCATATGACGTACCATGCATCATATTTGATGGAACTTAGTTCGGAATGTATGCTGATGTTTCTAAAGCATATTTCAAAATGAATCTTGGAGGGATGAGTAACTCATAATGGATCTAACCATATCTAATAGAGTTCGATTCATTCTCTCTGACACACCGTTCTGTTCTAGAGTTCCAGGTGCTGTAAGTTGAGAAATAATACCTTCTTCCTTAGAAAAATCTTCGAACTCTCCTAACAAGTACTCTCCACAACGATCAGATCGTAGCATTTTGATTTATTTCTCTAATTGTTTTCGACCATAGCCTTGTACTCTTTGAACTTTTCAAAGGTTTCAGAATTTTGGTGCATTAGATAAACATGTCCAAAACATGAGTAATCATCAATGAAAGTTACAAAGTATTCATAACCTCCTCTTTTTTGGATATTCAATGGCCCACATATATCACTATGTACGAGTTCGAGACATTGAGTGGCTCTTTCACCCTTCGCTGAAAAGGACTCTTTGTCACTTGCCTTCTATACAGGATTCTTATGTGGTAGTGATCCCACACTTAAATTTTGCAATGTACGATCTCTTATAAATTTTTTAATCCTATCCAAGCTGATGTGGCCAAGACATAAAAGCCACAAATATGTTAGATCGATTGAGTTAGACTTCAACATTTTACTATCCCTTTGTAAATCAGTAATTATTTCAGCGTCACATATCATTGAAACTATTGGTTTTACGTAAAATAGTTTATTTATCAAATGTACAGTAGTAATTAAACAATTATTTCTAAAATACCAATATATTTATCAATAAAATTCAAACTAAAGCATTGCTAAATTAAACTAGCTACTGAAATAAGGTTCTTTCCAAAATCAGGATATAAAAACATAACATAAAACCATAAAACTGTTATCGAATGACAGTTTAATAGTTCCAACAGATACGACCAATACTAGTGCTCCATTTCCCCAACGGAAGTTGAACTCGTCCTTGTCAATCCTTTTGATTTCCCCGAACCCCTATAGGGAACAAAAAATGTGGTTAGTGACTACAAAGTTTTCAATCCATAAAAAAATAGAGTCAGTCACATAATATGGCTCAATAACAAGTCCAAGCTACCTCTTCGAAACACTCATATGTCAGGAGTTCTTCAGTATAGCATAACACATGTCATTGCGTCCTTGGTGGTTGGGAAAACACTCATAACAACCCTCTTCCTGTTTCTTAATCTCTCTTTGATTTTAACCAAATAGTAAATTTTCCTCCTATATCGGACAATTTAGCAATAGATATTAGTATTCCCATTTTTAGGCCTCTTTCTAGTAATAATACTACTGCTTCTTGACCTACAGATCGACATATCTTACAATACACACCAGATTTCCACTAGATCTAAAAATGGCATTACCAAACCTAAAGCATATACATATACCAAGCATCCTTGTTCAACTATTGATCTACCCTCTGAACCTAAAGCTGCTAAGCAAGCACTAACTAGTCTGAATTGGAAGCAAACTATGATTGATGAATTCAATGCTCTAATTAGGAATGTCACTTGGGAACTCATTCCATACTCACTGTCAATGTCTTTAGTAGGAAATAAGTGCGTTTTCAAACTTAAGCTCAATCTTGATGGTAGCATTCAAAAACTAAATCTAGGCTTGTAGCAAAGGGGTTTCACAAAACTCCAGGTATTGATTTTACTGAGACATTTAGTCCAGTCATTAAACATGCCACAATAAGGGTCATTCTTCACCTAGCAGTGTCATGCAACTGGCAGATCAAACAATTGGATGTAAACAATACTTTTCTAAATGGGTTCTTGAGTGAAACAATATTTATACAACAAACTGAATAGTTCAGTGATCCACTGAGATCTCACCATGTCTTCAAGCTAAAAAAGCTTTATATTTGTCAAAACAAGCCCTAGGGCCTGGTAGGATAAGCTCAAGGATGTTCTGTTATAGTGGGGCTTTGTCAATGCAAGGTCAAATACTTTTCTATTTAGTTTTAATTCTAGCAAGCATGCTCTGTATATCACTATCTATGTAGATGAAATTCTACTAACATGAAGTAATGGGAGTCTGATTAAGCAACTAGTTGATTACCTGCATAAGACTTTTGCTTTGAAAGATCTGAGAGAAATTCACTACTTTCTGGGTTTTGAGGTTCACATAAGTGAGAAATGAATGTTTTTAAGCCAAACCAAGTACATTACCGACCTCCTAAAGAAAAATAAAAAAGGGTGCAAAACCTTCCCTCTTCACCTGCATCTGCATCTGTCCAACTCATCTTATCAGAAAAGGAACCTACGCTCTGAGACCATGAATAAATAAAGGAAGTATAGTAAAGAAGAAGAAGAGAAAAATATTGATAGCTAGAAGGAAAGAACAATTAGAAATGCTTGAATGAAGGTCTCAATCAAGAATGATACTGAGGCTATTGTTCCTCATTAGTATTTAACACTTCACTCACTCAAGATTGAGATGATACATCATTTAGTTATAGAGAAGGAAGCTAACTAATAGAAACTAATACTAATAGAAGTTGTTAACTGGTATATCAGTTTGACAGTATTCAATACTGTCAAACTATTTAAGTGGTCTCAGTAGGTGTGCCCGATGAGTGGTGATCCTTGACATGTCCAAATGAGTCCTTGACATTTTGAGGTAGTGCCTTGACAAATAGTAACATTTTTTCTACATTTGCTCATCTCACCATTTTCAATAATTTTAACGTTCATGATTATGATAAGATATGTTGAGACATATAAGATTAAACCCCTACAATAACATGCTATAAGAGTGGTGGGTTTAATTCAAATTAATTTAAATAATATTTCTACACAGACTAACTAATTGATCACGTTTAAGTCATCAAGTGATATGTCAATTATTCGTAGGTTAATTTATCAAATCATTTTAATGAGCCATAAAAAATTAACCTATAAATAACTGTCTTAGCACTTAGTTACCTAAAACTTGACCACCCTAAAATTATTCTAATCTAAATTTCCATATAGTTTCTAGCTAGTTTTGACAAAAATGATCAAATCTAAGTTTCCATATAGTTTTTAGCTAATTTTCTTATACTTTTCTTTTGTGAAGAAAAGTCCTCTTTTTTTATACTTTTCAAATGCTCTCTGTAATGAACAAAAAAAAGGATATTAATGGCTTTTCAGTTACCAAAAATATCTTACTCATGACTCTCATGCATTTGAAACTTTGATTAGTTTAAGCTAATCATGATTCATGGTGTATACTTCTACATTTTTTGGTCAAAAGTGTATACTTCTACATTTTTTGGTCAAAAGTGTATACTTCTACATTGAAGTTTATGCTTTCTGCATTAAATGGCTAAATTGATTGAATAGGCCCCATTACCTTGCCTTATCTATTGGCTATTCCATTTGTTTTTAATCTCAATAATTGAGTATCTGAATTGATTGTAAGTCTTAAACTTCAATATAGAAAAGGAAAATATTTCACTACTCAATATCTGATTTTACTGATTAACATAGCTTAAATTTACGAGATAGACTAGTACAAATGATTAAATTTTCATAGTCAATGAAGTTGTGAGTCATTAAAAGAGGAAAAAATAAAACAAAAAGAAGCATGGTGGTCTATTTCTCAATCCTTGATTTTCCTTGTTTTCTTATTTCCGAGTTTAGAAAATTTATTAGAGTATTGAGGCAATAACTACTCGAGCCTGCGACTTCTCACATATAAACTGACTTGAGTTTAACACTTAATTAATTGTATCAAGTTATCTCTACATACACTTCACATTTACATTTGTTAGATGTGGTTGAAAAGTACAAAACATGTGACGTGTTAATTTGGAAAAATATACAATTTAAAAAAATTTCAATAATAAAGTAATTAAAATAATACTCATCATTTTTCAAGGTAAAAATTATTTTTCTTTAACAACCTTATCATAAATACAAGTTGAAGTCGTCTTTAGAATTTAAAATACGAAAAAGATATACAGAAGTTTACTTTAAGCCACATCTCAATTGTTTGGCTACGAAATCACCAATTAAAACGACTTATGGTCCCGTAATTACTATAAGTTTTTTCAAATCATGGATGATTATGAGATCAAAACCATCAAATTTATCTATACTATTTATTACGGTAGGTCACAGACTCAACTGAATTGGCCACCACTTATTTCTACTCATAAATGGCGTGGCCTAATAATTTGACCTTCTTCTAACTTTACTTGATTATTAGTTAATTCAACAGTGGTCCCACTTATAAAAATATTACTTTGAATTTTCTCATACGCAAATAGTTGTTTATCATTTAGTAAATTAAAAAAATTAGACATTTATCTCAACCAAATGTTGGGGATTAAAGAAAAGACCACACAATTTTTTATCTTATATTTCTTTTTCATAAATAAAAAATATCAGTTTTAAAGACCGTTCTTAAACATTATGTATACCATACTATTTTTGGCTTTTTATTTAGTTCAATTTTATGATACGAATACCATAACGGTCTTAATTCTGCTTTAAAATTAAACGAGATAAAATCGTATAAAAATACAGTCGTCACGATCACTATAGGTCCATCATGCTACATCAAGTGAAGATAACTACATTCCCACCCAAGAACAAGTTGAAAATTAATTATAAGATGATTAAAGAAAAGAAGAAAAAAGGCAAGGGCAATCTTGGAAATACAAAAAGTAATTGGTAGAATAAAAATACGGAATTTATACCGACAAACACAGATCACTAATGCCGTTGATCATATTAAAATATAGTGTTTAGATTTAATTAATTTTAGCTCTCAATAATTTAAAGTCAATGGGATACATGTGAGGGTTATTATTGTCATTTTATTATTTCCAAAGCCAACCGCCAGTGAAATCTAAAAGAACCCAAAATTAATACAAAAAAACCGCCAGTGAGATCAAAAGCAAAGTTGATCTCAATCTCAAAAATATAAAAAAAAAATTAGAAAAAAAAAGATAAATAATAGAAATTAAAGAAAAAGGAGAAATAAAAGCTGACTTGCATGTGCCGGCTTTTAACTAAATTTAGCTGAACAGACAAAACCCAAGTTATTATCATTATTGTCTCTACGTGCAGCTGTTCAAAAATCTCTGTAATAATAATAATCTATTTTATTTTATTTATCAATTTACAATTTATATTTGATATAACTTTCTGTGCCACTTTCATTATTACTGAGGCTGAGTGAAACACCAGGTGGCCTTCTTTTGAACCAAAACACAGTATTAATTAATCTAAATTAATTAATACTGTGTTTTGGATTGAGAAAATCCATGTATCAAGGTTTTTTCAACAAATTATTTTAATTGTTTAATTAATTACATTTGATGGTTAAATTTACTTTTGGTTTTCTATCATCTGATGGTTAAATGTCTTGAAAACATGTATGATGGTAATCAAATCAAAATCATTATAAAAATTCGTTTAGGTACTACTTGATATTTGCACTACAAAAGAGTGATTTATTTTAATAAATTTAATTCTAAAGGCTTATTTGATAATCCGAATTACACATTAATAATAAAAGTAGAAGAATACTATTTTAATGTTGTTGGACGTTTGACAAAAATATAGAGTTTGTACTAGTTAGTATGGTGAAACTCTTTAATCCCACCCACATGGGGATTACACCGGACTAAGAAAAATAAAAAAAATAATTTTTTAACTGATTTTTTTATTAAAATGATTTTTTAATTTATCTTATAGGAGCTTCACTCACTAAAAAAAATAATTTATGAATTTTTGGAAGGTGCAAAATTTGTTAGTTATGACTTAATTTTACCAATTTTCAAAGTCATTTACTATCTTTTTCTTCCTATTATTTATATATTTTAAATGACTTATTTTGTGTATTAAAAATTCAATGAATTTTTTTCTAATTTCAATGTTTATAACTATAAATTATCACAATCTTAAAGTTTACGGGTATAATTGAATTTGTATTTTTAGTCAAAAAATAGGAAATTGACAGTGATAGCATGAATAAGGTAATTTATTTTATAGTTAAAAATGTAAAATAACATGTTAATGAATTTCAAATAAGCTTTTACGGATCAAATCATGACAAACAGTTTTACAATCTAGTACTATAACGTGTCAAACATTGTAAAAGTGTTACAGTTTTTTAACTAATACAACACTAAACACTGAAACAATATTATTTAATCCAATACAATACAATATGATATAGTCCGACAAATTTAGTACAGTACTATCCTGACTGTCAAACGAGACCCTAAAAGTATTAGGATGTATGCCTAAAATTCATGATATAATTGTGAAACCAGTACACCAATGAGTTTAAATAATGCATGTGAGTTGAAAATCCAGCACATTTTACCTTTTTAAATCTAAGTGTTAAAATAAAACACAGTAGAACACTTTTTCACAACACAAATGTGTAAAGTCAGGTAATGTGTGACATATTTCAACGTACACTTCCTACTATACCAATACATGGAAATCAATTCCAGGACATAAGTAAAACTAAACATGACAAACAACTGAACTACGCAACAACAAACACAGGCCAAGAAGCAACCTCTGCCATCAAATTGAAAAGCATAATTCAATTTACCAATCCTTAAAACTCACGTGTTAACGAGACATAGAAATAAAACTTTTTAACGAACCCAGAAGGAGCAAAATCCAAACCATATAGTACAGCATTCAAAAAAAATGTTAAGTACTAATGATAATGTCAACTACCTCTAAAAAAATAGTGAGAAAATGGGTAAGTAAAAGAAAAATAAAAATAATAAAAATAAAGGGTAAAGATTCCGCAGCAAAAAGAGAAAGAGGAGGGAAAAAAATAAAAAAACAAAAAAAAAGGAAAAAGAAAGAAAAAAACAAGTTCTTGAGATTGACAAGCAGATCCCCACCGAAATAAAATAATAAATTCACCATACACACATAACTTCATCTTCATAAAAACCCTTTTTTAGGAGAATTCACCATAATAAGATTTTCCCCCTTTTTTATTTTTATTTTTCCATTTTCCAATTTTCTCTCTGCTGTAAGTAATTGTGCTGTATAGGAGAGGAGCGTATACCCTTGACCCTTCCCCCCTTCGTCCTATGCTGGGAGACTCGTCTACTCTTTTAGGCACCTCCACCGATGCCGCCACCACCGCCGCAGCTGCTCTTGACACTGGGAGCGATGCTGGCGGCGCCGCCGCTTCCAATTCAGCTGATGATGAGAGAGGTGGGAGAGGCGGGGAAGACGGCGAAAGAAGCTTTGGTGGTAACAGATGGCCTCGACAAGAAACTTTGGCCCTCTTGAAGATTCGTTCCGACATGGACGTTACCTTCCGTGATGCCACTGTTAAAGGTCCGTTATGGGATGAGGTTTCCAGGTAAAATTAAATTCAATTACTTTCAGCAATTGATTTTCTTTTTTTCTTCACACACTTTAAGCCTTCTTCAGTAGAGATCTGAAACTTCAATCTCTCTCTATACTATTATTAGCTCAGTTTGAAACTCTTAATTTTTAGAGAGAGAAAAGGATTTAATTTCATTTTCTTCTTCATCATAAAATCATAGTGTATACATTTTTGTTAAAAAAATTAAAATGAATTACATTTTTTTTTATATATAAATTGGAATAAGAAGTAGAGAAAATGGGTGTTGTTTTTTGTTTTTGGTTTAAGAGAAGGGAGGGAGGAAGAAACAGTGGTAAAATTGGTAAATAATTTCAGGAAGCTGGGAGAACTTGGGTATCATCGAAGTGCAAAGAAGTGCAAAGAAAAATTCGAGAATGTTTACAAATATCACAAAAGGACCAAAGAAGGGCGCAGTGGTAAACCGGAAGGCAAAACTTATCGTTTCTTTGATCAGTTAGAAGCCCTTGATAATCAACCCTCATTTCACTCTATTTTACATTCTAAGCCACTCCCTTCCCCTTCTACCTCTCTCCCAATTTCTTCAGCTCAAATTACTGTTCCATCAACATCCCCCCATCACTTCTCTATCCCTCACAACACCCTAACGATTCCCTCATTCCCACCACCACCCCAACAACAACAACAACAACTACCACAGCCACAGACCACCTCTCAACCTCTTCCACCTCATCAACCACCTTTCCAATCCGCCGCGCAGCCGCCACATAAGCTACCATCGTCTAATTTCTCTAGCATTGCGGCGGATTTAGTTTCAAATTCAACGTCTTCGTCCACGTCATCGGACGAGGAGTTGGAGGGGATGAGGAGGAGCAGGAAGAGAAAGTGGAAGGATTTTTTTGAGCGGTTGATGATGGATGTAATTCAAAAGCAGGAGGAGTTGCAGAAGAGGTTCTTGGAAGCGATAGAGAAACGCGAGCAAGACAGGATGGTTCGCGAAGAAGCTTGGAGGATGCAGGAGATGGCTAAAATCACTCGAGAGCGCGAGATTTTAGCTCAAGAGAGATCGATGGCGGCCGCCAAAGACGCTGCCATAATGTCCTTCCTTCAAAAATTCTCCGAGCAGCAAACCCTAAACCCCGACTCGAATCCTACCCCGACGACATTCAATTTCCCACCTTTACAACCAACACCTCAGCCTCCACCAGCCCCTCCTCCGCCCAAACTAAACACCACACCGCCACCGGCACTGCCACAAGTGGTGCAAAAAGTTGTTACGGAAATAACAGGAGGGACGAGCAAAACGGATAATGGCGGCAATTACATGCCGACAGCAGCCTCATCTTCAAGATGGCCAAAAGTTGAGGTACAAGCTTTGATAAGTTTACGAAAAAACCTCGAAACGAAGTACCAAGACAACGGACCGAAAGGGCCATTATGGGAAGAAATTTCGGCAGGAATGAGGAAGATAGGGTACAACAGAAATGCAAAGAGGTGTAAAGAGAAATGGGAAAACATCAACAAATACTTCAAGAAAGTGAAGGAGAGCAACAAGAAAAGGCCTGAGGATTCAAAAACTTGTCCCTACTTTCAACAGCTTGATGAATTGTATAGAGAGAAGAGCAAGCTCGATACTTTGTCATCTAATCAATTCAATCGGCCCGAGAGTTCAATGGTCCCGTTGATGGTCCGTCCGGAACAACAATGGCCACCGCATCAGCCCGGATCAACACGACCTGATTCCGCCAATGATGACATGGAAAGCGAGCCAATAATCGATCGACACCCTGATGATGAGGATGATGATGATCATGATGACTATGAGGATGATAAAGATGGAGATGATGAAGATGAGGAAGATGAGAGTGGAGGTAACTATGAGATTGTTGCTAGCAAACCAGCTTCAGTGGGTGCGGCTGAGTGAGATCACATGGCCAAAAAGCATCTTTTCGTGTCAAGAATTGGGTCGGATCTCAAATGATTGTTGGACCAGCAAGCGGGTCGGGTTGGAAAATTTGTAGCATATTGGTAAGTTGGAGTTTTGAAAATATATACAAAATTTATGGGGAAAAAGAAACAAATGGGAAGAGGTCGGAAAATTGTAGCATATGGTCAGTTGGGCTTATATGTTTTTCTTTTTAATTTAAAATTTATTTATTTTTTGGTTAAATAAATAATTAAGGTGAGGAGTAGAGGTGGAGAAGAGAGTAGAAACTTGAGGTTTGACAAAATAAATAGAAGGGCACTCGTTTTTTTTTTTTTTTTTGCTTCTTTTTAGTGTTGTATTTTTGTTTTTGATCATGGTGGTGTAATTTGAGATGTTATTTTTTCCTCTTTGAATCAATAATATGTTTTTTTTTCTTTTCGATATAAGTGAAAATACATTATGAATAAAAATAAGTGTGGCAGTGCTTTGATTGAAGCATGTATTTGCATTTAAGATCATTTTTTCTAAAAAAACACGTCTTGAATCCGACAAGCAAAGTTTATAAATTAAATATTTGGGAAGTGTATCGATACATATAAACATATATCTACATATTTGTATTCTAGTAATTTTTTTCTCAAATTGTAAACCGATATGGAGCAAGATAACTCGATCCAGGCATATTTGATTGGTGAAGACATAGCATCTTAATTTCCATATCTCATAGTGATAAGGTTTAAGAAAAAAATAATTGATGAGTATTATAGTTTAAGTTTGTTATTTGGAAATTACTATATTATACTATAGTTGTTTCAAATCTCACATCAAATGTAGAATATAAACTAATAAGAAAAAAAATGAAATTTTCAATTTTAACATAAATATGTTGTTCGTATAATATTACATAATAATAGTGCTGAACATATTATAATGTTATATAACATTAGTCTTATTATTTTTCTGGTATAATATAAATAAGAATGAAAAAGACAAGAGGAAAAAAAACAAGAACAATATAAAAAAAAACAGCTTAAAATGAGGGGGCAATGGGGTAACCCTATGTAACAGAGCTTTTACCTCAACTTGCAAACCGCACATGTAGTTATGGACCCTAAAATATATGTCCGGCCACTTTAAAAAGGAATCTTCAATGCTCTTCTTAGATCTAATTTACACTAAATTTAATCACCAGATTCAGAAATTTTAAAAGTAATTTGAAACAGTCACGTTCAAATTTAAGTAATTGTTTCATTCTATTATAAATTCAAAATTTTAATCACATTTATTGTCGTTGAACAAAAATTTAAAACAAATTTTCTTGGGGTAATGAACGTGAGAGATCATTTCTCATTTTACTTCTGAGAAAATACTATTTTTTTACAACTTAAAACTATTAGAATAACCATTTTCATTAGGGTCATTCAGATTTTTAATTAAGTATATTTAAAGCAATGAATTTAAGTAACATTTGATTTTAATGTACGTTATTTTTTATTTGTATTTCCAGAGAAGAAGAATCTAACCGCACGCTAATGACTAATCTTAATGGGAGTCTTATATATTAATAATTACAATCAAACTGACAAAAAAAAATTTGATTCTTAACTATTATTTTTCTCTAATGAAGGTTAAAAATAATAAATTGAGGAATTAGTTTAAGAGGTCCTATTATAATATTAATTTTTTTTTTAAATTTTAGCTAAAGACGTAAAAATAAACCTCAAGTAACATATGTATACTTTTTCTTTAATATTCTTTTTTTGTTTTAATTTTTACTTCAATTTATGTAGCATAGTAATTCAATTACAAAAAATAGATAAGTAGTCGTAGGGTTTCAGGTGACTCTTATATTCTGATTATGGCTGCATTGGTTCTTAAAGAAAAAAAAGAAAAGAAAAAGACAGAAAAAAAGAAAAGAAAAAAAATGATTCTATAACAACAGCGAGCATCAGATAATCAAGTAAAAACACATCCATAATTTAAAATATCCAATATTAAGTCAAGGAATTCCGCCCATATGTGAATGTGTGTCACTTTGTCAAAAAAATATTAAGTCAAGGATTGAGGAGGTTGAGTTTTACCCGCCAAAGTGTAGAGCATACTTTAAGTGTGATAAGGTAATTTGTTTAAGTTTATGAGAAATTCTCATGGAAAATGTTTTTATGCATTAAAATTTATTATATTAACCGACAACTATTTTTTTTTATCAAAGATATATTACAAATTCTAAGAGAAATCTAAGAATATGATTCGAACTCACGATATCTATAGTATGAGTGTGAATGCTTAACTAACTTCATCAACTCAATTTGAGCCGACAATTATTTAATAAGTGCTTTTCTTTAAAGACTTTTTTACTTAAAGAATTACTTCCGCATGAAACGTTAGATCAATTAGTTTTTAATTAAGAAAAATTTCGAAGTACAAATAAATATGTTTTGGATTATAAAAGGATGGTTTAATTAAGATTTTTACTCAATAGTATTTAGTTGAAATAATGATCTCATTTATCCGAAAGTATTTCTGAACAAAAACACACTATCAAACACATTCTTAATAAGTGACGGAATTATTTGTAAGCAGAGATAACTATAACTTTTAACGTAATTATTACTTCTTAGTTTTATAGTTATTTAACCTAACTGTAAATTATTAATAATTTCAGTCAAATATCTCTTAAAAATAAGTTGAATAGTTTATTTAAGTATAAAGCCAAATACGACAGCTAATAAGCTATATGCGTAGACTGCATAGTGAGGACTATTTTTTGTATGAGATAAAGATAAATAAATACACAAGTGCTTGGTAAAAATCAATCACTAAAAGGAAGTAATTAACACAAATATGGTATCTTAAACCCAAAGAAATGCACAATAACTAAGAGAACTTATTCAAGTGGGAACTGAAATCCAAAAGATATGCATCGTATGTGTGTATTCTTTTATCAATCATGGTGCTGTTCCTTCACTTGTACCCTACAATATTTTGTCCACTTAAACGAATTTTTTTTGTTCAAATTTTTAAGAATTAAAAATGGGACCCCCATTAATTGGTTGGTGTTTATTAATAATGGATAGGCAAGAATTCAATTTTATTCCTGCAGCTAGGGATAAAGCTCCTGTGATTACATTAAAGGCTCATCAAAATTAAAATTTTCATTCACACACCCTCGAGTTTCATTACATGTCATATATTTTTTTATATTTAAAAATATCACTAAGCTCTCTAATTTTTAAACGTGGACACTCACACTCTATCCTTTAAATTTTCTGTTAAGTAGCCAACCAAACAACCATCTCCTTCGTCCCCTTGGTATAGAGTCCCTTCGAAAACCCATTAAGACCCCTTATTTCTTCCCTCTTTGAAAACCCTTCCCCTTCGTCCTCTAGGTCTCTCTAATCTCAATCTAATTGCTCTCTTTCTTATTCTCCATTGTTCGTTGCCGCACGAAGGGTAGTCTCTCTCTATCTATGTCTATCTCTCTCTATTTTTAATTTTTTTCCCTTTTATGAAATCAATTTGCTCACCAATTTGAATAAGTCTTGGTTCTTTGGGGTTTATTATGCTTGATTAATTTATTTATTGGAGCTTTTGAGGTATAGTGTGATAACTGACTTGTAGGTTTTGGGTGTGAATATATATTTGTTGTTTGAAGAGTTTGGTCTGTTACGTTAGACCATGAGAAATGTTTCCATTATATATCTTTCATCTTTAGTGCTGTCAAAATGTTCTTTTGTTCAACATTGGTGCATTTGTTTCTTTGCTTGCATAATTTCATGGTAATTAGAAGAGCCTCTGTCGATTGTTAGCTTTCAATATGGTGCTTTAATATTCTCAGGGTTGTTGGGTGAGTAATAGGGAGAGGGGAATCTGAGAAGTAAAATGAAAGGAGAAATGCTAGTACAATTTTTAATTAATAAAGAGTTTAATTATCTTTTATATATATATATATATATATATATATTTTTGTGTGTTTTAACAAAAAATCTACAGCTTGGGTGCCAGTATCCACACTTAAAAGCTACAGTGAGTATTAGTGATATTTTTAAATCTAGAGGAGGCGTGAGTGTCATTTAATGAAACTTCAGCGGGATGTCAGGGAAAATTTTCCTAAAATAAAACATAGAGTCTCTTGTTTTAAAGGGTTGCCACATTTACGTTTCTATAAAAAAGTATATATTCGTAGTAATCATGTTGTGTTGATATAGATTCTTAAAATTATTTTTTATGTTAATTTCAACACACTTGTGAGAGTGTGAGTCACGTTACTTAATCTATATGGTCTCTTGATAATCTTGTATTCCAGACAAGTTTCACAGACTGGTAGGGTGCTAACTCTAAACTCTCTTAAAGGACCATTCTTTATAAGTCTTTCAATTCTATTAAGGCTAATATGACCAAGTCTATGATGCCATAGATATGTGTGATGATCATGAGAATATCTTTTACTTTTTAGTAATTAGTTTGGTATTTATGAACATTCACCACTACAATTTTGGCCTTAGATGACGATGAAAATCCGTAATTATAACCCTATATTGACGGTTGACCGTCTGTCATCTATCGGATTGTCATATTTACTATTTTTTTAACAAAAACTGTCATAATATGGTGCCGCGAAAACTAATTAGATGACGGAGAATCCCCGTAGTCATATGTTCCGCCAAAAGTTATTACATGACTGAGAATTCTCGTCATCATAGGTGCCGCCAAAAGCTATTAGATGATGGGGGATTTGTTTTTAAAATTGTCATGGAAAGGGAAACAATGCCTTTCCATTACAACTTTTTCATTTAAACACCAAAAAATGGATGAAATAGTAGCATTTTATCTAAAAAGCCTAATGTCCAAATTTTTTGAAAAAAACTATCATGAAAAAGGAAAAAATGCCTTTCCATGACAATTTTTTCATTTCAGCACCAAAAAATGGCTGAAATAGTATCATTTTATCTAAAAAACCAAAAGACTGTTATAGGTCTCAGTAAGCTTGACCATAGCTCCCAGTAATCCTGGAAGAATAAAGACAAAGTACTCAAAGGGAGATGTAAATATCAGAAAAGATAGCATGCAGACCTTTAAGCAATGACTCTCTGTCCCATTCTGACTATAGATATAAGGATACCTGTCAAATTAAGACCGGTGAGCTTCTCATTTTAATAATAAGATAAGCAATACAATATTTCCATCAGCATGATATAGCAACAAAAAATTTAGGTATAACTTTTACGTATGGAAGTTGGAAGGTAAGACTTGGAATAAGACAAAGGCTGGAATATTTACAAAGCAAGCAAACCAAGCAAAGACGTTAAAACTAATAGTTAACAACATGAATTCATCTCATCATGTCAAAAACATCCTTTTATTAGGAATATATGGGAGATGTTTTACAAAACTGTAAGCTTCAGTAAATTAATCTAAAGTATGCTAATGGCTTGACATGAAAGGCTTGTGCACGACAACAATCTCTGTCGTTGGGACAAAGACATATTTTGACTTTTAAATGTAAAAGAAGAAGCCATGGCAAATAAGAAAGTTAATGATAATGCCACTTCATAATTTAGGATTCCATTTAAGTTAGTAATAATATCATAGCAACTAGAGGGAATGATCAGTAAAATACAATGAAAAGGAACTCAAATTAAAAATAATGGATCCCATATTGGTGGGAAACCGGATTGAAAGGCTATTAGCAGCCTTTGATTTTTTAGCAAATTCTAGTAGATATAATGCAAGGAAAAATCCAAAGCTGATTCCAAATGACACACACACACACACACACACATATAACATGTGTTTTTCGAAATGAGAATGATGATTGAGGTGTGACAAATGAATAGTATAGAAAATAAAAAACTTTTGCTCCTAGACCTTATGTTTAAAGACTTCCACTGGAGTCCATAGAGAAGCAATACAAAAGAGTTATGATAAATTATCCAAAGAATCAAAACGAAGACCATACTTTTCCTGTGCTGCCGTAAAAATAACTCATTATGCAAGAACACCACGTCAGGCACTGTTTCTCTGACCTGAAGCAATAAACACTGTCTAAATGTCAAGCTCATATTCAGACCACACAGACCTTACTTACACATATACATGTAACAACATTTATTAAAGTCAATACTTGTTTGTCAAAATAAATACAAGAACTTGAAAGGCTAAAAAGTTCAATCAAGCAGTTGTCAACTTTGAGTAATTTGCGCTTTTATTGAATATAAATACTAACAATGTTCTATTTATAACCCCAACTCTTCCCGAATAAGACAGTTTGACATCAGTCATTGTCATAAACTAAAAGTGACACTGAAGAGAGTGCTCCACTTCACTAGCAAAAAAGTTGGAAAAAAATTCCCTGGTTAACTCATGAATTAATTCATCACGAACTGGCCATAAAACTGAAGGATCATGGCGTACCTGGAACTCTTTAATTAAGTTAAAATTTTGCATGTCTAGGATTCCCAGGTTGCCCTTGCGTCCAACTAACATCATATACTACCCACTTACAGTAAAATCAATAGTGTATAGACCAAGTGCTGCATATATGGAAAAAAATTAATACTACTAAATTGTGTTGTTCTTAAACAAAAACTCATGAAAATGGCAGAATCAATCATTTGAATAATAAAAGGACATTAATGGTTCTTAACCTTAAGGACTAATTCCTAAGAATTCTTATTTTTGACGACTGTGTGATGATTTTCTTCTACTTATTACGCCAGGGGAAGAAAAGCTAAACATATTTCTATTTTACAACTTTTATCTTGTGCATGACAGTCCATACAGAGCAAATGTGCAAGGGATGACATTTTGAATAGTTCAAAAATTGAACAGGGTATAAGAGTCTAAGACATAATCCTCAACACAAAGAAAAGGAAAAACAACAAAGTAGCTAGATAATCATTTGCAAGCAATAAGACAATACGCTCAACCTGGTAAAATAATATCATATAGATTCCTTCTACTTAGGATGCCTACTTCAGAAGCAATTGTTTCTTGTTTAATCCTCCATGTCTTCTTAATGCCTTTAACCTCCAAATAGCCTCCTTCACTCGGCATGAGTATCTAATTACAAAGTTATAAATAACGTAGCATATAAGATATTTTCGACAGATGAATACAATGAAATTAGAACCTTGTCAATTAGATGAATATAGAAACGTAAAATGTAGAACACAACGTCTTTCAACAGTAAACATATCCATCTTCCTTTATGATGGTAAATCTCTATTACACATTATTAGGATAAGAAATTACTTTCTCAACCTTGGCAGCAACTTTTGCAAATTTTCCATATAGTTTTTCTCTAACAGCAAGTTTACCCCTAAGTTTTTTATCTTGCCAAACCTGAAGTTAATATTTATTAGATTATATGTATATAAGGAGAATAAAATCAAACAGAGAAAGACCATACCTCCAGATTAGCACCTTCTCCTTGCAGATACTTCTTTACTTTCAAATCTATCTCATTGGATATCCCCTGCACATTAGGAAAAAAAGGCTCTATTTACAAACTACAAACCAAACAAAATGAATTGAAGCTCATATCGAATCATACTTTAGGTACTTAGCCTCTAATATGGGTCCGAATTTCCAAATCCACTAATACAGAAGAAACTACAATGACATATTATGAATCTATGATATGTACAACATATTGGATTTCATAAGAACCTAATCAGTAGGAGGCATTAACATATCAACAATGCCATCTTGCTTCTCACCCATTTTGTTGACTTCTTATCTTCCTTGCCCAATTTCTTAACTGCCATTGTAGTTCTCAAAATCCCTACTCTACTTATAAAGACGCAACTCAATTGGTACTCACACTTATGGATTCTAATACTTAGCCTGAAGGTACTGGGATTGATTGTCGGAAAATGCATGAAACCCACTTCTAGGGGTGGGATGTCCATGATGTACGACACGTGTGGAAAGCCCATGAGGGAGAAGGCCTCGTCGAGGGAGCCCTTGCGATCGTTACATAGAACATAGCTCGCGTCTCCTAAATCTTTCATTTAAAATTTTTCATCCAACCACTTCTTTACCTTTGACAAAGTTTCTAAATCATTTACAATGAGAATCGTCAACATAAAGAACTAAGAAAATCATTATCTTGTCTTTGATGTATTTATAAACATAAGATTCGTCAACATTTTACTGGAAGCCATATGATTTAATAATCTCATTAAAGGTATGATTTAATAATCTCATTAAAGGTGAGATTTCAAGATCTAGATACTTGTTTGAATCCATAAATAGATTTAAGCAACTTGCATACTTTCTGATCTTGCTCCCTTTTCACCAACCCTTCTAGTTGCATCATATAGATTCTTTCTTCAAGAGAGCCATTCAGAAAATCTGTCTTTACGTCCATTTACCATATTTCATAGTCCAAACTAGCGGTAATAGATAAAAGGATGCGAATGGATTTTAACATGGCAACAAGGGATAATGTCTCTTCATAATTGACTCATTCCCTTTGTGTATAGCCCTTGGCTACCAACCGTGCCTTGAAAGTCTCTACTTTTCCATCTGCATCTCTTTTTTTTCTTGAAGATCCATTTACATTTAATGGGCCTGACATCTTCAAGTGGATCTATAAGTTCCCTGACAGAATCGGAATACATTGATTCCATTTCTGGTTCATGGAATCTTACCATTTCTCCTGGATCATCCATATCTTCTTCATAAGATAATGGATTGTACTTATCAGTGTCAGACACTAGGACATGTGCCTCTAGTTCATAATGTATATGTTGTCTTAGAACAGTCCCACTACGAAGTTGCATCGGGGTTTCCTTAATAGGAATTGTGATTTCTTTGCTTTGTCATTTATCAGTTGATAATGAAGGTGGTCTGATCTCATCAGACACTAATTCCTTGAGAACTACTTTGTTTTGAGGTTTGTAATTTTTCATATAGTCGTGTTAAAAGAATGTGACATTTATCGATACAAACACCTTTTGATCCTTATGACTAAAATAGTATTCGCCTCTAGTCTCTGGAGCATAGTGAAAGAATATGCATACTTCATATATTGAGTTTAACTTTCCAGTCTTGGGTCTAAGAACGTGACTTGGACACTCTTATACACAGAAATGAAGCCACTGGGTTTAGAGCTATTCCATAACTCTAAAGGCGTTTTGCTTACAGACTTAGAAGGCACTACATTCAAAATGTATGTTGCCCTATGTAATGAATATCCTCAAAATGTAAGTGGTAGTGATGAGTAGCTTAACATCGACTTAACCATATCTAATAAGGTTAAGTTTCTCATTTTTGAAACACCATGTTGCTGTGGCATTACAGGTGCTGTGAGTTGGGATATGACACTACTACAATTTTGGCCTTAGATGACGATGAAAACTTGTCATTATAATTCTATAATGACGGCTGACCGTCTGTCATCTATCAGACTGTCATCTTTACTCTTTTTCAATAAAAACCATCATAAAAGAGTGCCACAATAACTAATTAGATGATGATGAATCCCCGTCATCATAGGTTCCGCCAACAACTATTAGATGACATGGAATCTCCATCATCATAGGTGCCGCCAAAAGTATTTAAGTGACGGGGAATCCCCGTCATCTAATGTATAAATTATTTTATGAAAAATGTCATGGAAAGGGAAAAAATGCCTTTCCATGACAATTATCCTCATTTAATTACCTTCTCACAACAGATTCTTTTTTATACATTAATGTCATTGAAAGGTAAAAACTACCTTCCCATGACAAAGCCAGGCCTTCCACCAAGACCCTATACCATATTTGTCCATATATAAGCCATAATATTAAATTACTTAGACTAACATGTCCTTATATAGCCTCAATTCTCATCATGTTAACAGAACAGACTAAAATCAACACTATACTCTAAGCCTCAATCAACAATGAGATGTTTCTAGAAGTAACTGACGTAGAAAAATACCCAATAATTCTGTAAATTAGCACGCTTCAATTAAAAACTATAAACCAAATCAAGACTTTATGGCTAATTCAAGTTCATTTAGAGAATATAACAAAATCAAGACTTTGACATGTAATTTAAAAATCAAGACTTTGGCAGATATAAAACAGAAGATCCAATCACAAACTAAGCATGTAATTTGAAAATAATAGTTCAAATACTTACTATATTTGAAGATAATTGTCTGACTGTGTGATGTAAAAACTATAAACCAAGGGAGCACCACATCTGAATATAACTATGAGCAGCACCTATTACTTGTGGACAACACCTATTACTTGTGGACAACACCTATTACTTTATAAACATCTTACTTTCTTATAATCGTATTCAACAATCATACTCCAGAAATAATTTACTCTAAATCTCATACCCAACTATCCCAGAGAGAACTACTTCATGAACTTCCTTATTCTTCTTCGACTACTATCCATAAAAAATACATTAGGTCTATTATTGCAATTTCTAGCATAAACACCCAAAAATGGCTGAAATAGTAGCATTTTATCTAAAAGCCTAAAAATTTCTAATTTAGTAATCAATGTAAGAGAATGCCTTTGAAATTTAGTTCAGCTCTGGGGAAAATATATTGAAAATTTATATAGATATGAAATTAGCTTTACCATATAAAACTATTCTTTGGAGCAAAGTATCAAACAAATGAAGTGCATTTAATTTTAGTTCGCAAATAGAAAATGCATTGTTCTTTTCAGCTGCCGAGAAAAGAAAGACAAAAATTACAGATAATCCTACCAAACATTACAAAATTCTTACAATTCCCCCCCTAAATTCTCACTTAATGAAAGAAATGCACAACTCATAAAGGAATCAGTAACAAGTAATAAGACAATGAGAGTCTGTCTAATTTATGAAATGAAGAAAAAAACACATTTTTAGAGGGGGAAATGAACTCACAGATTCAAGATCTAAGTCTAGGCATTAGAATTAAAGAAAAGAGAATCACCCCACCATCTTCACCATCAAATCCACTATGGTTTAGTGCCTACAAGGAACGGACTGCCACTGTTTATGATAATTTGACGAATGCTAAAAAATGAAATGGAAAAAGAAGATTAAATTGGAAGCAAATTCCAACTCTCTCTACTTATTTTTATCTCACTACTAGAGACAAGCGTTCGTGAAAGTAGATCAGACTAAAAAATTACTAGTTCTTAGTCTCCATATATGTAATATAAATATATAGCCTTGGGAATTTATATCATAACATGAGAGAGAGAGACCCAAACCTTGCTTTATTGGCTGCTCCAATCATCTTTATCGTTTCCTCTATGCTAATACCATCATATACTATTATGTCAAATATCTGCACACCAAAGAATGTTAAGCAGATACAAAATTAGAATCATTTTTATTCAATTTCCATAAAGTTTTATAAGAAACTCATACCCAAATGTCCCTTTGATAGTTTTGCAAAGGAAAGGAATAGAAGGAGCAAAGGTCCATGTTGCTAATCTGAAATCACATAACTATAAACATGAAATCAACCAAATTGACTTATAGAGAATCTAAGTTTGTTAACCAAAAGACATTATCATAAGGTAAATGTGTTTTATTTTTCACCTTGGGTGATCTCTTGGAAGAAAGAAGAATGTTTGAGGGCTAATGTCTCTATGAACAACTCATATTTCAGTTATACCTCACTAACCATGAAAGTGGTGATCTACCATGCACTTTCCTCTTCTTTTCTGCAATTAGGTATTCAATATTTAATCAAAATCATTAAGAAAAAATAAAAACAGGGAAATATTTTATATTCAAAAAGCAATTTAGTATAAATTCTCTGAAAACTTGTTTAGAAACATTTTTCAAAATAGGTTGAGATTGAAATCTGTGTTTGTTTGTTTGGAAAATAGAAAAACTAAAATGAAAGCTCTACCAAATAGACCTATACCATGTAAGTGGTTCTCTAAGCTTCCACCAGAGACATCCTTATAGACCAAAAACAAGCCTTCCTCTGCAGAATGATTTTGATGACTCGTTATCTTCCTTGTCCAATTTCTTAACTGCCACTGTAGTTCACAAAATCTCTACTGTGCCCTTGAAGACGCAACTCAAGGCCCCTCTCCCAATACTCTTCCTATCAATTCAAACAAATCAATTTAAAGATCTCATTCAAACTCCGATTTAAGTAAAGCATACCCATTAAATTAAACTACCTTTTGGAGAAATTGTGCGTAGCTGAAATGATTTCACTGTAGTTGAATCTAACCAAAGTATTAGCAATTGGAGAAGTATTCTTTTCCACTGACTCAATCGTCCTCCATTTTTACTCTTTGGCTTGAGCCTCACTCATTCCATAGTCTAAGTTCACCATTAAAATAGTTACAATAGTGGAAGAGCTAATACTCATAGACTCCAGCTTTATCTGTGAGCAAAGGCGGAACTTGAAAGACGAGTGAAATGATTGGGGATCATCATTCGCCAATTCTGCACCACACCTACCATATTCCGCTAGTAACCTATTAAAAGTCACGTGTACGATGAACCTTAACTATCTCAACCCCAAGAATTTGAGAATGAGAGAGTGAGAGAGAGAATGAGTTCGGGAGATCAGGAATTTGAGATAGAGAGAGATGGTAAGAAGAGAAGAGAGGCGAGAGAGAACAAACCCTAGGTTCTCTAATACTCGATTTCCTCTCTATCTCCGATATAAAAAATGAATGAAATTGTTAAAATGCCCCAACCTCACCCAAATGCAGATAAACACTGTCTAAACCCCTCATCTTTCATGCAGACACCCCATCGTTGCCTTTCACCGAACCGCGAAACCATACCCCCCATTTCCCCATGTCCTAATCGCACCTAGCACAACTTATGAACATGATCTTAGAGTGTTGGCACTAGGTAGATGAGAGCCTACGAATAGGAGCTCAGAGAGAGATAGAGAGAAAGGGTCTAGAATGTTTGTGCATTTGAAAGAGAGACATGTAGAGAATGAATTTTGGGAAAGTCAAAATGGAGTGAAAGAATTGAAATTAGGGTTTGAGGTGGGTTAAATGGGATGGCATTTTTGTAACTAAAGTGAGATTAGATGACAACACAAACAATAACTGTCATAGTAGGTAAAATATTGATGACAACATATTTAAAACCTGTTTTATTATCCATATTACCCCACCCACACCTTTTTACTTTGACAGGTTTTACAAAGGTGTCATTAAATTAAATAGGATACTGTCATTGTAGCCCACTTTTGCAGTAGTGGGATTTCATACTCCAGCAAGTAGTCCTTAAATTCTAAATCCAAGTATTCACCACTTCCATCTGATCAAAGGGTTTTCAATGATTTACATAATTGCTTTTCAGCTTCATCATTGAAGTCTTTAAACTTTCTAAAAGTTTCAGACTTTCTATGCGTTAGGTAAGTATAACCATATCTTGAGTAATCGTCAATAAAAGTGACAAAATACTCATACCCGCCTGTAGCTTGTACATTTATCGATCCACAGACATCACTATGCATCAGCTCAAGTGGTTCCTTGGCTGTATGGCACTTTCCAGTTAAAGGTCTATTGGTCATTTTACCTTCTAGACATGATTCACAAACATGAAGAATTCCAACTTTTAATTCTCTCAAAGTACCATGTTTTGCTAACCTGTTTAACCTAACTCGATTAATATGTCCCAGTCTAAGATGTGAAAGATATGTATTATCATCATCATGAGAAGCTCATTATCATTTTTTACTTTTAAGTTTTACTACTTTAAATAATTCATAATTATTTAACATGTGTTTAGTTCGTTTCAGAATTTACAGTCCGTTCGATACTTTTGCATGAAAAATATTGTTACCATTCTTAGAAATAATAAACTCATTATTAATTAAAGAAACTTCAAAAAATTGTTCATGTAGTAACGGAAGAGAAATCAAATTTCTCAAAAATTCAGGAATATAATAAATATCGTACAAAACTAAATAATTATTTACAAAATTAAGACGCACTGTCCCCAATGCTTTTGCTGACATGAGCGCACCACTGCTAACTCTAATAATGACCTCACCATCAGTCAGCTCCCTTGATGAATCAAGCATCTATAAAGAAGAACATACATAGTTAGTGGCTTCCAGTATTCATGATGACAAATCATATTCCACTAAACAAACTTCAAGCACAACTAAAACATATTTACCTTTCTTTTTCATCTTGGAGAGATACTTGTTACAGTTTCTCTTCCTATGACCTTCAACCCCACAATGGAAACATTTTCCCTTGAGATTGTTGTCGTTCTTGTTCTTCTTGACTTTCGGCGATGTCTTGGCTTTCTTCTCTTTCTTGTTCTTACTTTTGACCTTACCATTGATCTTCTTCCTCTTGTTACTTTTAACAACAGTGGAAGAAGACTTTTGCTCGATAACATTTGACTCGCCCTCTTTGGTCATACTCTTATTGAGTGACTCAAAAGCCTACAGTTTTTTCAGAGTGCTGCCCAAACATCGCTTGTAGAGATTTCAAAATCTAATAGGCAGACTTCATGCTATCATGCTTGGTTCTCAGAATATCATTCATGCTCACAAGCATGTAGCACTTCACTTTGTTATTGGATTGAATCTAAGTATCAAACTTGTCCCTAACATTCTAGGGTCGTTGGCAGCGCCTCCTGAGGACATTTGTGAGTAAGAACCAATTTGTGGTTCTTACAAATTAGCATGAAGTTTAAATTGTTTTCCAACTTATGAAATTATCATTCAATTTCTCAAGTGAGAGTAAAACAATAATATGGTAGTTCATGGTAGACATAATAATAACTGAAAAATAAAATATACCTAATTTAATATAATTAAAATAAATATTCAGAATTTGACATTTACTAATTCATGATAAAATAAACTAACAATTAATGTGCCGTCTTAGGGCCGGTTAGATTAATCTTAGATTCTCTATGAGACATTCTCATCCTTATTAATTAAAACTTAAAAAATCTCATATTTTTTCTTTTAACAATAAGGTATCGCTTATTCGGTCAAGATACAATTATCCACATGAAAGCTTAATTGTGACTTTGTGAGTGTAACCCATTATTTCAGATTCCATGACTTGATTTAGAATATACAGCCTTAGGGTCGGTCAAAACTAAACTACATCACTTACTCCTATCATCTTAAGAAGTGCAACCTTGGTATTGATATAGTTCGAAACTTTCCTTAGGGGGATGAAAACAAATCCATCTCGAACGCCTAACTGTACCTCACAGTTGTACTAATAATTAAGACTATATATTATATTGACATGTCAACCTTCTCCTACTCACTATTTTAGGTTTTTTATTTATTTTAACTAATCAATTAATTCCAAGTTAATTACTAGTTAAAATAATAACCCCATGTATTTGAAATTAACAGTTAATCTAATCTAATTGGTCTAAATTCATTTAACCTTCTAAAGAGCTTAAATCATAATTAGGTGAACATATATTAACTAATTTATAAATTTAATCAAACTTAAATAATTTTTTTTTACTAAAGTTGGTTATCCTAAAGGTTACTATAGCTTTTAGAGTGGTGTGATTATCAAGTTTAACTAATTAACACATAGCAGTTTACATGCAATTGATTTCTCAAAATAATTCATATAAACATATTAGAATAATTCTAATAAATCATGTTTCTACTGATGAGATGTATGATTAAATAAAACTGTGTGAGATTTCATATATGACATGAGATGACTAATGTATGGTCATGTTATCAATCATATCAATAAATATTTATTTAATAATTAAATAAAATAACAATGGACTGAGTGAATATTGGGTATTTCTAAATTGCAATCATTGAAATAAAAAAATAAAATTACAAAAAGCACTTCAAGATTACAGATTTCCAAAATATCTAATTCTCCACCTAATATCCATCTTCATAATCTTCAAGCTTCGAACGAAACCCTTTTAATTAGGAATTTTTTTTCTTAATTTAAAATTATCACTATAATTATCTTTTAAAATTATTGAATTTGACTTAGTCAATAAATAATTTATTGATTTGGTCGACCTAGGATCAAACCCAATCAATTAATTAATTTTTAATTTTTATAAAATTAAAAATGAAAATTAATTAAAAATTTCATTAGCTTCAAAATTTAAAACATAACAGATAGAGTTAGGGTTATCATAAAACTCTATAGTGATAGGGTACGTTCGTATCAGAGTTTGTGCCAAACTTCCTTAGATGTGACAACAGTTGACATCAATGATAGGACTCTCCCACCGCCACCCCTCACTGCCGCCGGACGTCCACAGCCACCGCCCACCGACTACCGATCATCACCGACCGCTGGCCACTGCCGTCAGACACGGCGGCGCCACCTCCGGAACTAATTTTTTTGGCGGTGATACCGTCGTAGGAATACCGGCGACGCCAACGCCAGAATTTCTATTGGCGTCGGCGCTGGAGTTCCCTAGGAATTCCTATTTTTATTTTTTCCTCCTCGTTCGTCTCATGCGTTCTTCATCTTCTCGCAATAGGAATAATTATAATATAATATTCAAAATAAAATTACAAAAATTCTTACGCCTCAAATCGGCTTACACAAGATCTAAGAAAAAATTAAAGAATAAAGCCTAACTGAATAATCACCATGCAATTAACGATCCATTACTAACCATACATTTAAAAAACAAACCATCCATTCATTCACATATATCAAAATATATTATGAACAATGTGAACAATGCAAGAACACCCACACAATATTTAATATACAAATATATAATGATCACTTTGATACTAATTATTGAAAAACGTGACGCACGCGTTGCGGAGACGTGGTGGCTTTTAAAAAAATTTATTAAAAAAGAATTGTATGTTTTTCGATAAAACGAAAACAAGCGCGACGTAACGGTTTCCAAAATAAAAACTTTTATTGAAAAACTCTTTTAAATCGGGATCCATTATATATTTATATATTAAATTTACGACATATACGATAGTAATCATATACCTCTTGTAGTCTATATCAAGCATCCTCGAAACCAATGATCTTGCGTTCTCACGAATAACGGACTTCGAGATTCACACCAAAATCTTCTAAGTCAATCCTCAAATGCCCTAGGACGTGTGTGGACACGCATAATAATCAAAGACATATTTTCTGTTTCTAGACGTACTCAACACATGAGATCTAAAGATTTACTAAAAATGATTAATTTTCGTGAGACAACCCTTTGAGAGAATATGATGATAATTATTTCAGTATTTTTTGATTAACTTTTTAATCACAGAGTAAATTCACCCTGATAACAATTGTGTTCTAAACTCTCTGTCAACTCCGAGGCCAAAAAGAATAATATCTATATATTTTCTAGATGATGACATATAAGATTTTTTGAAAAATGTGAAAATAATATTTTTTTCAAAATTACCATTGCAGTGGGAATCACTGCAATTTGTGCACAACCCAGTGTCACACGACACTACAATTGCCGTGAGCTATCACGGTGCCTCATGGCACTGTGTGCCACGACACTATGGCACTATAATATTGCACCACCACTTGCGCAGTGTGACATGGAACTATAGTAGTGCATGTCAATCCTGATTCCCAATCAGTGATTCACACACGACAATTACTGTAAATTAAATATTTATTTTAATTAGATAAATATCTAGATATCAGTTAATTCAAAATTAACATATCTGATTATCCCTATCAACTAATTTATCTGTTAGTTCACAAATAACAGATTTAGTTGATTTAAATTATTATCAAATAATAATTTATAATTATCTAATTTCACAAATTAGATATTCTGTCTCACTTATCGATAATTAAAAAATTAATATATATATATATATATATATATATATATTCTAAAATTTATGTACAAATAATTTAATTAATTAATTTTTAATTAATTAATCACACATAATTATCTCATAATTATGTACTTGCTCAAGAATAAAAATTCATTTTGCAAGTCATTCATTTTCTCATGTCCTGAAATATCCACACCTTAGACTGCATAGTACATGGGTGACTTGGAGACCATGAACCTATAATCTTAAACTCCAATAAACCAGATTATTAATTAAACTCGTTAAATGAATAATCTTATTTATTAATTTCATCATTACTCCTCTATAAATATGAAATTGCACTTTTAGAGATTATAGAATGTATATACATAGCATTCTCGTGTAGTCCATTGATATAATCATTTCAGGTAGTTCTGTCCTCCAATTATTGGTTCGTAAATTAGAGTTGGTCAAAATTACCGTTTTACTCTTCTAATTACCTTTGGTTCCTTAGGTACCATTAATTCACTAGTGAATGTCTAATTTATAATTGTATTATAAATTTGAATTCAGTTCTAGAGTTAACACTTAAATGAACCAATATACGATCTGTTAGGAAAGCTTGATTCCAAATCTTGTAAGATCATATTCCCAACCATCTATATAACAACAAACCTTAGCGAGTGAATCAAAAGATCCAATAGACATGTATGTAAGTTCATAACTACTGAGGATTCAGGCTAATCTATATATGAACATCAGATCATTATGTATTAAATTTTTATGATAAACGGTACGTTAATATATATTAATTCACATCGGTCTTGTCATATATAATCTTATTATATAAAGTATTCTCACTATGATGTCTATGCACATCAATGATCCAGATTTAGATCACATGCATTCATAATACTTAGTGAACCGTACTAGCAACCATTCATTAAAGATTCCATACTTTAATATGTTGCTGACATTTTTATTCATTATCTATGATCTTAATCCTTTCGTAGTAATACAAGATCAGAGTCTCATGAATGAATATGAAATTTTTAGATATTTATATAAATTATTCAATAATAATTTAAAAGAACAATTTATAAGAAAAATGTAATTCCATTAAATTTCATATTAAAATGTCAATACACATGCTTTGATGGCATAACCCTCGACATTTAGCCGGTTCAATCTATTTACATATTAACTTAATACACAAGAGGACATAAATTTAAACCTTAGGGATTCTTCAAACTCTTTACGAATGATCGTATTTCTTGAACTCTTCAAGAATGATCCAATTATTTGAATCTTCAAATCTTTCACGCCTAGTCTTCAGTTATAAAAGGATGGATTTGTGGGCTTCGATCACAAACTCATTTTTTTGGATTCTACGAGAAACAAAGAAAATAAAACTCTTCTCAAATGTCTCTCTAGTGGCCAAAAAACCTTAAGAACCGAAAGTCTTTATCTTTCTCCACGAAGTCTAATATAAACTGATGAGTTCCTGACTGTTTTTGCCATTAGGATCTTGAGGTTGATTCTCGGTTGTTGGAATTCATTATCAAATCTACTGTAGCATGTTAAGACTGAGTGTCCTGTTCTTTTGCAGATTCGATGGACTGGTTTGAATCCACTTCATCCTTTGCCATGACCTCTGCCTTTAGTGTTATTACTTTGACCTCTTCCAAATATTGACCTTGATTTTGTTGGATTTCTATTACTCTTCCTGATCTATTAAATTTGGAACGTTGGCTAAAAGTTGTATGGATCTGTGACTATCATGGTTAATTGTTCTATTCTCATTTCCTGACACTACTACAAATAAGGTTTTTTTAGAACAGTCAAATAGAGGAAAAGACGACAGTTTGGTTTAAACCATCATAAAGAAAAGATGTAATCTTCTAGTTAACATGACAATTAAAATTAACCAGTCATCATAGGTTTTCACTATCATGGGAATTTGATTTTTCAACTGTCATAGGTTTTAACTATCATGGCAGCTTAATTATAAACTGGCATGTAACATTTTGGCTGACAATTAAGATAACTAGTTATATTTACAACTGTCATAGATAAATATTAAACAACGACAGTTAAATTTTAAAAGCTTTCTCATAGCAAGCTATCAAATAAACTAGCTATAACTAACTACTAGAATTACAAATGTGATTGCTAGAGATTCACTAGCCAAAACTGACTACATAGCAAGATCAATTTAACTGGGTTTCATAAATTGATTATCACTACACTAACAATGTCTTAATATTAGCAAATGATGATGATACAAGAGAATGGAATTTTTCTTCTCAGTAAGAAGTTTTTTTTGAGTATATAAAACTTGTATCAAAAGAAAAATAATACAACTAGAAGGAGCAAATCCCAGGAAACAGGTCAGAAAGCAAAGTAAACATAAGGAAATATCCCGAAACTAACGCTAGTCAAGGCTAAAGCCAACAAAAAAAATAAAAACACAAAATGAAAAATCTTTAGGAAATTCCCAAGACTAACTTCCCCACATATACCTTTAACACTCCTTGTAGTCAGGTGAAACCTCCAAAACGAAAGTCATTTACCATCATCCTTAAAACAATGAAAAAGATCTACATAATTCTCATCTTGATCATAAAAAAAATAAGACAAGAAGCATTCTCACGATCTCCCCTATGACTGAATTTGAGCATCTGGACGTTCTATTGTTTAGCATAATGAACTTGATGTAGCTGGAGCTTCTACGAGGAAGATTTGCACATAGACTTAGAAACAACCTTCTATAAGCATATTGATTTGCGCACAAATATAAGTCTAATAGACATCAAACATCCGGTGATTCTCACGAGAATATAAAAGATTTGGAAAGGAAACACGAAACTCTCTATGAACTTATCAATTGAACTCTTATATAGGAAAATTGAAATCAGGAAACCTAGGAAGACTTGTTTTTAGGAAACCCTAAAATAGCCGGAATAATAGATGGTAATTTTTTTTCCAAGAAAGGAAAACACTAAAACAATGGCAAAATAAAGGCTTCAAAATTCAAATGTCTAAAAGCCCTAATGAAAATATCCTTAAATCACTTTTAAATAATATCCCTTATAATGGATACTTACTTATTTTTACAATAAAATTCTTAAAAACTCACCTTAAATAAAGAAATAAAATCCTAAAAACTAAATATCTGAAAATTAAAACAAATATTCATAACTAATTCTTATTTTTCATCTAGCATCATTATCCTCTTCTTGAAAGAACTCTTCATCAAGTTTCGTGGTTCGAATTAAAATCTTCTCTTACACATGACAGGTGCTTGAAGGTAAAAAATGGTCAATATTTTCTCCATAAGAAAATAATTTTCCGCAGCCTTCATTCCAATCTTTAATTGTCTTGTGATGATATATAGACGAAAATTATGAATCAAAAGAAAATCTTCAACTCTAACAAAATCGATGCATTTTGCTCAATCGTATTTCCAAAATTTAAGTGAACTGTTAGATATGATTTTCTCCTCTTGAATTGTATTCAGCAGAATCATCTCCTACCAAACTGTTATGACAAAAGATCTTTATTAGTAATCTCGACATCAAGATTTGAACTGTCACCATGTCAAACTGTTGTGATCAAGAAATTCATCGTTCTTGACATCAAGATAGAATCGGAAACTTGAAAACAAATCATATTAGAATCAAATCTTCATCACTAATCTTGACATCAAAATTTGAATTTTCACCTATCAAACTGTTGTGGCCAAGATCTTCATTGTTCTTGACATCAAGATAAACCCGAAACTTGAAAATAAATAATACCTGACAGATTCTGGTACTTATTTTTCTTTGATCTCTCTAAACATTTACTCAGTTTTTGATTGAATTTCATGCATGTGTCACTCGATATTGGCTTTTAACGGTGCTGCATAAAGGGGATGTCTATTGTTAGCAAGCCTTACGCCTTCATTCATTTCATGCAAAAACAAAACTAGCCACTATTTCACGCACAAAGCTACTTAAAGCTTCTACGAGACTCTGCACAAAATATTAGAAACAACTTTTTAAAAGCTTGTTGATTCACACATGAATACAAGACATATATGCTTAAAATGTTCTCTGATTCTCGTAAGAATATAAAAATATTGGGAAGGAAAAGAGAAGCTCACTGAATTTCATTAAGTGAAATATGAACTGCCTCTAGGTCTACAAAGACATAAATTAGAAAACCTAGGAAAAATAGGCTTTAGAAAATTCTAAAACAATCGAAAATAGAAATAATAATTTTACAAAAAGGAAATTTGAAATAAAGGCAAAATAAAGGCTTCAAATGTCTAAAAACTCTAACGGAAATATTCTAAAATCACTATTTAATAATATACCCGGTAATGGGTAGTTATTTAAAGCATAAAAACCTTAAAAGCATACGTAAATAAGGAGTTAAAATCATGAAAACTAATAACATGAAAAACTCAAAACTAATCAAGATATAACAAATATTCATAATTGATTCTTATGATTTCACTAAAATTAACTTTATGATGGTATTCGTTATAATTTGAAGCATTAGATTAAGTAAAGCTTTGGACTTCTAAAATTTTTTTGCTTTAGAGCTTTTTTAACTCAAATTGTTATTGTAACATGGTTGGCAAAAACCGCAAAAAGTCGTTGCGAACTTCGTTGTTTTTGCTTCGTCAGTGAAAGTCTTTCACAATGAAGTTTTGGATCTCGTCACGTTAGCTTTTAGCGACGAAAAAAATACTGGTTGTGAAAGGATTTCTCGTCGAAAATAAATATTAGTCGCGAAAACCCTTTTGCGACTAAAATAAAACTGGTCGCAAAAGGCTTTCGCGACAAAAAAAAATTTCGTCGCAAAAACCTTTTGCCACCAATTTTTTTGTCACGAAATATTTTCGGCGACCAAATTTACATTACAAAATGCTGTAATAGTAATATGACCTGTGATAACAATTAATATCATTAGAAAATTTATCAAACCCAGTATTATTACACACACACACACACGCACACCCACCCACACACACACACACGCACACCCACCCACACACACACACGTGCGCGCGTGCACGCACACACACACACACACATTAATATAATAGTTCATTATAAAATCTCCGAATCATTAAAACACTTGCTGTAGGAAGAGGAGTCAATTATGAATAAACTGGAATGGATGGAGAAGTAACATCTGATGATTGGCTTTGAAGATCTTGGGCCCGATAGAATTGAGGCCGACACGGGAGGAATGGGAATGGTTGTGGAAACGATAATGAAAGGAGTAGGAAAAGTGCTAGGAGGATCAAAGAGAGAGATAGAAGAAGAAAGGGTTGGGGATAAATATAGAACAAGATTCAGTCGCTGTAGGATCGTGGGCTAACCTTGATGAGACTGTAGGGCTCTCATTATAGGGATTTGATTCACAAATGTATCCAAAGAAAAATAAAGAAGAGAGTATTTAAAGTTTGATGTTACAACTACAAAACTTAAAAAATATTCTATAGCTCATGTTTCTGTTGTTGAGTCATCGTCGGGAGATGGAAAATCGTTTTGATGAGCCCAAGCAAGTGAGCTTTGTAGTTGACTCTCCATCAACTTGATTTATTTATTTTAGTTCTATAGTTTCAACTCCAACTCGACTCTTTTTCTTGGAAGATGTCGGTGCGGTTCCATGTTAAAAACCTCTATTTCACCGGAGGACTTCTTCAACTATCTCTTCTTCAAAGTGAGGTGTGGCATCCTCAGCGATAGACTCATCTCACAAAACACACATGCGTTCTTGTGTAACATGAGCCAAGCTTTAAATTAAAACTAACACTATTATCTTTAGACAATGTGTATATATGTGAGGGGGGATTATCACTTTGTATCTCAGCATGTTTGATGATGATGTTTGAATACTGGTCGGCAAAGGACACTTTCAGCCACGAAATTAACTTCGTGGCTAAAAGTTTGGTCGCTAAAAGATGCTTTTCTTGTAGTGCCGGCCTATAAATTGACAAGAGTAATATGTAAAGATTCTACGATTATCGTAACTTGCCTGCGACACAGAATGACTATTGAAATTTTTTTTAAAGAAAAGAAATTCAGAGTCGCCATCAATCATTTTAGGGTGTGATTGGTCACCCATTTTTAAAACAAAATTTTAATCTACGAAAACTAAAAGTTGGTTTGGGGGTCATTTGTGTGGGGGGAAAGTATTAGTATCGCACAACACCCATTGTTAAAGTGGTTACCAAATTCAATTAAATGCTATCCAAGTTATATTTAAAAAAAGGTTGAATAAATTCATTTTTGAATGTCCCATTTGATACATTTGTATCATAAAAATGAAAAAAATAAATGATCTTTAATGGGTGGTACAAAGACCACTAAAAAATATTCTTTTATTTTTATAATTTTATATTTTTTAAATCAAAGTATTATTGGAGTTATTCTCAGTATCCCAAAACTAATTCCTCACATCAATAGTTCAAAAAATTTGGTATCCTAAAAATCTCAAAGTCCGTCATCGGATTTTTTTAATAAAAATTAAATAATAAAATTAACAAAATTTAAGTCTAATTGTTAAGATTATAATCCACACATATATGAATACTAACTCTAATAATAAATGAACGTGATAAGAATCACATTATAAGAAAGGGAATATGACAATGATACATAAATAAATAAGAAATAAGACTAACAACAAATATAAAGAAAAAGGGGAGAAAGAAAAATTAAAAATGTATGAGAATGTATATATTAAAAAAAGATGGATAGTGTATGAAACATATAAAGAAGATACATAAAAATATAAATTTAAAATAAACACTAATGTATATCAATAAAGGAAAAGAAAAAAGAAAAGAAAAAATAAATTAAATTAAAAAAGGGTGGGGGTGGGGACGAGGGAACACCATCTATCTCAAGCTCCAACCCACCTCCTCATTCGACTCTCACTTCAACCTCTACTGTGTATGCTGCTACTATAGGCATTCCTGCTATGATAAATGTTTCGGGTCTGAAGGTAACCCAGTTCCTCCATCTGCTCCGTGGAAGTTAAGACATGTTTCTAATGTTCCCATCCTAGAAACAATTTGCTTTTTGAATGATCCGATAGCTTCTCACGGGAAGCGGCCTTTGATGCAGAGTACCAGACTCTATTTGAGCAAGGGGATGCAGTGGAAAACCATCCTCCCAAACAAACTCTTTCTCTAGAAGTTGAAGGCTCTATGAGTGCTTCAACAGAAGATGCTCCTGCTCAAGTCTCAGTGGCAGTTGCCGTTCCTATTCCTGCTTCTGATGAGGTTTCCCCCGAGGGGGATCCTGAAGTAGTTGTAGTTTAGGCTCTTTATTTGTTATATTTTTCTCTTTTACTTCTCTTTTTCATTATAATTTGACCTCATAATAAATGAAAAAGAGGTTACCCTCCTCTGCATTTTTGAACTTTTTCCCTGTTTTCATAATTTCCCCTCATTTTTCTTAGTGTTGAATACTTTTCAGTCATTTTTCAGCCATTTTCCTTTTTAGAATTCTTTCTTCTCACACTTATTTCTCTTCTTTCCTTTTCTTTTTAGAAATTCCTTCCATTTTGGTCTCCTTTAGGAGGTAGTGTTGCAGACACCATTCCTTGTGGACTTAAGCTCTCAGTGAGCTCAGAAGCCCATTTCCTTTAGTAAGCAAAAGCTTTCATGAACATAAGCTTTCAGTGAGCTCAGGCGCCAGTTTCATTTTCCTTTAAAAAGTAAAAGCTTTAATGGACATAAAGTCTTGGTGAGCTCAGGGGCCCACTTTTATTTTTGAAAAAGAGATAATGAATATCTAATTTTTAGGTAGAAAACCCTTTATAGGAAAAAAATGACGGGTATAAATGTTTTGACTATTAAAAATAATTACACAATATTTGCATTCCAAGGTCTAGGCAAGTCACCTCCCTCATTCGTCATTAGGCAATAAGATCCGTTTCCTCCAACAGCTTTGACTATGAAGGGTCCTTTCCAATTTGGTCCTAATTTTCCTTCATTTGATTGACAAAATCATTTTTAGTTCAAGATCTCCCGCTTAAAATTGTCGTCCACTAACTCTTTTCTGTAAATACCTCTTCCTTTCTTTATTGTAATTGGCTATCTTTATAAGAGTGGCTTATATTTTCTCCTCCAAAAAGTTTAGATTTTTTACCATCCACTCGGCGTTAGTGACTTTTTTCATTTCTGATCTCACAGTGGGACATCCAATTTCCACTGGCATGAATACTTCCATGCCAAATGTTAAAGCAAACGGCGTTTCTCCAGTCGACTCTTACAGTGTTGTGCGGTACGCCCAAAGAACTGATGCTAACTCTTCAACCCACTTCCCTTTGGCAGCTTCTAGTCATTTTTTCAGATTGTCTAATATCGTTCTATTTGACATTTCTTCCTGCCTGTTGCCTGTGTGTAGTATGGGATTGACAGTCTGTTCTTTATTCGGAGATCATTGCAAAGGCTTTTCAGCTACGTCTCAATGAACTAAAGCCCATTATCCAAGACAAGTAGTTTAGGGATCCCGTACCTACACACAATGTTTTTCCATAAGAATTTCTTTACCTCATCCTCCCGAACTCTTGCAATGCTTTTGCTTCTATCCACTTTGTAAAGTAGTCAGTCGCCTCTAGTACCAATCTTTTTTTAGCAGGAGCCATTGACAGTGGGCCAACCACATCAATTCCCCATTGCATGAACGACCATGGGCTCTACAATGTATGTAATGCCGCGGGAGCCATTGTTGGAACGAGAGAGTATCGTTGGCACTTGTCGCACTTCTTCACAAAGGACTTTGCTTCCTCTTGCATTTTTGGCCCGTAGTACCATTTGTTCAACAACCTGTTGGCTAGAGATCTCCCATAGAATGATTTCCATAAATTCCTTCATGTACTTCAGTCATTACCTATTGGGCTTTCGTTGGTGAAAGACATTTAAGGTATAGGCCGAAGAATGATCTTCTATACAGCTCTCCCTCGATCATAATGTACATAACACTCCACTGTTGAAGCTTTTGAGCTTCCGTTCTATCGGCTGGGAGCTCCTGATTGAGTTGGTACTGCATTATATTCCTTCTCCAATCATTCGCCTTGTTTTTTGTTGTGACCTCTGCTTCAAAAGATATCTTTGCACTTGGTTCACCTAAATACTCCACAGTCACTGTTCTTTTGAACGAAATTTGGGATGACAACCCCAAGCTGGCTAATGCATCTTCTCTTGAATTTTCTGCTCTAGGTATTTGTGTAATCTCATGGTCTTTGAATAGCTTGAGCATTTCTTAGGGACTCTGTAAGTATTCTGCCATCTAGTTGTCTTTTGCGTTATATTTTCCCGTGATTTGGTTAGCAACTAACATTGAATAGAAAAATATTTTTACTCTAGTTAACTTGAACTCAATCATGAGGCACAACCAACTAACAATGCCTCGTATTCTACTTCATTATTGGATGTCAGGAAACTGAGTGACAAAGCGTGTTCAAAAGTTTCTCCATACAGAGTCTGGACTACCACTCCCTCTCCGGCTCCAGATGATTGGACGCCTCGTCTACGAATAGAATCTAAGAGTCTTCTCCTTTTTCCTCCATCATTGGATCATGTAAAATCCAATGAAGTCTGCCATGACTTGAGCTTTTATGGCGATACGAGGAGCATACGGGATGTCATATTTCCCAAGCTCTATCGCCACTTTATAGTCTTCTAGTTATTTTAGGTGAGTGCAGTAAACTCTTTACTGGAAAGGGTTTTGACAGTAGTGGTGGCGAATTCAAATACTCTTTGATTCTTTGTAAAGCATCTTTTCATTTTCATCCCACTATTGTCTAGAATTCTTCCTCAGCTTGGTGTAGAATGGTCTGCACTTATCTGTTGACCCGGACAAGAACCTATTTAAAGCCACTAACTTTCTTGTCAAGCTTTGGATCTCCTTTTTTGTCTGTGGTGATGTCACGTCCGTGATTGCTTTTATCTGATCTGGATTGATTTCAGTTCCCCAAATGTTCACTAGATGCCTAAAATATTTTGCCGCTGCAACTCCAAAAGTACACTTCATATTGCTTTCTCTCAGGGTAGAGAATGCTTCTTACAGGTTACGAATGTGATCTTCCCTTCTTTCTACCTTGACAAGAATATCATCTACATATAGTTCCATCATCTTCCTGATCTGCTTCTCAAAGATTTTATTAACCAATCTTTGGCATGTTGCCCCTGCATTTTTCAAATCGAATGGCATTATAGTGTAGCAATATATTCTAAAATCATTGATAAAGGATGTTTTTTCCTGATCTGAATGGAACATTTTCACTTGATTATATTCAGAATAAGCATCCATGAAGCTTAGAAGCTCGTGTCTGGATGTCGCATCTACCATTTGATCAATTCTTGACAACGGGTAATTATCCTTTAGGTAGGCTTTATTTAGATCGCTAAAATCCATTGAAATTCTCCGTTTTCCGTTCTTTTTTTTACCATCACAATGTTTCCAGCCACTCTAGGCAACTAACTTTTCTGATGAACCCTACTTTGAGCAACTTTTCCACTTCTTCTTTTATTGTCATTTTTCTCTCGGAAGTGAAAGACTAATTCTTCTATTTGACAGGTTTAACGAAAGGATCAATATTCATTTTATGACAAATTATAGACTCGTCAATACTGGCATTTTTGCGGCAGTGGTGGTGAAAATATCCACGTTCATTCAAAGGAGCTCGATAATCTCTCTTTTTTATGCTTCAGATCCCACTGTGGTTACTTTTACTTTTCCCAGGTGAACAAGTTTGGTCTCGCTTCTGGCTTTATACCTCGAGTTGCTCTTGCTCGGTTCATCCATATCTAATTGCTATTGTTTAACTTTTTCTTCCCCGCTCTCAAGAACAGGTAGATCCTTCTTCTTCATGGAATTAAATGTTGACATTGTGCAGCATCTGGCAAATGGTTGATCCCTCATAATGGTCTGTACCCCATCTAGCGATGGATATTTCAATGTTTGCTAGTAGGTCGACGGAACATCTCTCATCTTGTGAATCCACGTTCTTCCAAAGATAGCATTATAGGGTGACTGTGCGTCAATGACCACAAAATCAATGATGTGGTTGAATGACTTAGCCCGTACCCGGTGTGATAAAATCCATTCGAAATACGTTATTATCCTATTGAACCCTATGAGTGGTTGTCTTGAGCCATGCAACTTAACGGATAAGTGCAAACGATTTTTCAAAAAATTGAAAATGAATTCCAGTGACAACTGAGATGAAGGATGCGGAGATGCTTTCAAGAGAATCAAAGAATATCTGGCAACTCCTCCATTGCTTTCAAAACTGATACCTGGTGAATAGTTATTTTTGTACGTGGCAGTGTCAATGACTGTTACTGCTGTTCTAATCAAGGAGGAAGAAAGAAAAAAAATCCATATACTTCATGAGTAAGAGTCTAGTGGCAGCCAAAGTGAGGTATATTAGAATGGAGAAGTTGGTACTTGTTGTAACATAAAAGTGTTAACAGACCCATCCATAAGAAGTTTATTGAACTCACCTTAAATAAGCAGGAGAATGGCGAAGTGGGAAATTAAACTTGGCCAGTATGAAATTCAATACGACAAAAAGGAAGACAACGACAAATATCAAACTGAAAAAGATTTATAACACTTCAAGACTTGTATGTGCAATAATAAGATAAAGTGTAGGGAGAGAGAGAGTTTAGAGAGAGAGTAGAGAGAAGGGAGAGCATTTTATTTTCTTAACTCATGAGATCCTAAACAAACTAGACTTAAACTTGTGGTACCTCCTCAACTAAGGGTGATGTTCCTTTATATATTAGAAAAAGTAAATATGTTAAAGGGAAAAGAATGATAAGGTGGCGTGTCCTAGATGAGCTGGAGTCGTTCAATCCTTATCTTCTTTTGAGTGGGAATCTACATTAAGAAAAGTAGATTTGTCCTTTCTGTAAGTGGGAGACAATGTCATTGTCTGCTTTGTTCCTGTTGATGATAATGACTACTTTATAAAACTAGTTTTGGCTGTCTCTATTAGTGGCGTTTCTATTCTTGGATGCTGCTGAAGTGGCACACCAGAGTAGGCCTTTGCTTTACCTTTCTTATCTTTTTTCAATCTGATCTGAGATGATTGTCGTAAGAGAGTCCCAGAAGTTAGTAATAGTAGGGACTGGTAGTTCTGGCTCATCTTTGGGGTCTTCGCTTTCACCAGCCAAGATGCTGAAAGTGTTTTCAGTTAGGTCAGCATCACTCTACTAACTACTTTGTGGACTGGAAGTTCCCATGGAGGTATGTCGGGAACAAATACATGGAGAAATTGATCTTTCACAAAATCCATGGTTTTGATTAATAATTATTTTTCAGTAAGATTAGGAGATTTTTGTTTAATACTGTTTTGATCATTTAGAAATGGATTTCCTGTTGGTGTTGGAAGGGCCTTAGGGATGGCTTCAAAGCAGGCTTGAGAATGTGCTTTGATTGCTTTAACGATTTCTATATAAGAGGATTCATTCCCTTATCTCACCATTTGGTAAAAACGATGCATTTTAGTAGTGGGATGCCATTCTAATATTCACATTTTAGATCTCATTTCTAGATCCAAAGGATATTAAATTGGATAATAAAATTAATTAGGGATTTAGATACTGTAATATTTTTGTTTCCTGTTAGAAGGGTATGTAGCATGCCATTCCTTAAATTCAGTTTGAATTTGTTCTGTGAGAGTTTCAAAGGTGATTCCAAATTTATCCCACCAAAGTAAGAACCAATTTGGAAGACTAGTGGTAAGAATTTCTTGACAAATATGGATATACCATGTATGGTTATGGATATGGTTCTGGTAATAGAATGTGTAGGTAAAGGATTCAATATAATTCCAGTAACTATATTTTACCTTTTTTTGGTTAATATCCAATGTGCTGGTTGTATGAGGATGAAGACCCAATTGATTAATGGAAATGAGATTACAGATAACAGCCTTGCTAACGGTGCTATGACTGTTATTTCTGTTAGAATCATGGAGGGTATGTCTAATCTCCGTGGCACCAGATTGGACTATGATGGCCTCATAGATGTATCTATTGTGTTCAAATTTGGTTGGATACTGTTGAGTGGAGAGATATCTGCGCTTCATCTCCCATAGATCAAACATCCATTTTTCATCTTCTGTTTCAAGAGAGAGAATAATTTCCTCAGAAATGCTGTTAGAGTTATACTATTCACGTGTTAAGATGACCTCTTTTGTACTCTTGTGAGTATTAGCTTCTTGAACATTGGAGAATTCAGTTGGCCAGAAAATACCATCTTCCTATTGTTGTAGATTGGGTCTACCTCGTCCTCAGCCACAACTTTGGTTACTCATTCGGTTATCCCTGTAAATATTCACGAGTTAAGAAGTCAGGGAGATAGTTCTGTTCACCTTTGATATATTCAATGTCAAAGTCAAATACTTATAAAATAGTCTGCTAAGAGGCAAATATCTATTTAGATATAAGATTTTGCACATTTTTTTAAAATCTGTTTAACAGTAGAGCAATCAACTCTGATTAGGAAATTTTGGTTAAGTAAATCATCCTGGAATTTAAGAACACATTTAATTATAGTTAAGCATTCTTGTTTAATAGTACAATAATGTTTTGCTGGTACTTTCCAAGTGCCAGAGGTGAATCTTAGAGTTCTTCTTTCTGTTTATGAGGGTTAAATTTTTTTAGATTACCACCATAGCCAAAATTGGAAGCATAAGTTTCTGCAATTTTATGCTAATTAGGATTAGGCACAGATAAACAATATAAATGTTGAATCTTCTCTTTAATTTTCTTAACGACAATAGTATGTTCTGGAGTCCATTATTAAGAATAAAAATATCATGTGCTAACTGCGGACAAAAGTCATGAATATAATTAAGACTCCCTAAAAATCTTTGTAGTTGAGTCTTATCTTTGATTTCATCTGAAAATTTTGAAGCGAATTCAATACTACGATTAATGGGGATAATACTTCCATTAGAAATATTATGGCCTAAAAATCTTATTGTAGTTTGAAATATTTTCATTTTGCTGGCTTACAGAAGTATACCATTTCTGTTAATAACATACTTGAAAATATTCAAATGTTTAACATGCAGATCTATAAATGATGAGAAAATTAATACATCATCTATATAACAAATAATAAATGTAGTATAAGAATTAAATATTGCATTCATGATATGTTAGAATTCAGAAGGATCATTTTTAACTCCAAATGGTAAAACATTCCATTCATAATGGTCGAAAGGTACTTTAAAAGTAGTTTTATATCTATCTTGTTCAGCTATCTATATTTGCCAAAATCCTGATCTTAAATCAAATTTGAAAAAAATTACAGAATCATGCAGTAACCAAGGTGATCCTCTTTCAATCTTAGCATTTTTATTAACATAGAATCCAGTACAACTCCAAGGATTCTATTCTTGTTTTACATATTTCTAAATATTCTTTTTTCATTTGGCTAGGTGTGGATTTAGTAGGAATATTTTTCTCAATAAAATCCTGATTATACGGTAGAGATATGATATGTTTCTTTCTATCCCAAAAAATATTAGGGATGTCATTACAGATTTTTATTTTAAATTCATGTAGAATTATTTTTATTTTATTTTGTATTGTAGGTTGTTGTATACGTTGATAAATAGTAAGAAAATGGATTTCTTTCTGTATCAAATTTAACTGATTAGTCTTGCTCTCAAGAAGGTGTTTTATGAGATCAACTTCCTTTGTATACGATTTTATAATGAATTCAAAGATAATACTAGAATTGTTAATCATAGTATAGATACCTGAGGTATCAATTCTGGTAATAGGCATAATGAAATTTAAGAAAGGATTGCCTAGAATGATACTTTGTGTCATGTTTTTTAATTAAAACAAATGATGCATTTGCAAACACCCTGTTTACATGTAAGTGTTTCAAGTATTTTATACTGGATATGCAGAGAAGTACCACTAGCACTTTTAAGAGATTGAGCGGTTTTCTAAAAGTATTTGATAGGGATTAACCTTTCATGAATACAGTTCATATCAACACCACTATCAACTGAGACAATGGCGTCAGTAATGATGAAATATGGTTTGATTACTAAGGTAATCTTAGTATACTATTTCTGGAAAGTGACTTGGTTAAGAAGAAATAAATAAGGATTATTATCCGTAGTTTGATATGGAGTAATCGAATTAGCCTGATCTAGAGTCTGACTAGGCTGATTTGGTGAGGAAGTCTCAGCTGAGTCTAAATGAGTTTTCCCTTTGGTGGTAGACTGTTGAAGGAGATTTAGATCCTGGGAAAGGATTTGATTAGCAGTCTTGAGCTGCTGAATTTTAGACTTAATTGTACTAATTTTCATTTTCAGGTCTAAAATGGTAACATGTTTGGTAGGTAAAGAGTCTTGTTGAATACGATTTAAGAGCTCTTTCATAGGGTAGTTTTCAATAGGTATGATCTCAGAAGTAGTATAAGTCTTACAATAGGTTTCTAAGAATTTTAATTTCATCTCGGGAGTGATCTGGTCAGCTGTAGCGAGAAGAGATCGTTGAGTATCTGTTAAGACATTGAGACTTTGTCTAGTTAGAATAAGACCGTTCATCTCAATTATTACCTTCCAATAGTCGGTTTCAGTTATCATGTTGCATGTCTTAGAGCAACAAGGATGTTCAGGTTGTTCAGAGGTGGCAGAGGAGTCAGAGTCAGATGCATGTATATGAGCAAAGTCATCATCTATACTATCTTCGATAGAACTGCCTTCAGTGAGACAATTTAAGATTTTCTGTTGAGTCTCCTCATCAAGAGATAATTCATTGAGTCTTCTCTTAAGTTTGGATCGGTATTTTTTAGCAAAATATCCTAGTAACCAACACTTATAGCATGTGCCTTAGGATTTATGCTTGCTGGAGGAAATGTCTTCAGATGTGGGACATCTTTATCTCTGGATTTATTCTTAGAGAAGTATTTTTTGTGGGATTTGTAAGGCTTAGACGTCCTGTGAAGTTTAGAAGTAGAAGGATACTGTATCTTAGTATCGTAGGTAAATTGATCACAAAATTCACCCGATTCTTTTCTGTTATCAAGGTTTTGATTCATCATCATATGTTGTAATTTCATGTCATTGCAAAGTCCTAGTCCTTCTTCAATGAAAAGGGAAATGAGATGGCCATAGGTATACTGGTTGTAGGGAATGTCCATTTGATCAATGTTTATCCCTGTGTTTTCTACAAACACTTTCAGCAAAAAGACTTGGGAGACCATCGATGAATTTAACCTTTCAATTTTCATTGTTGGCATCACCTCTTTGCATGAATTTCATGAGAAAGACATCCTTATACCATCAGAAGTGGGTTAAAGAAGGGCATCTTAGATTCTGCAATAGTTTTCGATGTCTGTCAGTATTAACAATGCCTGGTCCAAGAAAGTGATGGATGATAGATTGAGCAAGTGTATAGAAGGCATCTTCAGTTCTTGTCTGGGTACCAGTTATAGGGTCAATGTTGATCTTAAAGGAATTTAAGATCTCTAAACGTTGACTATCAGTGAGACAGTTGTCCCACCATTCTGTAAGTGTTCCTATAAAACCATTAACATGAACCTGACAGATTTGGTGATCTGTATTATCATTCTGTTTGCATAAGAAGAGTACCTAATCATCTGATGGATAGTTTCAAAGACTTGATATTCAGATTTTCCATCTATGTTTCATTCATAGATGGTTTATCATGATAGGATTTCTATGAACGAAGGAAAGCTTCTTCATACAAAAAGTCCTGACGGGTAGGTCTAGGATAATATTATCTACAAGGTCCTGTTAAACTCATATGAGCAGTAGGTCTTTTGGAATAGGAATAAGAGAGTTTATTAATGGTATCATCAAAATTTTTCTAGATATCCAAAATTTGAGATATGGAAAAGTCTTCAGATTCTTCGTGTTGTGGTGAATCTTCCTAATTTATCATATTTAGTTGACTAGAGGTTTCAGTGGTGGAAATCAAAAGATTTTTTATTTTCCCAATAAGAGTTTCGATTAAATCTTTATCTTTCTTAGTAGATTTTAATTTAAAATTCTGGATTTCAAGAGGGCGTTTGATAGTGACAGGTTCAAGGTTAAGTTTCTGCTTGTCAACAGGATGTTGTTGAGTTTTAGTATCCTGGATATCCGATATTTGAGCAATGCGATCCTCAATTCTGGTTAACTGTGTGCCTACAGTTTGAAGGAAGAGATTTGTATAATTATTTTATTTGGTTAATGGTAGAACGTCTTTAATCTTGACATGATCCTGATGATTAACTTTCTCCGAGACCTCAGTATAAGAGTTTATAAATAAAGGTTTCTGATTCTCATTTTCTGGGCAAGTTCTAAGGATAACCAGAGGCTATATATATTTTAGAAGTGCATGTGATTAAGTGGAGCATATGGCATGATTTAGGGAAAATCATCAACAAAATAATAAACTATTTAAAATGCAATCAATCTGAAAAGATTAAATGGGATATCTCCTAATCCTTAGACAAAAAACTTCTAAACTAATTAGAATAAAAACAAAATTGAATCTCTAAGAAATGATTTTGGCATAATAGTAACAACTAGTAATCTGACTAAGATGAAGCAAAAGGAATAATCTGAGGCAAATGAAGCCAATATAAAGCTGACTTTTAAGTCTATGAAACAGTCGTTTGTGAGTGAGGATAGCCCTTCTTCCAATAGCCCACATTGATAGGTCTGCCTAAGAACATCAGATATAAAAACATGAGATTTTTCACAGATAATAAGCATCTAATTGGAAAGGAAGAGTCTTAGAATATAATATTGACTTAGAAAATTATAAAACTAATTGACATTTCAAACTTAACAATCAATGGATTTGAAAGGCCAACTTAGCATGTTTGGTATGTGATGGTTTTCTCGTTTTGCTCATATTATATATGTGTAAGAAATGGGGCTTTGTCCGAATTGGTAAAACCAATCTTATTTAGAACTAGAGATGCCAATTACATGTGTGTAGGGGTGCGTAAAATTTTTACGAATCGACCGAACCGAGCTGAATCGGTTCGGTTGGTTCTTTTTCTATGATAATTATAATCGGTTCGGTTAATTTAATTAATTGAACTTTTGGTTCGATTATATTTTACAATAAATATGTAATCGGTTCAAATCGATTACAACCATTTTTTAATATACATATAAAAATTAAACTTAATTTTTAAAAACTTAATAAATTAGACACAAATTAGACATAAATTATTATAAATTAGACATGATTATTAATATGACATATATATATATATATATATATATATATATATATATATATTAATTGTGTTGAGTGTTGATATTTTCAATTTAATGATTTTTGTTATTTTTTTTATAATTCTATAATTGTAGCTGAACTGGTTACAAGTAATCGGAATGAACCGATTACTTCGGTTTCATTCGGTTCGATTCTTTTAGTTACACCGGTTCGGTTTAGTATTTTAGGTAACCGGTGAATTCGGTTCGATTACAAAAATATTTTACTAACCGACTGAACCGAACTGTGCACACCCCTACATGTGTGTTTAAATATGAGCGAGTGTTTGGTTTAATAAGTAAGTTTAAAATATTATATATATGAGTGTGAGTTTTAATTGATTAGATAATTTTTAATCCATTATATATGAGTAGGGTATGAGTAATAGCTAATACCCACTGAGTACCCACAAATTTAATTAACTTCTATTTTAATTTTCAGTCATGATTATCAATTGAATTCTATAAATTTTATGATTTTATAATCAAACTAAACCGATTCATGAATTAAATAGCAAGACTAAAATTTATCAATTTCATAATTGAATCGAACTGCAGCAGATCATTTTTTTAATCAATTAACAATTGAATTCATTAGTATTATAATCAAACAACAATAAAATCAATTTACTTTATAACCGAATCAAAATGAATAGTCCATTTTATGATCGGATAAACAAACTAAAATTCATCAATTTTATGATTGAACCAAACCGAATCATCAATTTATAATTGAATAACTGATACTAAATAAATCTTCAATTTTATAACTAAACCAATTTGAATTTCATCGATTTTATCATTAATCTAAACTGAATCATCAATTGAATAACTATACCTATATTCATCAGTTATAGATGAATCCAACAAAAGTCTATCAATTTAATATTTGAGTAACCCTAAAATTCATCAATTTTATAATCAAATAGACTGGAATTTGTCAAATTTTACGATCAAACCAAACTGGATCGTGAATTTTATAATCAAATAACTAAATTAAAATTCATTACTTTTAATACAAATCAAACCGGTTGGTCAATTTTATAATTAAATAATTATACAACTGAAATAAAATTGATTAATCAACTTTATAATCAAATAACAACACTAAAACTCTTCAATTTATAATCAAACAAAACCTAAATCTATCAATTTTATGTTCAAACCATACCAAAATCTTCAATTTGATAATCCAACCTTAAATTAGAAAGTTGACTTTTCCTGTAATTTTCCGTAAAAAAATGAAATATTCACTATGGTTGTCATACCATCCGTCATATTAATTGAATGACGGTTTGTATAGCATCCTCAATCATTTTTCATGATGAGAATCTTGCTGTGAAAAATGAAAAATCGTAGTAGTGAAGCAGGTTAAGTAGCTAGTTTGGCACCTTCAATTTAACTTTCTTGAGAAAATCATCAATTTATTTAGATTGAGTTAAGTAAATGCTTATCTTACCTCTGAAGACCTTACACCAAGAAAGTAACGTATAGAGGCAAGCTATTTCAAGGCAAAAGTCTTATTAAGATCAGTAATGATTAAACATTAGTGTTGAATTTTTCCTTAAAATCGGTTTGTTATCAACGTAAACTAGCAAAAAAAAATCGCATTCTATGCAGTATGATACACAAACAGAGAGCTATCAAATATGGTGTTGGAGAAATCGCATTGAAGTGAAGCTGTTTGGTTTGAAGCTAAAATTGGTCAAATCGAAGATAGTCCTGATTATTTAAAGATCTTGACTTTTATGGTTAAATTATGTGAGTTTTGGGGATTTATTTTTCGTAAAATTTGATATTTGTGGACATTGTGTCTTTGATTGATGTTTATCTGATCTTGACAAACACTATGTGTCTATGGACACGTTTTCTACATCTTAAAGGGTTATAATATATGAAATCTTTCTGGCTCGCTTGTTTGTGGGTTTTTCATATTATTTGGTTTTGACACGTTTGCTGGTGATTTGGATTTTGCTCCTGCCTTGTTGAGCTTCTGTAAACGTGGTTCTATTTTCTTTTCTTCTGTTTGTTAGCGTTCTTTGTTCATTTCTTGGATTTATTGGCAAATTATGGGTGTTCTGTTGTTTTACTTCTATTTGCATCTAGGAATTTTATGTTGATGTGCTTAGGTATTTTAGTTGCAAGTGATTGATATTTAATTAGTACTGGAATGAAATAGAGGGTGTGCTGAAACCCTTCCTTGTATTTGCATTAGTACTGCAAGGGTTTCTGTTTTGGTTCAGCGACGGATTTCGCCACAGACCTAGAGCCTCGTGTTTGATGGACGGTTGAGCTGAACGAGTGTGCTCTGTTTAAGGAAGATAGTAACTAGAAATGGTTTTGGGAGTTTGTTCTTTTTATCACTAGTTGTGATGGCTGCAAAGATGTAATGTTTCTTCATGGAGGATATTGTTTCCATGTCAAGTTACTGTAGGCCGTAGCATCATTTGAAAATCAACCATTACGATTGTTAACTCAAATCCTTCCACGAGAAACAACAAAAGAAAAATAAATAGTACAAAATTTTCCGAATACTCTTATTAACCTATGCTTCAGTTTATCAAATTTGTAGTAAAAATTCTTGTTTGCCACGAAAAGGAAAACATTAAAACGAATTAAATCCCAAAAAAAAAAAATGAAATCAGAAGTTTCTGGCAATAATACACAAAAAATGAGACTTAACCTAACTTATTGGAAGGGGAGAAGGGGATAGATAAAAACCCTAACTCGCAAAAAACGGGAGGCTTATAGTAACATAGTCGGCGCAAACAATGGTGGGCATGACGAGCCTCTCGACTGTGGCTCTTTATTCTTTGAGGCCCTGGCTCAATGATTATGGTGATTAGACTTGTGACCCTAGCTCTCTGTTCCTCGGGACCCTAGCTTAGCGGGTATGGTGACGAGGCTCGTGACTCTATCTCTCTTCTTCAAGACCCTAGCTTGGTGGTTGTGGTGACGAGGCTCACGAGCTTAGCTTTGCTCTTTGGTGGCTGTGGAGACGAAGCCTGAGACCCCAACTCTCTGTTCCTCGTTGGTTGTCACGACTGAAGCTCGTGAACCTATTTGAGCTCTCTCTCTTGGAACGAAAGAGAGAATCTAATTAAGTTGAAATTGCTTTTTTACTTTTCTCGTCCCATTTTTATTTTTCATTTTAACAGCTTTTTGGTTTGCAAGGTTTACTAAAACTTCTGTGATTTTAGTTATTTACAGGAGAAGACAATGACCCTATTCTTAAAAGCTGTGGAAACTCACATTTGTTGTAGTGAATGAAAAACTAATGGATTAAGAATGCAAAATAAGAGAGAGAGAGAGAGAGAGAGAGAGAGAGAGAGAGAGAGGAGAAACAAGAGAGTGAGAAGAAACAATAGAGTAATGTTAAAAAAAGAGTGATTGAACGAAAGAAAAGAGAGAAAAAAGAGAGCGCACCGACAAGGTAACTGAGCAAAATAAAGGAGAGAAAAATAGAGAGTTGGCTGAGCGGAGTGGCAAAAATCAAGAGAGGAAAAATGAGAGTTTCTATGCTAGAGAGAGTAAGATTAAGAGAGTTTTGAGTTCCAACCGGGCTTTACTTGTACTTTTGTGCAAAACGGCTTGCTTTTCCACTATTGAACTTAACCCATCTTAACCTAGTGTTTGTTGTATCCCTTTTGTAGGACTTTGCGACTAATTAAGGAAATTGAACACCAAATCAACTTTGTACCCGGAGCTGCTATTCCAAACAAACCTGCATATAGAAGTAATCCAGAGGAGACAAAGGAGATGCAGAGATAAGTGGGTGAGCTCATGGAGAAGGGCTCTTCCATGAAAGCATGAGTCTTCGTGCATTTTCGTATTGCTTGTGCTTAAGGGGGATGAGATGTGGAGAATGTATGTTGATTGCCGAGCTATAAATAACTTCACTATAATTGATCTTAGAAGTGGATATTATCAAATTAGGATGAAAGAAGGTGATGAATTGAAAACAACTTTTGAAACAAAATATGGCTTATATGAGTGATTAGTCATGCCTTTTGTATGGACTAATTCACATAGCATTTTCATGAGATGAACCATGTTTTGCGTGTTGTCATTGGAAAATTTGTGGTTATTCATTTTGATGACATATTGATTTATAGCAAAGGCTTAGATGATGCCTAACATATAGTCGATATGTTCTTTTGGGAGAATGCATGGCATGTCTAGAACCATAGTTTTGGATTGAGATCCTAAGTTTTAAGCTACTTTTGGAAGATATTATTAGGTAAACTAGGAATCAAACTCTTGTTCTCAGTCACGTGTCACACTCAAACTGATGGTCAAACCGAGGTAGTAAATAAAACGTTGTCCACCTTGTTAAGAGCTATCATCTAAAAGAACTTGAAGTAATGGGATGAGAGTTTAGCATATCTAGAGTTTGCATACTATATGTATGTACATTCGGCTACACAATTTTCATCATTTGAAGTTGTATATGGTTTTAATCCACTAATTTCTTTAGATTTGCTTCCTTTATCTTTGAAAGAATATGTTAGCCTAGATGACGAAAAGATAGTGAATTTGTGAATATTCATGAGAAAACACTGCTCAACATTGAAAAGAGAACCAAACATTATGCTAAGCAAGCAACCAAAGGAAGAAAGAAGATTGTCTTTGAACCCGGTGAATGGGTCTGGCTGGAGAGATTTCCCGAGCAAAGAAGGTTCAAATTGAAGCCAAGGTGACGGGCCATCCCAAGTCCTTGCAAGAATTAATGACAATGCCTACAAGCTAGATCTTCCCAATGAGTACAATGTAAATGCTACTTTTAATGTGACCAACTTGTCTCCATTTGATGTAGGTGACGATTTATGACGTGGATCTAGTTGCACAAGCTCAAAAGATAGATCCACTTTAAGTATCAAGCGGTTCAATCAAAAGAGTTAGAGTAAAGAGGATAGTTGAAGCACTCAATGGACTAATAAAGCAAGTAGAGGCCCAAACAAGTAAGGTGATGTCTAAGTTTCAAAAAGAAGAAATTAGACTTATCAACCTGGTGACTTACATGGAGCATGATGTGGAGTCCAACGTGGTAGACCACATGGAGTATCATTTGGCATTTGAAATGACGATAAGGAAGTAAGACAATTTGACAATCCTAACCTAAAAGTGGGTAGCCAATTGGAGTCAAATGGGCCGATTCAAAGTTCTTTATTTTATTGCAGATAATATTTCTTTATGTTTTAGGATTTCTTGAAGGCTTGAAAAGCCACTAATTTAGGGTTTGAATAATGTTTAGAATTTTGTCTAGGTTCGTTGGCCACTTGAGGATTTTCTAGGTTTCTAATTTTTCTATTTAAGTATGGTTTCACAATGTATTGAATTTTGATCAATATAATTTCTTTGTGAAAGTTTTCTCTTTAGTTCTTCATTGAACGTTCAAACTTACGAGAATGACATCTAAAACCTAAAATTATAACTCACTTTTATTTCTTGTTCTTGAGTGTGATGTCTAAATAATACATTTAATTCTTTTCGAAGCATTAATTTCGGGTCGTAGGTCTTATATCTAAGGTTCTCTTTTGTGTCATAGAAAACAAGTCAGGGTTTTTCTTCTTATTTCTATTGTGAATCTGATTAAATCCATCATTCTTTCTCATTTCTCGTTAGTTCAGGTCTCATCACTTGTTTGTGAGGTTCATATCACTATTTGTATTAGCCTCTCTCAAATAAAAACCTTACAACTTTTTAATTGTTAATATATGACCCTTTGAAAAAAAATTAATTTTGACTTGCCATTTTTTTAATTATGGCAACTAAGAGATGTGAAGTAGGAAACTTATTTTGATGCTTTAAATTTGCCAAGCATGTTTCATAAGTTCATCAACAAAATGAGAATATTACTTTCCACATGAACCTCTATAGTCCCTTAGGCCTCGTTTAGTTGAGAGGATTGGACGGTATCAAGGACAAAACAATGTTATTTTAATATTGTATTATGTTTAACTGAAAAGGTAACATGTATTAATTAATGATGAGACTGTTTAGTCCTACTGAGACCAGATAATTTAGTCCCTCCTAAGAGGAGTGACTAAGCAGGACGAAAATTGATGACCCATATCAAAACCATTCAAGCCCCTCTCTCACCACCACAGCACCGAGACGAGGAGCAAGGACCAACGAGACCAGCGAGCAGTGACCAACTTATTCGTCGCCGGTGAGTCATCTTTCTCTTTATTCGTCTTCTCTTCTCTTTCTTCTTCTCGTCTTCTCAATCTTCTCTGAAATAGGTTTTTAGAGCTTTTTTTTAAATTTTTCAGGGCTTGTTGAGTCTCTGAATATTCAGTGGAAATCAGAATTGATTTCGGGGCTTGTTGAATCTCTAAATGTAGTGATGTAAAGATACGTGTGAAAGAAGATCGATCTAAAATTTGAGTAACATAAACGACAACATGAAATTTTAGCCTTCAGGTTTTTCAGCTTCTACAAGCCTAGTAGCAGCAAATTCAACCCGAATAGCTACTTATAAGAGCTGAATCAGCCGAAACTTCATCTTCCGGTAGAGATACATATTTAGTAGTAGGTCTAGACGCAGTTCAAGCCATAAAGGAAGGTCAAAGAAAGAGAGGAAGAAGTCTAGCTGACAAAGAGAGCAAAAGGCTCAAAAGGTAAAACTGAATTCAAAGTCTCATCATATGCCCTTTTCTGTTATTTGTTTTACGCTAGTGGAATTTTAGTGATATTTGACTAACTTTTGGGTGTGGGGGTAAAAGATTGCTGAGAAACAGACATACTTGAATGACTTGGAAGACACAGTAGAAGAGTTAGCAAAAAAGAACTCTGAGCTTGAAGAGAAGCTCTCCATTTTGCACAACGAAAAATCAGATGCTTAGACAAGTATGTCTTCCCCATCCATTACCATAGATGATAAAAGTTATGTCTTGATTTTCATTTATGATGTTTGATGTGATTTTATCATTGTAAATCTATAGATCTTGAACACAACAGCAGGCAGGAATAGTGGCAGTACCAATGCAGATTGATCTCAATAGGAGGATAGAACTAGGGCTAGATTGTAAGGCTGAAAGGTATTAAAGGGAGGAAACACCAACATAATTTTTTGGGTTAGTTACATTAAAACCCCGACCGTTGACCACTATACCAAAATGACCCCTTACCTTTAAAATCATTCAAAATACCACCTTACTTATCATTTTTCATCAAAACACCCTCCCGTTACTTCCATTAAAAAATATAACAGAAGTCAACACACACGTAAGTCACGAGCGTGTCTTAATGGGCAATTGGATACTTTTACATCCCATTGCCACGTGTAAGCCATCAACGGCCACACATCTACCTACCCCATCAAAGGCCCTACGAAATCCCATTATCATCCCATCTCTATTTTATCTCCTCTCTTTAGTTTAAATGTCTACCATCATCTTCTCAGTTTCATCGTCTTCTTAGTTTCATTGTCTTTTCAATTTCATCTCCTCAGTTTAATCGTATTCATCGATGGTGCAAATAAAAGGAGGTGGAAGAGCCCGTGGACGAGGACGAGGTAGAGGCCGTAGACGAGGCAGTGGACGACATAGTGAAGATCTGGAAGCTCGAAGGCAAACCACTGAAGGTAAGAATTTTCTCTACTTATATACTTGAAGAGCTTAGGAAACAACAAATTTTAAAGGTTATTTTTTACAAAAGCATTAGGGACCACATTTTTATACTATTTTCTTAAGGGTGGTCCCTAGTTTTTTTACTGATTTATCTGGGGATGTGTAGTCTGGTTTAGGTTTTTCATGTTGGTATATGGTTTTGCTAATTTACAATTTGGTTTTAGGGTTTCGAATTGCAATCTAGTTTTAGGGTTCCGAATACGTACAATCTAGTGTTAGGGTTTTGAATCTGGTTTGAGTTAATGATGGTAATTTCTGTGATTATTGCTAATCTGGTTATTGGTGATTTCTTTGATTGTTGGTAATTTTCAGGTTTAGAAATAACATTGATAATTTCTGTGATTGTTTCTAATCTGTTGTGATTGTTGAGCTAAAATTATCATTCTGTTTGAGTTAAAATTACCATTTATGTGGAATTGAGAATATGTCACAATAATATATGGGGTTGCTGAGAAATGCACCTCATATGAGTGTCAGTTCCATGCAGAACGCTATACGACATGATCATATGGTGTTGGTATCAAGGATTCAAGTTTGGAGAGCCAAGAGAAATGCTACACTTATAGCTCAAGGGTCATAAGATGACTAATTTAGCCAACTCTTGGATTATATTGAGGAGCTAAAAAGGGTTAATGAGGGTAGTTCAGTTTTTATGAAAATTGAGGCTGGTAGAGGTGGTAGACCCAAGTTTCAGAGGCTGTATATTTGTTTAGGAGCTTGTAAAAAAGGGTTTAAAGAGGGTTGTTGGTCAGTGAATTGTTTGGATGGGTGTCACATCAAAGGGCCCCATCCAGGACAATTATTGACTGTAGTGGGAATAACTTGTTGTTCCCAATTGCTTATACTGTAGTGGAGGTTGAAAACTGAGAGTCCTAGGAATGGTTTGTGACTACTTTGATTGATGATGTTGGAATTGTAAACAGTTAAGCAAAAAGGGTTAAAGCGTGCAATGAAAAACTTACTACCCAATTCAGAGCATAGAAGTTGTGTGCGCCATATGTATGCCAATTTTAAGGAGTCCTTCAAAGGTCTGGCATTGAAAAATAGATCGTGGAGCTATGCTAGGAGTACAACAGTAGTTCAGTTCTTGTCTGAAATGGAGAAGCTCAAAGAAGAACATTTAGGGGCTCATGAATGGTTGTCTGCAAAACCTCGTGCTTCATGGACTAGGTCTCATTTTCAGACCTTTGTCAAGTGTGATATGCTGTCAAAGCTACAATTTTGGAAGCTAGGGATAAACCTATCCTAACTATGCTTGAAAAAATTAGGTTATATATGATGATTCGAATGGCGAAGAAAAAATAGTGTGTTTCTAAGTGGAGTTATAATGTGTCTCTTAAAGCATGTGCAATGGTTGAAAAGAATAAAACAGATAGTGCATTTTGCCTACCCATATGGGCAGGCGGAGGGAAATTTGAAGTGATTCATGCTACTGGGCCAATTAGTGTAGTGAACTTGGAGGCCAAGAATTGTAGTTATAGGCAATGAGATCTCACTGGCATTCCGTGCTCTCATGCCATAGCTGCCATAAGCTATAAAATGTATGATTCTCTTGCATATGTGGATAGTTATACGAAAGAGGCATATTAGAAGACATATGGGCCTGTTATTAGCCCCATGACCAGTTTAAAATTGTGGTCCAAATCTTCTAGACCACCACTTATTCCTCCTACTTACCACAAACAGCCTGGGAGACTTAAAAAATTGAGGACTATGTTGGCTGGTGAACCTCCTAGACCCGCTGCAATATATAACAATAAATCCAGAGTTGATGTAGTAATAAAATGCAAACAATATGGTGAATTAGGTCACAATAAGAGGACATATAACAGGAGAAAGGTACAAAAATAGTTAATACATTTAATTATGTTCTATTAGTTAAATTGCAATGTTTAATTATGTTATGTTTAATTGTAGGATTCACAATCAGTGGCAGATTCAGCTTCACAAGTTCTGGCAGATTCGGTTTCACAAGTTCTGACAGATTCAGCTTCACAAGTTCTAGCAGATTAGGTTTGTGGGTATTTTGTGGATGATTATGTAGTTTGTGGATGATTATGTGGATATGTTGAAGGATGATTATGTGGATATTTTGTGGATGATTATGTATTTTGTGGATACTTTGTATATGATTATGTAATTTGAAATAGTAAATGATGATTATGTATTTTGGCATTACCAATATGAAATGAAAAGGAATTTAATGGCACAAATGGACATATATTGGAACTACTCTTTTAGACTTGTCATTGATCAAAATACATTTACTTGAAGTACACAAACATCATCAATAACAAAACTAATCCAAAATAAGCTTAACAAATATCATCAACAACATAACCTAACCAAAATGAGCTCAACGACAATACAAATACCCTTAAAACTTGAAATAAACAAATATCAACAAGTATATGCACATCATCAACGTCTCAATCTTGAATTATAATATTTTATTTTCATGCTCAAGTTGGGTCACTCCTCTTAATAATCCGAGGATAATATTTTTTGCTCTTTCACACATGGGTGGGTCAAACTACATAAAAAACCTACATTCTCCATTTGTTCTACAAAAAAAATCAACAAAATTAGGAACCAATTATTAACGAGAAAATTGTTATAAATTTAACAACAAAATTAAGGTTAAAAAATTTGAGGTTAAAAATTTAAACACAAAATTGTTAAAGATTACCCATTTTTTGAACATGCATAAAATCTTCTTCCTGAGTTCAAATCAGTCTAAGATGTCCTCACATCTGAATGAATACCGCAGTAGCATATTGAGGCTCCCATGAAAAAAAATGAAAAAATAGTGAAAAATAAATAGAAATGGCGAAGAGGGAAGAAGCAGAAGGGAAATGTGAAGGAAGAAGCCGAAGAGGGGGAGGGGGAAAGCATGTGCTAGAAGAGTTGTTGGGGCCATTCTTTATAAGCAATAGTAGTTACTGGATGGATGATACGTGGAAGATGTTATTAATTTACCCATTTGCCCCTTAAAACAAACAACTATAATAACTTCTATAATGGAAGTCATGAAAGAGTGTACTGTTGAAACGAAATTAAAGGTGAAGGTTTTTTTTGAAGATTTTAAAAGTAAGGGGTCTATTTAGTACAACAGTCTGAAGCTCGGGGGTTTTACTATAATTAACCCTAATTTTTTTAATAATTATAATTGAAATGATTCATGATGGTGATAGGGACTTGATTAGTTCTTAGAGTGGTGATTATCATGTCAATTATTGTCTTGTTGCCCCTAGCTTTGCTGTCTCTATATCCAAAATTTATAAATTTGAGGTTCTATGTGGTGTGTATAATACCAAACGATTGGTTGTATAGCCTGTTAAGACAAGAGTAGTTCTGACAATAATATTGACTATGGTGCAAATTCAACTTGATTGAATGAGTTTCATTTTACTGTTATATTTTTTAGGAGTATGAATGAGATAATTTATTTTCTAGTTAAAAAGGTAAAATAATATGTTTTAATAAGTTTTATAGACAATGTGAAAAATAATTTTACAATCCAATACTATGATGTGCCAAAAATTGTATAAGTAATACGGTTTCTTAACTAACATAATACCAAATATTATACAATATTATTTAATTCAGTACAATACAATGTGATCTGATAGATTTAATATAGTATAACACTATCCCGACTATCAAATGAAATCTTAATTTCTATAATCTGAGCGTGATAATCTGAGCATGCTACATGACAAGACACTTTACCATGGGAGCGGAAGAAAGAAATGTTGTCATTACTTTTGGCTCAAATCATTAGCCACAATTCTTGCTACATTCTCTCATATTATCAGTTCGAATAATATATATATATATATAAAGTATTAACACTTAACATCTTTGATGATTTGGTGATCAATTAATTGTAAGAGGAATTTTTTACCTATTATTTATGACTAAAGAGAGAGTCTACGTCTGTTAGGGTACAAACTCAAATGCAGGCCACTTTTTATTTATGCGGTACATAAAAGTACATCTAATTGCTTTGATAATGACGTCTCAATTCACTGGATTTAATAATGTAATATACAATAAGATTTGCTTCAATTTATGTTTATTTCGTTTTTATGTTTAGAATGTGGTATGATGTGTGAAATTTTAAATAATTATTATAATTAAACTAGTGACAATTGAATTGATGGTTAAATATGATTGACATCTTAAATTTATTGAATAATTTATTATAATTTAGGATTGTGATGATTAATATAGATCTAATTTCCCGATAATATGTATAGTGAAACTTTTGAAGTAATTCAGTCACCTCCTGAAGTAATCCATTTTTAGGCAATACAATTGCATCATCAAGAGGGAATTAATATTACTAGCAAATTAAGATTATTGCAAACTTTAAGGATTACTCTAAACATATAAGACAATTTAGTTATTAGAGGATTGTCATCCAAGATTATTACCAGGATGAACGAGACCTTATATGAAAAGTATCATCTGCTTGTTTCGAATAAGACTACACTAGTTAGAAAACAAAGAGTAAAGGTTTACTGAAAATTTTATGCATATTGAATCTGTTGATGAATTTGCGCAAGAGTTGACTTTATTTACACAAGTATAGAACAAATTAAAAGTACAATACATGTGTATTGAATAAGAATAATATTTCACGTACTAATGATTGGCTGAGCTAAGAAACTATTAAGCCAATGATTGGCTTGTTATTGGATTTGCTGAGTATCCTTAACAGCCAATGAGAGAGCCTTATATATGAAGTTTGTTAGGCTTTCTTCGATTCTTAGTAACCAATCACGTGCTACTGAGACGGATGCCAACTTGTGAGACGGATGCCAACTTGGTGAGAGGAGCAGCTGACATAGAGCTCGAGCTTTCTCGTTCTGTGTTGTTAATGTGTGAATAACATTGCACTAGAAGTTGAGCATATTGCGTTGATGAAGGTGAATGTTTAACACTCCCCTCAAAAGAGTTAGGGAGAAAACAACACTCAACTTAGCACGAAGCTAATCATACTGAGATTGAGAGAGAGGTTTAGTGAGCTATACACCAGTTTGAGCAACTGTAGGAACAAAACAAACTTCAAGAATATTGGAAAGAGATTTTCATTTATGAAATGAATATCATTCTAAATATGTTGGTTCTAAAGTGAAATACAAGAATAGAGGCGAAAGATCTTACACTTTGGTTAGAACACCAAATAATAGATGTGTTAGCAATGACATAAACTAGATGATGTGAGTGCTAATAGAGGCTAGAGCTCTATACTCAGACTTTGTACTAGATCCTGCTACAAACTTTTGCTTCCTGAAACTCTGATTCATAAGGTTACCACTAAGAAAAATACATAGGCCACTTGCTGACTTTTTGTCATCTAAAGAACTAAATTTGGATTATTGTAGGCCTCTAAAGTCATTTGGATTGTAGGAGTAGAATTCAAGCCAAGGTGAGCGATCCCTTTGAGGTATTGTTTTTTAAGCTTTCTAGTGATCAGTGATTGGAGAAGAGATGAATTGACCCACTTTATTCGCGGTAAAGTATACAATGTCTAGTCTTTTCATGGTGAGGTATCACAAGGCAGCGATTATACTCGTATAGAGAGTAGGATCAAATAAGGTATTGCCCGATGCAATAGGCTTGTATGATGTACATATTGGTGTTCAACTGCTTTTGGAGTTAGAAATGTTATTTCTTGCGATCAAATCACAGGTGTACTATTGTAAAAGGTCCACACCGGTAATAGTTATTGGTTTATGAGTCATTTGGGAATTTATTTTATGAGATATGACTTGAAACATTTATTATTTACATAATAGTTAAGCTGGACGCTTTACTAAGATAGACTGTAAACCAAGGTGGACTATCTAGTTAATGTGTAGTGCATTTAAAATGATTAAATGAACTAATGAATTTGATTTTCAATAAAAATTTTATCTTTAGAAAATCATAGCTCATTACTATTATATCCTTGAGCTTTATTCTTTATCACAATAAAAGTGCCAAACTGTTAATGAGTGCCAAACTGTAAATGAAAGTGTAAACACGATAACAAATGCTAAAGAGAGAGAGAGTATCAAAGAGTGTAAATGCTTGTTGTATTCACCTTTATTTATAGGTGAGAGTTAAAAGTAATATTTGTTTCATATAGGATCTGATTTTTCTTAAGCGCTTACAAACGAGAAAAAAAGATAAGTGAGAACGTGATGTTTGACTTGGTTCACGACTGTTTCTACTAGACCACTTGACCCATTAATTTCATCTAACGATCATTCTTCCACGAGCTTAAACCTCCTACGCAATTCATCCACTTGTCCATATTAATTGGCCTTAGGACTCCAAGTTGACTGAGGTAAGCGGGCAACTAACTAATCCTTGTACAATCCATAAAAAGAGAGGCTTTGGGTTGGGCAGGCCCCATTTGTATAAATTTCAGCCCAGACTTTGTCTTCACCAGTATATATCTTCAGAGAGGAGAGTGTCAGAATATTAGTTAGTTCTTTGACTGTTGGTTCTTACAATCAATTTTTAAAATTCAGAAGACAAAAGTGCTTTTGAACAGTTTTATATAGAAAAAGTCTATTATTTTCTTAAGTTCTTATAAGGTCACTAGCCCTTGAAGTCGATTGAGGGTTTTCTTTTCGGTAAGTAATCAAATTTTCAGTCTCACTTTAGTTCTATATTCCATAATTCAATCACAGCTGACCTATAAAATAGAAAAGAAGAAGAAATCTCTGACACAAATAATCTTAGCAAAAGACAAATGTTCCAAGGAAAATATGCTACACAAATTTGTTGCGAATAAGATTATTCTGAACTCAAACTTACAATCGAGTTGAGTTAAATGAGTATATAATTTAATCAGTTGTTTAGATATATGGGTTTTCAAAACACTCAAGAAGTAGATAGTTAATCCATCTTGATGATCTGGCAGCCCTTTGGCTGTATGATTGTTTCTGGTGGGTCCACATAAAAAAGCTACATGTGGAGAATCTTGCTTAAGCTTAACATGGAGGGCATGTGAGAGTGTAAAAACTTTACATTTTATGTCATCCGGCCATGTGACAAAACCTAAATTTATCTGTCATTAGATAAGCAAACCACCCATAAAGGATTCCCTTAACTTCCTTTCATATTTCATAATTCTTTATTAAACACACTTAAATGACTTTTTATGCTGATAATAAAAAAACAATGATAATTTACAAATCAGTAAGCACTGAATTATCATTGTTAGGTTTGTAATGGTAAAACTAAACTACCTCTCCTCTGTAAAATATCTTGAGTATAACCATCACTTTTTTCATTTATTTATATTTCCTCTTAAATTATAGGCAAAACATTATTGACCCCAGAACTTTAGTTCAATATAACTGAGGTCTATTGAACTTCATTATCTTCCCGAGATACATGTAAAATTAAAGTTTGGGACTTGGATCGTAGGACCGTAGTAGGATCATAAGACATGATCACATGATCCCTACCAATTTAAGATTTTGCATACGAACCAAAGTATGGATTAGACAAGATCATAAAATCAGTAAGATCATATGATCCAGATCAAGAGTTTAGCAACCATGCACGTGTGAAACTCTTTGACTTTGATAAATTCTTGGTGAGTTAGGATTTCTAGTGTAAGGCTCCTGCACATGTGAAACTCTTTGGCTTTGATAAATTCTTGGTGAGTTAGGATTTCTTCTGTAAGGCTCCTCCAATTTATATTGCTATAATGGCTATAGATTTGTCTTCAAGTTAAGTTCTTTATGAATGAAGTAATTAAACATATTGAGATATGATATTCATGTCATTTGGGAAAAAGTTTGGTGTAAAGTAATTTCTCCTTTGCATGTGTCATCATCTGATCAGATTGTGGATGTGCTAACTAAATTAGTGGGAGCGTTGTTACTTCAATCTTCATATGCAAGTTGAGACGCTTAGTGGATATCTTTACCAAGTAGAGAAGCTTGGTGACGATGGCACATGTTTGGACTCAGACTTGTTTTGAAACAGTGCAGAACAAGGAAAACTCATTCCATCAAATATTACTCTATTGTAAACTTTTCTAGATTTATGAAGGCATTTGTAACATTTATGCTGAGATGAATAGCCTAAGAATATATACAAATCAGAGCAAAAATAAACTTTTCTAGTATTGAAGGACCTTAAGAGTGGAAAACAAGCACGACAAATTTTTTTAAAGATCTTATAGTTTGGAACAATACTATGAAGCTTCTAAAAAGGAGAGATATGATTTAGAACAAGAGTAGGTAACCTATTTATGATATATACAGTTGTTTGATAGACATCCCACAAAAAATAAATAGGCATGTTGGCTTGAGTAAGCATAGTAAGACCTAGTTCTACTATATGCCTATGCTTTCTTTCTATCTTCTCATTTTGTTGATGAATATGGTGCCAAGGGTCTCTAAATATGATGCCTTGAGTTTGTAGGTAATTTGAGTAAGACCTGAATCCCCCCAATCACACTAAAGAACCTTAATCTAAGTATTAAACTATTTTTCAACTAGACTTTTAAATATAGTGAATACTTGAAAGGATTCAGACTTTTTTTTTATAGGATAAACCAAGGAGAACTTAGTATAATCATGTAAGAAGTTTATATATTACCTAAAACCCTCTCTAGATGGTAAAGTTGCGGGACCTCAATGATCTGTGTAGACAATTTACAATGATTGAGAAGTGATAGATTAAGATTTTGGAAAAGGCAAAGTATAGTTTTTCCCTTTTTGGTATGCTATACAGAAGGAACGATCTTGTTTAGAAGCTTTAATGTTCTCAAAATGTAAGATCTTATTTAAGACTTCATGTGTAGGATCACCTACCATTTTGTGCCATAAACCATATAGACTAGGTTTAATGATTTTTAGATCAGTTGATTTTTCCCTGTTTATGTGAGTATTAAGGCCATGATTTTGATTACTTGAGCAAGGAACAAATTTATTAGTAAAGAAACACTCATAAGGAAACTTGGCATTTGTATTAGTAGAAGAATGTATATCAGTATGGTTTTGTACATCAGACAAATTTTTATTCAGCAACATAGAATCAATAAAGACATAACTAGAATAGATTTTACTAGAACTAGAACTAGAGCAAGACAATTTCAAAGATTCCTTAGAAATAGGTAGAACAGAGTTCATTGAGCATTGTAGGGTAGAGGCATTGCGAGCTTTGTCATCAGAAAATGTCAGTAGATATAGGCCTCATTTAAGTACTCCTTTAAGAAGAAGAGTTCTCAAGGTTTTGTTCTTTAAAAAACAAACATCAACATGAAATTCAATAAATATATTATTATTTTTTGTTAATTTTGATACACTAACTACATTTTTCTTGATATATGGAACTCTAAGTAGAGAATTTAGATTTAAAGGATAGGTTTTGAGTTATTGGAAGCTCTTTACCATTACCAACAACAAGTTTTTCATTTCCATTGTACTATTATGCAAGGCTTAGATTGTTCAATTCAAAGGTCACATGATTGGTAGTTGCACTATCAGCCTACCAAGATATGTTATACTCAGGTTCTACTAATGTAATATATGCTGCAAGAGAAGAAACACATGTTGAAGAAGAGGGTGAAGGATTTGAAAAAGTAAAGTTTGCCTGAGGTGGTATTTGATTTCTATTATGGGTGCTTTCCCGACCACCAATGACACGATGACATATGTTGCGTCACATGAGAGACCCTAAAGGAAAGTTTCGAAGGAAAAGAACTGACCTCACCTGATCAGTACCGAGGATGCTCGAGTTGCAAGGACTCGGGCACATGTAAGAGCAAGATGGGGTGCACAAAGAGAGCTCAGATAACCACGAGTACAAAACTATCATTACTCACTGAAAGTAGAACTCAACAAGTCTAATTGCCATGACAAGATGTCAGGATAGGCTATGTCTGGTCATTTTGACATTTAATGTAAAATGCTTTATGTCAAGGTTGCCTCCCTTCTGTCCAATCAAAGATAGACATCGTGTCTTGTGGGGCTTTCCTAGCACGCTTCTGAGAGGCTTCTTCGACATGCTCCCTCCCACCAAAGGCCCAGGTATAAATACATCTACTCACAAACACAAGAGGTATGTTAACTTTCCCCCAAAGAAATTATGTTGGACTATCGACTATCTACTAACTTATGCATTGGAAGCCCTTAGGCGGGGCAACCACCCCCCAGTTCCTCACCTTTAGGGTTATTTGTCTGTGTTTTACAAACGTCGATGTTGTGATGAGATCTTGTAGAGAGGAAAGGTACGTCCACTAGAAGGAGGAAATAATTCGTATAATGTCATTCTAGTAGATCCCCAGGTCAGGAGGACTCCCCTACTTAGAAAATGAGATCAACACTTGCACTGTTGTAGCTTTCAGCCAAAACAGTTGGCATCGTCTGTGGGAACGATGATAAAATCGTCCGTGGGAACGATGATAAAATCGTCCTTATTTAGAGTACTTGAAACCCTTTCTCTCCCACAGAGAGAGGATGAGTTCGGCATCCCACGACAAAGAAGTCCAAGATGAGAGGGATGATTCACCCCTTCCCTCGGTAGAAGAAGGACCTTCTGCCGTCATAATGGTTATGCGGTGAAGGAGGGAAGAAATGATGGTTGTAATCTCTTAGGTAGCTGGTAAAGGGAGGAAAGGCACGCTAGTCGCCGCCCAGGTCGTAGCAGTCTCTTGCACAGAAATGGTCTTTCCCCATGACTAGGCTTACTGGCAGAGTTTCCACGCGTACACAGAACCCTGCGGTAAGACTACCTAGGAAATGGATGACTATCTCTTGACTCGAAGAGGCTGTCATCGCTCGGGGAAATCGGGACAAAAATAAAACTAGGCTACGACTGGCTATGATACCCCTATGTAAAACTTTAGTTGGGGTCATCCTTGGAAAAGAAAAAGGCTATCGAAGAGCGAACAAATACAAAGACCCTTGAAGGACCCTTTGAGTATAAAATGTGAGCAGCTATGGAAGGTGGAGGAAAATATCGACGGGACACCCTCCACCATCCCCCTTTTTTTGCCACTAGAAATTTTGTAAAGTTCTAGCTTAGGCAAAGGAAAATAGTGCTGCACGGATAAATGAATCTGGACATATTTGCAGTTGAAATATATGGCCCCGCACCAATCCCCACCACAGGTGGAATGCAAATTGGGGCTAGGTAACTCTTGGCTCCCAAGTCACGACTCAGGTGAAACATAAGGATGAAGGCCATGCTAAAACTAGTGCATAGGCTCGTGAACAAAGCCAAGACATGAAGCCCAGTGAGAGAGTAAGGACAGTGAAATACGCAGGCGTATTCCTCCCCAAACCCCGTATAAAATAAGTAAACCCATAGGAAAATGAGCTCGTAAACGGCGCACCGCCTGAGGAATAACCCCCGGCAGGAACCCGAAGGCCTGAGGTGGTGAATCTTCCTCCCGGCAGAATACTCGGAAGGGACAACTCAACACAAGTCAACACTTACCCCGAGCTAAATGTGAAGCTCAAGGGGTACCGCCATCAAGGTAAAGATGAAGCTAAAAAATAGAGACGCCTAACAAAAAATGAAAGGCAAAAGCTCAGGAAACAAAAGTCTGACTGTCTTCGGCCCTCCACCTTGATGTAGCTGACGACGACGATCATGTACTAATCAACATTGGTCAGATAAGAGGTCTCCTTTTTCTACTTAAAAAATCTTATTATTTAGGATTAACTTCTTATAAGGTCTTTTTTGAACGAATCTACTTTCATGAAAAAATAGAACATGTAGTAGAAACAAAAAACAATGACTCGTGAGGTGCTCTTGCCCACCAGTTGGGATTAAATAAAAAGTGATAAACGGTATGGTGTTCTTGCCCAGCAATAGGGATTAAATGAAAAGTGAGTGCTCTTGCCCACCAATTGGGATTAAATAAAAAATGATGAACGGTGAGGTGCTCTAGCCCATCAGTCAGGATTAAATAAAAAGTGATGACTGGTGAGGTGCTCTAACCCAGCAATCATGATTACAAAAGTGATGATTGGTGAGGTGCTCCCGCCACTAGTTAGGATTAAAAAAAAATGATGACTGGTGAGGTGCTCTTGCCAACAAGTCGGGATTAAATAAAACGTGATGACTTGTGAGGTGCACTTACCCACTAGTCGGGATTAAATAAAAAATTATGACTGTTGAGGTGCTCTAGCCCACCAACTGGGATTGAAAAAGTGATGTCTATCGATAACTCATGCTTGCGGGCAAGATCAATGATCTAGCCAGAGCTGACGCGCATGGCTAGATATCGACAAGTGATGTCTGCCGAGAACTTATTCTTGCTAACGGGATCAAGGATCTAGCTATAACAGACATGCCTGGCAAGATATCGACAAGTGATGTCTGTGAAGCACTCATGCTCGTAGATGGGATCAAAGATCTAGTCAGATCAGGCACGTCTTGCGAGATATCAACAAGTGATGTCCAGCTAGACATCAAGGAAATATGTCTGCTGAGAACCGCTTCTCATCAGACGAGATTCAAGGGTCTAGCTTGAGCAAATATGTCTGGCTAGATATCAAGGAAAGTTGGCTACCGAGCACTAATACTCATAGAAGACATTCAATGGTCTAGCCAGGGTAGACACGACTAGCTATACATCAAGGAAAGATGTCTACCGAGCACCCCCAGCTCGTTAGACGGGATTCAAAGGTCTAGCTAGGGGTAGGAACGTCTGACTAGACAACAAGAAAAGATGTCTGCCGAGCACTCATACTCACAGATGAGATTTAAGAATCTAGCTAGGGAAAGAACGCCTAGCTAGGCATCAAGGAAATATGTCTGCCGAGCACCCCAGCTCGTTAAACGTGATTCGAGGGTCTAGCCAAAGCAGGCACGCCTGGCTAGACATCAAGGAAAGATGTCTATTGAGCACATCAGCTCGTCAGACTGGATTCAAGGGTCTAGTTAGGGCAGACACACCTAGCTAGACATCAAGGAAAGATGTCTATCGAGCAATCATGCTCGCAGATGGGATTCAAGGGTCTAGCTAGAGCAAGAACGCCTAGCTAGACATCAAAGAATGATATATGCCGAGCACTCATACTTGCAGACATGATCAATGGTCTAATTAGAGGAGGCACACTGGCTAGACAACAAGGAAAGTAATGACCACCGAGCATTCATGCTCATTTGAAAAGGTTAAGGGAAAACCTTAGCTAATAAAATCTTGACACCACAGACAAGGATATCTACCGAGCATTGTAGCTCAAAAGATAAGGATAAAGTCCTTTAATGAGCTCTTCAACTCGAGTATTTACCAAGAAAAAGAATGTCTGGATAAGTGATAAAGGGAAGGTCCTTTGACCAAGTACCAAAACCAAAGGAATTCAACTTGCTTTCTAGATTGTTAGACCAGGAAAAAACTCAACTAGGAGAAGGTATGCTGAATTGAATGTCAAGGTAAATCCTCAATGAGGGGAAGGTTCACCTAACTACACCTCCCGGATGGGAACATAGAAGAGTTCATAAAGGTCATGACAGGTTTATATAACCCCGACCTCCTTCAAAGGGAACTCAACCCGCAAGCATTACGTCCTCCCGCGTTGAGGATAAAGATGACCCCGATCTCTCCCACTTAAGGTGAGAAAGGAAGGAGGCCACTGCACATGAGTTCGAGACGATACTGAAGCGTATGATTGTAAGGGTTACCTTACTCACTCCCGAAGCACGCTGCTATAAGCAGCTGAGGGTCCCATAGGACATATGTGGTAAGAGTGTTAAGTTGATTCATTATAGATCAGAGATTAAGGTTACCGACTGAATGACAAGCCTTTTTCAAATATGATGTTTGTACAACCATGGGCTGGTAGCCACCACGGACAAAAGATTCCCTGAATATGTTTATTAATGGTAGGAAAATCATCGTGAAGGGAACATCAATGACTTTAAGGCCCGACATTTAAAGGATGACAAAGGGGGAAGCAAAAACCATGTAAAGGAAGGCTAGGGGGTCTCAAGAGAAAGCCCCCCTAAAGCGGAAGATCCCACCAAAGGGAAAGAATCACTGTTTTCCCAAGCGAGAAAGAAGAATAGGGGGCAAGAATGAAGTTTCAACTCTAAAAGGATGGTGAGCATGAAGGAAATGGAAAGGGAAGTCGCCTATTTATTGTTCTGGAAGAAAACCACTCATTCCGTGGAGGTATTTAAGATGGCTATGATGGCAACCACTAGAACCATCCTACGAATGATAAACGGTCGATTCATGAATCAACGAGAGGATTGCGGAAGACTAAACATATTCTGATCAACCGCAAGGATGAAATGAATGAAGTGACATATGATGGAGCCAGGTTCCGTCATGCGCGCCCACGCACCATTAATGGCCTTGAACCACGAAAATTGAAATGCGCATGCGTTCATGGAATTTCCATTCGGAGTAATCCTCATCGAGGAACAAATTCTAAACGCAAGTGTGAAATACCCAGGGCGAGCGAAGATCTTAGCCTATCAACACATAAAGGCAGCTCAGATTAAGAGCTCGAATAATAAAATCTTTAAACCTATCTAAGAAAAAGTCACCCAAGTCCTCGACTAGGGCCGACTGTTGTGGGTGCTTTCCCGACCACCAATGATCAAATGACACGTGTTGCGCCACATCAGATACCCCAATTATGGAAAGTCTCAGAGAAAAACAACTGACCTCACTTGGTCAGTATCGAGGATGCTCGGGTTACACAGAGCCAAGCACATAGAAGAGCAGGATGGGGTGCACAAAGAGGGCATAAGATATTCTTCGTTCGGTCATTTTGATATTTAATGTAAAATACTTTATGTCAAGGTCGCCTCTCTTCTATCCAATCGAAAACATGCATCGTGTCTTGTGAGGCTTCGTTAGCACACCTCCACTGAAGGCCTATGTATAAATACATCTACCAAAAAATAGAAGAGTTATGTCTACTCTCCCTAAAAGAAATTATGTCAGAATATTGACTATCTACTGACTTAGACACCGGAGGTCCTTAGGGGGGAAACCACCGACCGATTCCTCTCCTTTAGAGTTCTTTGTCTGCGTTTTGCAGACGTCGAGGTCGTGAGGAGATCTAGTAAGGAGGAATAGTACGTCCACTTGAAGGAGGAAATAATTTGTATAACATCATTTCAGTAGATCCCTCGGTCAAGAGGATTCCTTCACTTAGCATGGGAGATCAACATTTGTACTATTGTAGCTTTCGGCCAAAACAATTTCCATAGCTTTTCTCATATTTGTAGTAACACACTGTAATATTATTACTTATCTTTCCATAAACTAGACAAATCACCTTGTTCCCTCAGCCAAATCTGCCAACTCCTCATCTTCCATTCACCATGCCACAATTTCCTTGTGATTATAGTCCTTTTCCTCCATTCTTATTTGAGCGTTGATGCCAGAACTGTTGAGAATATTGTTGTCCTCCACTATTACTTCTTTTGTCAAATGTGTAAAAGACTATGTTGGAACACATCTTAACATTTTACTCCAATTCTACTTGTTGTTTCTCAATTCTACTTTCTTAACACATCAGTAGTGCCGGAACCTCTTCTAAGCCAGAATTATCAGACCTTGAGGTTACTGCATTATTGAGTCATATTCTGGTCCCGAGCCATTTAAAATGTATAAAACCATTTCTTGGCCACTTACACTTTGCTAGCAGCTGCAAGACTTTCACCTATTTTTCTAAACTTATAATAGAAATCTAATACTGTAGAGTTTCTCTTCTTGCTTATTTGTAGAGGATTTCTATGTTGCATCATTTTTGTCTTTGATTCGCTAGTAAAACTTATTTCCAGCTAATTCCAAACTTATGAGGATAAAGAGTATTAAGTTATTGAGCCAATGACTCCTTCAGACATAGAAGACCTGAGCCAACTAAGAACTAGCTTGTCTTTCTTGATCCAAGCTTTGTAAGATGGATTCACTGCACCTCCTTCTATTGGTCATGTAGGTTTTTAAAAAGTACCAAAGATAATTTCATCAAGATCGTTGCCAATGAAGGCTAGAATAACTTGCAAAGTACAAAGTTATTTCTGTCAAGCTTCACATTGATGAAGTTATTTAAGGTGTTTGAGAAAACATTGGTTTGAGTGTTTGCATTATTTGTATTAGCCATTGAGTGTGAGTTCTTGAATGATCTCATACCATGAAAGTTGAGTTAGTTTGAGAGAGAAGAAATGGAGATAGAAGTGCTGATAATCCTCAGCATTTAATAATGAATATGAGAATGAAGTTTTACTATATATCTTGAGAGCTTAAGACAGTATTACAGAAGGTGGTATATCAAGTATTATAACTAGTTAAGCAATAAAAAAGGTTATATCAGTTAGAAGATTATTACATCAGTTGCTTACTAACTGATGTAATAACTTACTAAGTGATATTCTAATCTTCAGTTGATATACTAACTACTTTAGGCAATTGCTTACTTGAGAGACTACTTTGGTTAACACTTCCTGAACTTCGTTGTCTTCCCGAGACACTTATAAAATTATAAATTGGGGGATCATAGGTTGTAGTAGGATGATAAGATCATATCACTCCTACAGAAAAATATAATATGATCATATGACCAAGTTAAGATTTTACATATAAACCAAAGTAGGGATTAGACATGATCATAAAATTAGTAAGATCATATGATTGGGAGTTTAACAACCATGAACATGTGAAACACTTTGGCTTTGATAATTTTTTTGTGAGTTAGGATTTCCAGTGTAAGATTGCTCCAATTTATATTGCTATAACGGCTATAGATCGTCTTCAAATTATGTTCTTTATGAATGAAGTAATTAAACATATTAAGAATATTCATTTCATTCAGAAAAAAGTTTGGTGTAAAGTGATTTCTCATTGGCTTGTGTCATCATCTGTTTAGACTATAGATGTGTTAACTAAATCAATGGGAGTGTTGTTACTTCAGTCTTCATATGCACGTTGAGACACTTAGTAGATATCTTTGCTCCAACTCAAGAGGGAGTGTGGAAAGAATTAATTAGATATTACTTTTTGAGTTTCTGGTATTTCTTTTATTATTCTAATTTGCTTTATTATTACATTTTATTTTTGTAATAGTTTGTGTTCATTATATGTAGACGTTGTATTCTCTTGCTAGTGTAGAAATTCTTTTAAATAAGTTAGATAGTGCCTAAACCAGACTTATTGTATTGAATTAGGACAAATTAGGAATATTAATATGTCGTATAGAAAAATACTATAATCTTAAACTTATTTCTAGGGGTGGATATTGAAAGGAGGTGCATGGAGAAATTTTTGGTGGTGTGTATAGAAATCTCCTAATAAGAAATACACTTATGCCTAATTTTAGTCCAAAGTAGGAGAATTCCTTGTAGGATTGCAAATTTTCATGGCTAGACTATAGTAATATGAAATGAAAGAAGCTAAGGCATATGAACTCCAGCTAAAGAAGTTGTGATAGCAAAGCAATTATCAAGGACACGGAGATGTAAAACAAATTAAACCATTTAATAATCAATGCTTTATTTTGTAAGCCAAAGCAAAGCACAATTAGTAAACACAGAAAATATGTGATAACTTGGGTCTTTTCTCATTACCAATTACGTGCCATTAACCACTTCTTTTAAGTTTTTCATGGGTTTTCTCATTACCAATTACGTGCTTTGTTTACCCTAACCCACCTTCTACTAAAATTATTTTTAGTGAAGTTACATGTTTACCCTTCGTCTAATTTTTCATTTTTCTTTTTCCTTTTTCCTTTTTTCCATTTCTTCATTTTCAGATCTACTCGAGTTCTCTCTCTCTCTGTAAAATGAGTTTTTACCTATTTTTACAGATCTAGACTAGATCTAGTCACAAACTAGATCTGAAATGGGATTTTGCCTATTTTTGGGCAACAATTCATTCTTCTAGTTCTTCTTTGACGCACTTTTTTTAACCCTTTCTCGCTCATTTTTGGAGTGTCATTCGTTGAGTTTTTTTATCAGTAATTTCTCATATTCTTAACATGCAATTTTATGGTAGAGGAAGTTAGTAGTTTCAAGCCTGGCGATATGGGAAACTTGTTTCAATTTATGTATAATTTACTTCATATTTTCAGTAGTGCTGCGAGGTAATCGGATGCTGGCATCGTGTAGCCATCGTATAGACTACACAATGGGTATACTGGTATCGTGTAGTTTACACGATCGGTACACTAACATCGTGTAGACTATACGATGGATACATTGGTTTCGTGTAGCCACTGTGTAGTCTACACGACGGGTACACTTACATTGTGTAGCCATCGTGGAGTCTACACGATGGATACATTGACATCGTGTAGCCATTGTGTAGTTTACACGATGAGTATACTAGCATCGTGTAAGCATCGTGGGGTCTACACTATGGGTACACTGACATCATGTAGCCATCGTGGAGTCTACACAATGACGGCTACACGATGGGTACACCAACATCATGTAGGCATCAGGTAGACTACACGATGGGTACACCGACATCGTGTATCCATCTAGTAGACTACACGATGGATACACCGGCATCGTGTAGCCATCATGTAGACTACACGGTGGATACATCGACACCGTGTAGTTATGGTATAGTCTACTTGATGAGTACACTGACTTCGTGTAGCCATTGTGTGGACTACACGATGGGTAAACTGGCATCGTGTAGTCCGTGTACCCAAATTTGCAATCAAAATAACTTTCAGGCCTCCATAAGTGCTTAAAATAGTGTTTTGGGGGCTTAAAATAGTCGCACATGTATATCTCTGAATAAGCTCTGATTTGATATCTCACGGGCCACATGGTTTAATCCGAATCAAAAGTTACGCCCTCAGGATATTTATCGGACCGAAACATTAAAATTTTTTAATGATTTTTTCAAATACTTGAGACTATATTTTATTCTTCAAGTTTAAAAGTATTATGGATAGAAGATGCTCATGTACCCATTGTGTAATCTACACGATGCCAATGTACCTATAGTGTAGTCTACACTGATGTCGTGTAACCATCATGCAGTCTACACGATGGGGGTACACTGACGTCGTGTATCCATCATGTAGTCTACACGACGCCAGCGTACCCTATCATATAGTACAAAACTAACAAAGCCCATTCTCTCACTCTACGAGTTTTTCTCTCTCAAATCTGGGCAAAAGCCCATCAAATTTCTTCTTCTTCTTCTTCATCCAAAATTTAAGCTTTTTAGAAAAAAGAAAAGAAATGAACTTCAAACAATGTTCCAGAAAAAACTTATGAAAATTCAAGCTTTTAGAAATTAAGAAGAAAACAAAACTTGTACATGTTCCAGAAAGAAGAAAGAAGAAAATGAAAGGTAAACATGTAACTTCATAAAGACATTTTGAGTGGAAGGTGAACTAGGAATCAGGATAAACAAATATATTGTAAGAGTCGATTTTTACAAAATAATTAACTTAGGAGGTCTAGTTTAACAAAAAACTATTTTTTCTTTACAACAAATATAAGGCTGTCCTTGTTCTTTTTTTTTTTTTTTATAGATGTTTACCTACTTTACTTCTACTAGTCCTTTACCATTCCTTCCTAATATATGATCATTTTATATCTAATTTCTCTCTTTCACACTCTTTATATTCACATTTTTTAACCAAACTACCCCGTTTTTACAAAAAGAAGCTTGAATTACTGGAAAAAGTCTATAGTTGTCACTTGTCATTGCGTGAAAGGTAATTATCATCGTTTCAATTATTATTTTTATTATTTATTTGATGGGTATTTTTTTACGAAAACCTTTACTTGATTGAAATTTGTTATATTTGTGAGTACGAAGGTTTAATTATATACGTTAACTCAATTTTTTAATTAACGTATTTTTCTTACAATTATTGCAAAAGTTTGTCGAGATTCATATACAAATACGAGAAGAATATATATCTTAATATGAATATGTTAACAATGGTTATTTAGGCATTTAATATCGCAGTAGAATAGTAAATATGGTCCCACTTTCTTGCATTATAAGTTGGCGAAACTATTTGTTCGTCGTATCAATAATTGAGATATTGAGTGGATAACAAATGTAGACATACTTTTTTCAATAATTTATCTTCCTGTTTTTTCTAACAACACTTTTCTCTAGAAATTAATAAAATTACCTATCAAAGTTTGTTTCAATCATATTTGATATGTAAAATTTAGAAAATTTCCAATTGTATAAACTATTGCTTGATCGTAAGTCCACTACACCCCAAGCACGTTGTGGGGTCTACGCAAGTTATTGCAGCTATAAGTTAAACCCGAAACCAATGATTTTTCATTAGAAAATTTCCTCTCTATTCTTGAATTTATCTAATTAGCCTAGCCTATTTAGGTTAGCATTCTAAACTTATTTTAATTTCTCAATGTATTTTTTCAGCACCATTACATATTTATTCATGAAATTACAACAACTTTAGAAGATCACAACAAATTTTTTTAGCTCATAAAGGTCAACATTAGTGATTAGATATGGATAATCTGGTACTCAACATATCTTAAGCATTATTTTAGACGATTAATATCAAATCATTTAATCCATCATTTGTGTTGATTTTCTTCACATAAAAACAGGCACCGACAATTTAATTTTTGGTTTATCTACCATCTTTTACCTCGAAAATAAAAAGTTAATATACTTTATTATGCTTAGAACCGTATATACGACCACAAGAAGTGCATGTTATTCATACACAAAGACTTACATCTCATACTCATATATACCATATTGGCATACAATGGTCCCTGAAATTGATACTAAGTCATCAAGTTAAACAAAATAATTAGTTATTTTTAATGTCTTAAGGTCAATCGAATGGTTAAATATGTGACTTCATATTTACTTTTTTTAAACATGTGTTAATAGATCACAAATGTAAAAAGTATTTACTTTTAATATTTACTCTATCAAAAAATAAAAAGATATACCTTAGCAATATATAAAAAAATTTCATCCCATTAATTATGGTAGGTCATAACCTAACCAAATTGCTCACTACTTACTTCCCATTCATAAATTGTTTGGCCCTAATAAAAACATGACCTACATCGAACCTGTTTTATTCAACAGCATCCACCTCTTTCTTACCTTACATATTAAAATACAAAACAAAAAACATCACCTTTTGGATAAGTTTTTTGACAATTTTTTTATTGCTTAGTTAGTTAGAAAGCAATATTTGTCAAACCCCTTCAATAGTCATTATCCGTTTACTCTGAGTTGGTCCATTTTGCCCACATGCCACCATGGATTTCACGGTTTCACCAAACCTGTTGAAAAATTAAAATCCTTTCTCATAAATTTGTTAGATGAACTAAATGCTCCTTGGAATATATAGCACTTGTCTTATTTTAATTTCTACATTATTATATTTAATTGAAATCAGTCCAAACACTTGATGAGACTGTTAATGTTTCAAATATAATTCATTATATATGAATAAACACATATTGATTTTTTGCCAATATAAGATTTTAATTGTTTTCTTCCACAATAAATTTCCTTTACAGTATCTTCACACGCTGAATTTTAAAATATTTTCCAAATTTAATCGATAGAAATAAATAAAACCAAGATTCGCTCTCAAATGAATGTTAATGATGAACGAGATGGATTGACAGGTTAAACTTCAACGCCTATATTAAACGAAAAAATTTTGAACAAAAGAATCAGAACTTGTTGATAGGAAAATAAAGAAAAACAAAGCAGTGTTAAGAGTTATGCAATCCGTTGTTCGTCAATTAAACGAAACTCTAGCGTGAAGTCATGGATTTGAATCATATTGTTTTTTAACCCCGTATATTTCGTTCGTCATATTGCCAGAAATGTTAATAATGTATGTCAAGCGTTTGAATCAATATATACAGTATATTTATTAATTAAAATAATACGATTTCAAAAAAGACGGGAGTGAAAATCGAGAGGATAATTGATGAATTTAGTTCTAAGCTTCAACGGTGATTGGCATTTAGGGCATATAGTGGCATTCAGATAATTATGGAAAATGTGAATTACAGATCAGTAACCACGTCGTTGTATGAAATAATTAATTTGGGAGATTAATTATACATACATAATTATAGGTCAATGGGGGTACATGTTAGGGGTAGATTTGTCCTTTCAGTATAAAATAATATAGTTAACGACCCTTTTGATATCCAAAACACCCCTCCAAAAAGCAAAGCTGACCTACAAATGAGCCAACTTATTATCCCCATCGTCGCCATCTGCAACTGTTGCCACTTCTCCTCATCAAAATTTTCCTAATTTTTTAAATATTATTTTTCATAGTAATCACATTATCGATGTTTTTTTATTACCACCATCATATGTAATTGAGAGAACCCAACCGACCCCGTAAAGTTTTTCTATTTATTTGGCGTGAAAATTATATCCATCTCATCGAATTAAGGTTATATTTGAATTTTAAAAATTACGAATGATATAATCCAGATACTGTCGTTGCTTCTTCTCTAAAAAGGAAGTTCATGACCTGTAAGCAAGCCTTTTACATCACCCGACATTGCTCCATCAAGCTTTCACCCATTGTGAAAAATCCCTCACTACTGCCTTCCGTAAGAGTTTGAGCTATGTCTCAATCCCAGTGTGATTGGGTATTCTCTCAGACCAACTACTGATCATCACTTTGATAAACTAATGTCTCAACAACTAACTAACCAGAGACGTGAGTCTCTCTTGAGCTGAGCAAATTTAGAATATGAAGAGGAACTTAAATATAAAATTTTTAATTCCTTTAAATTCACTTCTCTAAGTCTAAAAGCATCTTCTACCCGTTTTAATCCATTATCAGTGTGTCAGAAATAAATCATTTAAAAATACTCATTTTTAGTTACTCCATTTAAATATTTATTTTTTAATATTTAAAAATATAAAAATAAAAAATATAATATTTCCATTTTTGTAATTTTGTTTGCCATTGAAAAGGACAGGCGTACACATATCCCACCGAAATAAGATAATAAATTCATTAAAATATAACCAACACAATAAAACCCAAAGAATTCACCATTTCTTCATCTTGTCTTTGTATAGTTTTTCTAAGGAGAGAGTTTTTATATCTCATATATGGAGGGACGTGATCACTCAAGTGTGTTAGAGGGCTCCGGCGATACCGCCGTGGCTGTCGCTGAAGCTTGTGAAAACGGCGAGGCTGGTGGTGGGTCAAATAATTCAGGTGAAGAAGATAAGGGAAGAGATGATGAAAGTGACAAGAATAATGGAGGAAATCGTTGGCCTCGACAAGAAACATTAGCCTTATTGAAGATTAGGTCCGATATGGATTCAGTTTTTAAAGACTCGAGTCTTAAAGGTCCATTATGGGAAGAAGTTTCAAGGTGAGTAATTTTTGTTTTGTTTGTTTTTTCACTTTAATTTTATTAGTTAAAACTATTGTAATTTAATTAAGATCATGCATGGAGATATCTGAATTAACATTTTTTCTATTATCACGGAATTTTCTATTTAGTTTACAATATGTAAATTTTGTGTAATTTAATTCGAAGTTTTTGAATGAAGTGATCATTTGGTTTGTTCAATTTCAGAGGATTTTTTTTTGCTAAACAAAAATAAATGGTTTTGTAACTTTTATACATATGGGTTGTCCATTGTATTATTGTAAATATCTCTTAATTAAATATATTTTTGTTTAAAAAAATCCTCTGAAATTCAGATATTTAAAAAAATGATCACTTCACTCAAAAACTTCAAATGAACACAAAATTTAGATATTGTAAACCAAATAAAAGGAAAGTCGAGGAATGTTAGTTGCACATTTAAGCATTGCCCACATCAACAGAAATTCAAATGATTGTCAGACTTCTATATGGTTCTCGTTCCTCTTCCTAAGTGTTTATGTGTGTTGTGCATCCGACTCTCATTAAAATTAAATCAATAGAAATTCAAATGATAAATAATTTACAGTATAGATTATAAAAAATCTGTATTTTTCATAATTTTAACTTATTTACAAGGATTAAAGATACTTTTAACCTTTTAGTAATCTTATAATTTTTTTTGTTAAGAAGTAATCTTATAAAATTAACTCTATATTACTTGGGGAAAAATATGTGTTTGCTTTTTTACCCTTCTTTTTTCTCATTTTTTACCATGCTAGAGGAATACAGAAAAGAAAGACAGCAATGTATGATAGCGATGATGCCTCCGAACATGGGGTTGTCTGTTGTTATATATATCAGGCCATATAGTATTACATACTTTTGGTCACATTATTTATTTTCTGTGATTCTCTCCCTCTCTCATCTTTGTTTTTCTTTGATTCTTTCTCTTTCTTTTGTTTTTATTTTTTGGTATGTGTGTGCATACCATTTTGATTAAACTCTTATAATTTGTTACAAATTAGTTCTTTAAGTAAATTAAAGTATTGAGTACAACACACACACAGACACACTTGCTTAGTAAGTTAATTAATTAACTTCTTACGTACTATTATTGTATCAAGAGATATGCATACGAATTTTTATTTATTTTGTTTTTGAAATTCAGGAAGCTAGCTGAGCTTGGTTACAACAGAAGTGCAAAGAAGTGCAAGGAGAAATTTGAGAACGTTTACAAGTATCATAAACGAACTAAAGAAGGTAGGAATGGGAAAGCAGAAGGAAAAACCTATAGATTTTTCAACGAAATAGAAGCTCTTGAAAATCTAAGTCCTACACTTCTTCCACCACCTAAACCTCCATCAACGGTGGCAGTGCGGCCTTGGACAACTAATCCACCACCATCAACTCTCACTCAAAACAACATCACCATTTCATCAACTACGGATTACCAAATAAACCCTTCACTTCCTTGTTCATCATCACCAATTATTTACCCTTCAATTTCTCCTCAACCACAGCCCAAAAATGTTAGTGTCTCGCGAGTTACTAGCCATCCTTCTAATTTGCCAAACATGAGGAAGTCAATGCACCTTTTTACGACTTCTACGTCATCTTCAACCGCGTCGGACGAAGAGCTCGGCGGTCAGCGGGGGAAGCGAAAGCGGAAGTGGAAGGACTTCTTTGTGAAGCTAACAAAGGAGGTGATTGAGAAGCAAGAGGGTATGCAGATGAAATTCTTGGAAGGTTTAGAGAAAATCGAACATCAGAGGGTGGTTCGCGAGGATGCATGGAGAGTCCAAGAGATGGCAAGAATCAATAAGGAACATGAAATTTTAGTACAAGAGATGTCCACAGCAACATCTAAGGATGCAGCTGTCATTGCCTTTTTGCAAAACATTATGGCTAACCAACAAAGCCAAGGCCAAACAAATGCCAACCATCCTCTAGAAGCATTACCACCACTACCCCCACCGGCACCGGCAGTATCATCTCATCCACCTCAGCCATCACCGAAGAAACAGACCAATATCACAAAAATGGATAGAAATAGTGAAATAGCCAATCCAACAATTAGCTCTTCAAGATGGCCAAAAGCCGAAGTTGAAGCATTGATAATGCTTAGAACAGGTTTAGATCTCAAGTATCATGAAAATGCACCAAAAGGGCCTTTATGGGAAGAAATCTCAGCCTCAATGAGAAAGATTGGATACAATAGAAATGCAAAGAGATGCAAAGAGAAATGGGAAAACATAAACAAATACTTCAAAAAAGTGAAAGAAAGCAATAGAAAAAGGCCTGAAGATTCAAAGACTTGTCCATATTTCAACCAGCTTGACGCTTTATACAAAGAGAAGAGCAAGAGTAGTGACATGTCATTCATTATTCCCAATAACCAAATTGAGCCATTGATGGTTCAACCACAGCAACAATGGCCTCTTCCACTAGCAAAACAGCCTAACCCAGTACTAGAAAGTGTTGAAAAAGAAAATGGGCTAAAGAATCAACAAATTGAAGAAGAAGAAGAAGAAGATGATGAGAATGAGATTTATGATGAAGAGGATGTTATTGATGGAGAAAGTGAGGAAGAAGAAGATGAAGGTGGAAGCTTTCAAATTGTAACAAACAAACAAGTTATGTTTGATAAGGATAATGAGCAATCCTATCCTCAGTCAGTGTGAAAGTAAAAGGCATAGAGAAAAAGTTACATAGTCAATAATTTACTTTTGTTAATGTGTTACAAATTCAGATTCCAAAGGAGTGTGAAGGTGTAAAGTTTTTTTTATGAGCTATTTTACTCATTAGAGAATTGTTGTTGTTCATAGTGAAATTAAAGTTTGTTAATGATTGACCAAATTATTTGCCAATAAAAATCTAAGGAAAAAGAGAGCGAGAAAAAGAGGTCTGTTGCATATGAATTTATAAAATAGAAGATTAATGTTGTACTTATTTTTATTTTGATAGTGCCATAGGCTTTGCTCATAGTAAATAGAGAGGAAGCGGTTCTTGTGTATTTTTCTCCATATTCGTTAATTAAAGTAGTCCAAGTTGTGCTTTTGTTTGATTTGGATCGAGTTACACTTTTGCAAATCTAAAAATAGAACGAGTGAATTCTAATAATATAATAAGTGATGGAACAAGAAAGATAGTTATGTGTAATGAGTAAGTGGTCGTAAGAGCGTGGAGTACTTTTGGTTCAAGTGCTACCGTGTAAGAAAAGGTGCTTTCTTTCAATAGTTACGTAAACTGATTTTAATTATTTTATTATTCTAAATACCGCTCCTCATTTGTAGCCGACAAATTGCAAAATATTTTGAAAAGTGAGTTAAGTCACAATATTTTGAAAAGTGAGTTAAGTCACAATATTTTGAAAAGTGAAGTCAAGAAACACTCTCTTAAAGACATTATCAGGGAGGGAGGGAGAGAGATTCTAATGTTTAAAGGGTCTTCAATGGTGTCAAAGAGAATGGGAATACAAAAAATATAGGACATGACTGGTACTGTAGCTCCTCCGACAATAAGCCAAAACCACATAAAAATTTTCATAGTGGCCCAACCAAAAGGAATCTTCTTTTAAGTTCTTAAATAAATCATCTATGGAATAAAACGTATACCTATGTTGACTTTCTTTCAATATATCCATTATTGATTATCTTTTTAACAATAAACTTATCATTTGATCACCAATACAAAATACTTATTTATTGTACTTTCCTTTCATTCTTTTATATATTTGAATTCTCAAATGTTAAAAAAATTTACGGTATTTGAGAATTGATCGTGAATTCCCTATATTATAATATGCAAATATAGAAAATAATTAAGAGAGAGAATGAGATAATAACAACACCGTTATTTACGTGGAAAACTCTTAAAGGGAAGAAAAATCACGGGGTGATTTCGATCATATTTCATTATGAAAAAAGTGCTTACAAGGCTAATGCAAACTGTATAGTCAGCTTGTTTCTTTGATTTCGATCGTATTTCATTATGGAAAAAGTGTTTACAAGGCTAATGCAAACTGTATAGTCAGCTTGTTTCTTATGGATATTTAGAGTTGTTGTATTTCTTATTAGAGTTACATCTTGGCTTTATTTATAGACTTTCAATCGATTACATAGAATATGATACAGCTTAGCTAATTCTACCTGAAAATATGATCAACAGAATATTTCCTATGATCTAGCTTATTAACAATAACAATCAACTAAATCTTGACCGTCTGATCAATCAAATAGTCTTGATTAGTTTGTTCTTCATAACTGTCTAGTTAATCCTACAGTTCTCGTTCTATTTTCTCCTCGATGGAGTATTCGGTCTAGATCTTACCATATGTCATGAGAAGTTTTGTATGTACATCTTGCTTATCAGTTAAAAACTTTTTAAATTTGAATCATTTGACGTAGTGTGACGAATTTGATGGTTGTAATGATTGCTACCATCTTTGCCACAGTGATGATTCCCTCGATTGGCTTCTCTGGCTTTCATGACTCCCTATGCGACTTTTATACTTCAGCTACCTTGATTAGGCGAGTAGCTCCAGATCAGCTTCTTCAGATCTGCCAACATAACAAATTCAACTATTCCCATAATGCTTCTATGACATTTTCTTTAATTATATTTCTTCCCCGCTGATGTTGCCGAATACCGAGAATTATTCCTGTTCATTTGCCCCATTTACACTTGATGATGTCTCCCTTCATTTAGGTGTAATGATTTTGATTCCTCGATCTTCAACACTAGATTTATTAGGACCTCATAGACGTCCATATGTATTACTTCTCTGACTTGAAGTGAAGTAATAATCTTTGGATAAGAATTTCCGCTCTGAAGTTTTTCCTTAATTATGAAGTTCTGACTTTTTCTTTTCGTAAATGCCAAAACTCTTGGTGTTCGAGTTTGAGCTTTTTTATCTGAGCTCTGCTCTACCTTCTGGTCTAGGCTCAGCTTTACCTTCTGGTCTGGGCTCAGATTTTGAAGCATTTACTTTTGAGTTTTCTGAACTGAGCTCAGCTCTGCCTTTTGGTCTAAGCTCATTTCTTGAAGCTGTTATGGATTTCTCAGCTTTTCGTTTTCCTTTTTTTTGTTTTTTGAGTTGTCCATTGTCAATGGTGGTTTCTCCTTTTCTTTCTACCATTACATTTTTCTGTTCCCAGTCATAAATGCTTTGCAGTTGTCTAGTAATTATTTTATCAGTTTGCTACTGATGATGATTACTTCTTCTTCATTTGCTGTACGTTTGTTTGTTGCTTTAACGATGGACTCATTGATAGAGTTTTTTCCATTTCTTCATTTCATTTTCCTTCTCTCGTAGGTTAAGATCTGTGACAAGAATGTTGTACAAGAACAATAACATAATAATTTATTGAGATTAGTGAGGAGTGAGTATACCGCTTCATAATTGCATCGCATGAGTTTGAGTTTGATGTTCCGCATTTGTTGGTAGAATTTCTACTACTTCCTTATTTCCTTTTTCCTTCTCTCATTTCATATTTTCCCTTTGTACTTCTGTTTCATATTTTTATTTTCTTCTGAGAACGGCATCTGTAGACATTCTTAAGGACTTAGGCTCCTTCTGTGAAACCATGGTCCCGTTTTGATTTACTACCAGTTCACCGATATAGTTTTTCCTATTTCCTTTCCTTTACTCCGCTTTGCACTTTTTTTATTTCGTATCTCTTCGTTTCTCCTTTTCGGTTTCCTTTTTCTGCTTTAATTTTTTTCCTTCTTTTTCTCTCTTCTTTTTCCTTCCCATTCTAAAACTTTGAGGACGCGGCCTTCCTTTACTTGGCTTTACTTGTCCTTCCTTTACTCAACTTAGCCTTTCTTTACTCAGCTCATCCTTTCTTTTCACTTTTCTTTACTCAACTTCTTTTCTTTTGTGCTACTTAGTTCTTCTTCTTCTTCTTCTTTTTGATCTTGAAGACATTTGCTTTTCCGTTCTGAAGAAATTTTTTTTTTCGTTCTCCAGTCTTTCCCGTTCTGAAGACATTTCTTTTTCTATGCTCTAGACTTGCCCGCTCTTAAGATGTTTTCTTTTCCATTCTTCAGACTTTCCTATTCTGAAGACATTTCTTTTTCTGTTATCTAGACTTTTTCGTTCTGAAGATGTTTTCTTTTCCATTCTTCAAACTTTCCCGTTCCAAAGACATTTCCTTTTCCTGTTCTCCCGCTCTTCTTTTCTTTAATGAGCTGAAGGTTTTTCCTCAACTTCTTCTTTTTTCCGTTCTGAATATGTTTTCTTTTCCTTTATCCAGACTTTCTTGCTCTAAAGACATTTTCTTTTCCGTTCTCCAGACTTTCTCATTCTGAAGACATTTCTTTTTCTATTCTCTAGACTTTCCTTTTCTGAAGATGTTTCCTTTTCCATTCTGAAAACATTTCTTTTTTCATTCTTCCAACTTTTGTTTTTTCATTCTTCAGACTTCCCAATTCTGAATACATTTCCTTTTTTCATTCTGAACTCTGAGGATGTTTCCTTTTCCGTTCTTTTAGAGTTTCCCGTTCTGAGAATGACGTACGTAGACGCTCCCAAGGACTTAGGCTCCTTCAATGGAACCATGCACCATTTTGATTTCCTTCTGAGAACGACGTACGTAGACGCTCCCAAGGACTTTGGCTCCCTTAGTGGAACCATTTTCCCATTTCAATTTCCTTCCGAGAACGGCGTACGTAGACGTTCCCAAGGACTTAGGCTCCATCAGTGGAACCATGACCCTGTTTTGATTTTCTTCTAAGAGTAGGACTTATGAACTGCCCCTCCCAATGACTTATGACCTTAGTTCATTCTAAGAGTAGGACTTAGTATTGCCCTTCCCAAAGACTTACGCTCTTAGTTTCTTCTAAGAGTATGACTTATGAATTGCCCCTCCCAAGGAGTTACGCATTTAGTTCCTTCTGAGAGTAGGGCTTAAGAATTGCCCCTCCAAGGACTCATGCCCTTAGTTCATTCTGAGAGTATGACTTATGAATTACCCCTTCCAACGACTTATGTCATTTGTTCCTTCTGAGAGTAGGACTTATGAATTTCCCCTCCTAAGGACTCATACCCTTAGCTTTTTCTGAGAGTAGGCATTATGAACTGCTCATCCTAAGGACTTATGCCCTTAGTTTCTTTTAAGAGTAGGACTTATGAATTTCCCCTCTCAAAGATTTACGCACTTAATTCCTTCTGAGAGTAGGAGTTATGAAATGCCCCTCCCAAGGACTCACGCCCTTAGTTCCTTCTGAGAGTAGGACTTATGAACTGCCCCTCCCAATGACTTTATGCCATTAGTTCCTCTCAAGGACTCACGCCCTAATTTCCATTGTTTTTTAAGAAGAGAGAAAGTTGACGCAAAGTATTTGTCTTGTAAGCAGTCTGCACGTTATTATGCCAAAAGTTTTTATCAAAATTTCCAAATTGAATTACATAAAGTTCTTCAAGAAGTTGATTTTCATATGCTTCCGATGATATATCATTTTTCATGTAATTGGTTCCCAGACGGTACAGTTTAATTAATGAATTTGACATTCCGCATAATATGCTTTCCGTGTCTTTTGACCGAAATCTCCAAATTGAATTCTGTAAAATTCTCCAATAAGTAGACTTTTGTATCTTTTCGATGATGTAAGATTCACCGTATAGTTGGCAACCATAAAATATGTTTAATTTCTGAAATTTACCTTTCTGCATATTCTGCTTTCTCGAATCTTCACAAAAATTATCATAACTTTTGCTCGAGAGCTCCAAATAGCGTTCTGCAAAATTCTTCAAGAAGTAGATATCCATAATTTTCTAATGATGTATTATTTTTTATGTAATAATATAAAAATTAATACAGTTTAAAAATTAAAATTTGAGAAGCATTCATATATTTACTTTCCTGAATAGCACTAACGAGAGCTGCCATAACTTTTGATCCGGAGCTTCAAATTGATTTTCGTACAATTTTTCACAAGGTTGATTTATGTATCTTTCCGTTGATATAAGATTTGTCATGTAATTGTCCCCCAGTAAATGCAGTTTAATTTCTGAATTTAAGATTCTACATAATTTGTTTTCCTGAGTAGCCTCCATGAGAATCATCATAACTTTTTCTCATGAGCTCTAAATCAAGTTCTGCATTATTCAAATAGTAGACATTTACATCTTTCTCATGATATATTATATGCTATGTAATTTTGCTTAAAAAATTAAATTTGAAAGACATAATTAAGTTTACTTTCCTGTACGAAGACTACCATACTTTTGATCTGGAGCTCAACTTGAATTTCGTAAAATTTGAAAGAAGACTCCCATATATTTATAATTATGTGACACTCCATGTAATTTTTCTTCCAGCTTTTTTTGTTTGTTTTAGTTTCTATTTCCGCTCATGTTGTCGCTTCTGTTGTTAAGACATTTTCGTTCCCGTTGTCAGGACATTTCTGTTCTCGTTGTTTGCACATATTTTATTTTCCTCATAAAGCCCATTCGAAGCTATCAAGTAGTAGCCTTCCGTTCTAAAAATTTGAATGGCTATCTTTTTTACTTTCCCGTTTTATAATGAAGTGGCAGCTTTCCGGTTTTGAAGTGGCACCTATCTCGTTCTGAAGTGACAACTTTCTTGACTGAAGTGAACGTGATATTCTTTGCTACTATTTTCTTTGTAATTTATGCTTTGAAATTCTTTCCTTATTAATTTTTTCTTTTCTAATGAATTTCTATTATGAAATTCTTTCAAATTTCTGTTCTAAAATTCTTATACTCTTAAAGTTCTAGCTTTTTCTTTTCTGAAGCGCTGAAACTTCTTTGTTCTGAATTTCAGACTTCTACTTATTATTCTCAAGCTCTGACTTCATCTTTTCTATTCTGAAGCTCTGACTTCAACTTTTCTGTTCTAAAACTTTGACTTTAACTTTTTTGTGCTCTGACTTCAACTTTTCTGTTCTGAATCTCTGACTTCAGGTTTTTTGTTCTAAAACTCTGAATTCAAGTTTTATGTTCTGAAACTTTGACTTCAACTTTTCTATTCTAAAACTCTAACTTTAGCTTTTCTGTTATGAGCTTTTCTGATCTGAGCTTTCTAAGCTCCTCTAATATGCGCTTTCTAAGCCTTCTGATCTCTTCTCGTATGAACTTTATGAGCTCTTTTGGTATGAAGCTTATGAGTTTTTCTAGTCTGAACTTTATGAGATTTTCTGGTCTAAGCTCTATGGCTTTTCTGATATGAACTTTCCGAGTTCTTCTGGTCTGAGCTCTCTGAGCTCTTCTGGTTTGAACTCTATGAGCTCTTTTGGTCTAAACTTTATGATCTTTCTGGTCTGAACTTTATGATCTTTTTCGGTCTAAGCTCTATGGATTTTCTGATCTGAACTTTCTGAGCTCTTCTGGTCTGAGCTCTCTGAGCTCTTCTAGTCTGAACTTTATGAGTTTTTTTGAACTTTCTGGGTTCTCTGAGCTTTTCTGATCTGAGTTTTCTAAGCTCTTCTGGTCTGAGATCTTCTTTTTTTAACTCATCATTCCTTTAGATGGATTCTTTTCTGTTCTCCTTCCTCTCTTTTTTCGGTTGCTCCTGGCCTAGCTGTCGTAGGCAGAGCTTCGATTGTCCGACAGTCCGCGGGTGGCAGTTCGTGGGTTTCGTTGGCCCTCATCGTGGTTGCTGAAATTGCAGAATTCAATTCCACGAATTGTGTTAATGATAATTTTTTTAAATAATAATTGTACAAAATAGAAAAACCAATGGAATACGAATGAGTGAATTTACCGTTCTTCACTCTGTTTTCAGGTCCGTAGTCATTTTCGTTTATGCTTCCTCATCCGTTTCTTCTTCTGCTTCCGTTGTTGGAAGCGCAGTTCATTTGGTTTGAGCAATTAAGGAAGGGATTTCTTGAGTTTTTTCTCATCTTTCAATGAAAGCACCAAATGTAAAGGAAAAAATTTACGGTCTTTGAGATTTGATCGTGAATTTCCTGCATCATAATATGAAAATATAGAGAATAATTAAGAGAGAGAATGAGAGAATAACAACACCATGATTTACGTGAAAAAATCTTAAAGGGAAGGAAAACTACGGGGAGATTTCGATCGTATTTCATTATGGAGAAATGGTTTACAAGGCTAATGCAAGTTGCATAGTCAGCTTATTTCTTATTGGTGTTGAAAGTTGTTGTGTTTCTTGTTAGAGTTACATCTTGCCTTTATTTATAGACTTTCAATCAGTTACAAAGAATCTGATTCGGCTTATTTAATTCTATCTAAAAATATGATCAATAGAATATTCCCTAAGATCTAGCTTATCAACAATAACAATCAAGTAAATCTTGACCGTCTGATCAATTCAATGCTCTTGATTAGCTTCTCTTTGGATTGCCGCCTTGATAAATCATGTATTTTATTTGATTGGTCTGTTTTTCATAACCGCCTAGTTGATCCTTCGGTTCTCGCTATATCTTCTTCACGATGGAGTCTTCGGTCTAGATCTTACCACGTGTCATGAGAAATTTTGCATGTACATTTTGCTTATCAGTATTAATAACTTTTTGAATTTGAATCATTTGGCGTAGTGTGGCGAATCTGATGGTTGTAGTGATTGCTACCAGCTTTGCCATTGTGATGATTCTCTCGATTGGCTTCTCTGACTTTCGTGACTCCCTATACGACTTTTATACTTCAGCTACCTTGGTTAGCCAAGTAGCTCCAAATCGGATTTTTTCAGATCTGTCAACCTGAAAAATTTAACTATTCCCATAATGCTTTCGTGGTATTTACTTTAATTATTTTTTTCTGCGTTGATGTGACCGAACACCGAAAATTATTCCTGTTCACAAACCTTGCAAGAAATTAGAAATTTGATTGCTACCTAAGTCATTAAAACAATGATTGAAAAACAAAAAACACCTAAGAAATTATTTCACCATTTCAAATATATTCAAAAACATTTTTAATGCATTTTCACTGCCACTTTAAACTCAATTTATGGTCTATTTCTCCGATCAACTCAGAGCTGTAAACCATAACTTTGCCCCCAGTTTGTTGGGAGCTTAACTAAAAGAATATGGTGCCCCATTAAATAAATGACCCCACAAAATTGTGTGGTCAGTATCTGTGAACAGCAAATAGAAATTCCGTCACATAGCTTACAGTTGTATTATTATTTAACATATATCTCTTTGTTTTGCGTCTCCCTCAATTCACTTCCCGAAAGCTTATCTCTATTTTATGCAATAAATGTTTCCCAAAAAAAGGGATACGGTTTTGGATGTGCTGAGCAATCCCAATTCGGGACAGAAATTATCACTGTGCATGATTGGTGCATTTTAAGTTCTACATTCTTAAATTATAAAGTGGTTGTAGACTTCTAGTTGAACTGGAAAGTAGAGGTTCGTAGATAATTAAAGAGATTTAATTTAGGTGGTGTAGATAATTAAAGAGATTTAATTTAAGTGGTGTTTAGTTCAAATAAATGGGATGGAATGGAAATGCTAATTAAAATGAAAAAAAGAGAATTATAGAAGGGATATGAAATGATTTATAGAGAGAATGAAAAGTGAGGAAGTAATCAACATTTTTATGTTATATCGGAAAGTTTTGGGAATTTGATCTTTTTTCTTCTCACACAAAACTTTGTTACTTTCATATATAGTCTCGAAGCACTAATTGCAATAAGTTTATCTTACATCTGATTGCATGTTTTAATATTGATCAGGTTCCAATTACAAGTTGTTCACCTTTAAATTTCTCATTGATATATGTATATGTTCACGTACATGAATGTTGACAATTATATAAAGTAAGAATATTTTGTCTTCATCAAGTGTTAAATTTAAACAATAGCCACTTATTCGATTAAATAAGTCAACTGCTCAATCAAATAAGTCAACTACTCAGTCAAATATCAAAGTAGACAGTTATTATTGCCTACATGGATACTTACAATTGCAAACATAGACGATTGACAGACATGAACAATATAGTAACAAACATGGCAAAGTAGGCAAAGTGCTTCAAAATAGTATTCACCCCATCACCTATAAATAGCAGCAGAAGCCAAAAAAGAAGACTAGGCACACACTATAAAAAACTTAAAATCAGAAATTGCAATAGACAATTTTATTTTAAAATTAGGAGTAACTCAGTCGCGATGACCGTGCGGAAGGCGAGGGTAATCATAGGAGTAATGTAGTAGTAGTTTTGTCACTTATAATCTTATCATCATCATCACATTCATCTTGCTTAGAGGTTCATCCGAGACTGTCTCCATCCGCATCCCTGTACTTGTATGAATTTAAGGCTTTTTGCCTATTTGTAAACTCATTCTGATTTTCAATGTTATTTAATATAATAATTATTCATTACTATTTTAATTGTCATTTTCTTCTCATAATTCACGAGTCTTCTTAGTTGAAGCATTAAAGAATGTACCTAACGATATTGTTTCGACAGCTATTAACCAGAATTTGACTTTACATGTTTGACAACCTAGCGACGTTGATTTAGGAATATTTACTAATACTTGTCTCTATTCACTCAAAAGCTTAACGCCCTTTCAGTTTAGCATAATGGTTTCAGAAGCTATATGACACTATGTCACCGACAAGCTTAAAGTTGGTTTTACAACTCCAAAAATAAAACGACAACAATCTAGTTTTTTCTGCATGTTCATCAATTGCCTAACGATCTTAGCCCTTTACCAAGACTCTATTTAATACATTCAAAAGATTAACAACGTGGTTTAATGAACCATTAAGTTGAAATCTGTTCAAATAAAATGAACTTAGTGTTGATCCTCAAAATTTTCCACTGATACACACGTAAATATACAGCTCCGCATGCATGAGTAATTTGCAGGCGCTGACCATTGCCGATGTAAACATAGTATTCACCATTGTAATCATTGGAAAGAGTCTGATGCTCAGATCAGAGGTTAAATGTACATTGCATGTTGTGTCTGTCAACCATTGAGGAGACTTTTGATTAAAGGACACGAGCATGGCAATATGTTATGAGGATGGATGTATAACGTGATGAGAATAGTTCATTCTAGGTAACAATCCAGCACATTATGTCTAGTTTCTGAAAAATCTGAATGTCTAGTTTCTGAAAAATCTGACACACAGTGTATTATGATATTGATTCCCTCACTACGGGAGAAAACATAGAAGCTTGAAAATCCTAGAAGGAGTAACTAGAAAATGGAGAAGAATTAGCACAGCTAGAAGTCATTTTCCCTTTGTAGTATGCATTCTACTAGACTGAAATCTCCCACCACTTCTTCCGCATCTACCTCAGTTAGAAGAATTCCTTCCAAATTAAAGCCAACGTAACAGTTGTAAGGATCTAAAAATCAGAAACCTTTTGTTATGCTTCTAAAGTCTTTACTTCAACTTTTAGAATTGCATGAACCACTTCGATCATTATTGATTCTGGCCTAGTTCTTATTGACGTCTTAAAAGGATTATGCTCAGAAAGTCCAGATGCTGAATTATGTTGGAGAATAATATTATTTCATTGATATATGAAGCTTACAAGGAGAAGAATATATAGAACCTAGATACAAACTAAGAAAGGAGAAAATAAATTTACATAGATTAAATCTCCTCATTAACTCCTAAAATATTTTCTAAGATTACACCATAATTACATATTTCTTAATCTAGTAAAAAATTAATTAAGGAATGATTCCCAATACTCTGTCTCTAGCTAGTTCAAATATATTTTAATACACAGCTTGCTTACAATGCTCTTAAAGGAAGAACTTGAAACTCATTTTTTAAATATATCTGGAAGTTGATGATTTGTTGAGACAAAAGGAGCAAATCTGTCCATTGTCAATCTTTTCTTTAATGAAATGTTTGTCCATTTCAACATGTTTTGTTTTGTCAAGTTGAACAGGATTGTGTGCAATGCTAATTGCAGCTTTGTTGTCACAATACAACTTCATGGGTTCTTCTGTTTCCACCTTTTAGTCCTTTAAGATGGTTTTCAGCCACTAACGTTCACATATGCCAAGGGCCATAGCCCTGAACTTAACTTTGTCCTTAGACCTAGCAACAACTGGTTATTTTTTACTTCTTCATGTGACCAAGTTTCTTCTCACAAATGTGTAATAGTGAGTTGTTGACCTTCTATCAGTAATAGATCGTACCCAATCTGCATTCATATAGGCTTCTATCTGTAACAGATCGAACTCAATCTGCATCCGTATAGGCTTCTACATGTAACATATCGTACCCAACTTGCATCCGTATTGGGTACGATCTGTTACATATCATATATATGAAAGTAACAAAGTTTTGTGTGAGAAGAAAAAAGATCAAAGTCCACAGAAGTCCTTATATTACCTATGCACTGGAAATGGTTAGACATTATATGCATGCACATTTTGAGTGCCATATGGCTGCAATGCACATGACTCTAATGTTCTTAAAGTCAAATCCTGGAACTAGACTATTATTCTCGAAGAATATTCTAGTTCCAGGAGTTAACTTATTCTCGAAGAATAAGCCCATACTTCAATCAGAGCATCAATAGTTTTACACTCTAGCATCCCTATTTCATTTAGTAAATCCAGATCTTGCAATTTCAATGTCAAGGAAATACCTAAGAAATGCAAGTCCTTGATTTTGAATTCTTTTGCCAACAAGTTTTTTAATTTTTGCATTTCCTTTAAATTTTTCCTGTAATGATAATATCATTTACATAGATAATAAGAGCAGTTAATTTTCCATCACAAGAGTACTTGATGAAAAGTTTATGATCTCCTTATTGGAATTCGCAACGACATACGACGCAGGCGTGGTGATTTTTTTAAAAAAATTATAAAACAATAAATGATCGCATCGTCGCAGATCTTAAAGATGAACTTTTTTTAATTAAAAAACATTTTTCAGATCATATCTATTATATATTTATATATTAAATCAAAAACATACATTGATATAAAATATACCTCTTGTAATCCAATCAAGCGTCCTTACAATACAACGATCTTGCTATCCAACAAATAATAAACTTTGAGATTCACACCACGATCTTCCAAGTAAATCTTCAAACACACTAGAACGTGTGTGGACACAGAGAATATATCAAGAACACTTTTCTGTCTCTAGATGTACTCAGCATCTATAGATTTTCGGGAATTAATAATTTGTCAAAAAGCTTTGATCGAAATATAATTAAAAGTTCTTCACATATCTTTTTGATTAACTATTAATCTAAGGGAGTTTCACCCCTAATTACAACTGTGTTATTAGCACACTGAAACCAATAGAACAATATCAATATATTTTTTAGATAATGACATATCAGATTATTAAGGGATTTATATAAACTAATAAATAAATTATAAATGTGCAAATTGAAGTAGGACCCACTATAATTGTACAACACTACGACACTGTAGTTTCATGGCACCACTGTAGTGCCGTGAGGCACAACTGTGTGTCACGTCCCATTGTAGTGGCACACGATACTACGATAGTACATGTTAATCACTGATTTTATTAATTTATTATTTATTTTAATCAGATAAATATCTTGATATTAGTTAATTCAAAAATTAACTTATTTGATCATCCCTATCAACTGACTTATATGTTAGTTCAAACAACAGATTTAATTGATTCAAAATTTAAATTATTATCTTATAATAATTAAACATTATCTAATTTCATAAATTAGATATTTTGTCTCACTTATGGATTAACAAAAAATTTATCAATATTATAATTTAATGATAATTTCCAAAAATTACGTTAAATAATGTAATTAATTAATCATACATAATTATTTCATAATTATATGCTTGCCCCAGAAACATAATTCTTTTTGCAAGTAAGTCATTTTCTCATGTTCTGAAATATTCATACCTTAGATTATGTAGTACAGATGTGACTTGGAGACCATAGACCCATAATTTTAAGCTCTAATAAATCAGATTATTAGTTGAACTCTTAATTAAATAATCTTACTTATTAATTCCATTAGAAATTACATAATGTATTTATAGAGTATTCTCGTGTAATCCATTGATAATAATCATTTCATATAGTTATATCCTCCAACTTTTGGTTCGTAAATTAAAGCTGGTTAAAATTATCGTTTTACTTTTCTAATTACCACTTGATTCTTAAGTACCATTAATTCACTAATGAATGACTAATTTATAATCGTATTATATATTTGAGCTCAATAACCATTCAATTCCAGAAATAACACTTAAGGGAACCAATATACGATCCGTTAGGAAAACTTGAACTCTAAATCTTGTAAGAACATATTCTTAGCCACCCATATTACTGAATCTCCAAAATAAAAGTCACTAGCTTTTTTACAAATAAACCTAAACAGTGAATTAAAAGATATAGTAGACATACATGGGGGTTCATGATTACTCAGGATTCACGTTGATCTACATATGATCATCAGATTGATGTGTATTAAATTTTTTTGATAAATGACAAGGTTTTTTATAACTATATTAATCTATATCGATCTTGTCATATATAATCTTATTATATAAAGTATCTTCACTAAGATGTCTATCCACATCAATGATCTGTATCTAGATCACATGCATTCACAATGCTTAGTGAACCGTAGTAACAACCATTCATTAAAGATTCCATATTTTGATATGTTGCTTATAATTGTATTATTATATATGATTTTAATCCTCTCGTACTTATACAAGATCATAATCTTATTAATGAATATAGAATTTTTCAGATACTTATATGTAAATTATTCAATAATAGTTCAAAAGAACAATTATAAGAAAAAATATAATATTAAAACTATCTACACACATGCTTTGACGACCTTATGCCCAACAATCTCTCACTTGCCCAAAAGCAAATGTGGCATCTCTCTCAACACCATATTGCGCACATAACCCTCAAATGACTTCACATGAAGTGTCTTGGTAAAAGGATCAACTAGGTTCTGATCAGACGTTATCTTTATAATAGTCACATCCACTCGATACACGATTTCTTTCACAAGATGATATTTCCTCTCAATGTGCTTGGCCCTCTTATAACTCTTTGGTTCTTTGAAATTAGCTACCACCCCACTGTTGTCATAGTATAGAATAAATGGGTTGTCCATATTTTGAACTACTCTTAGATCAGTATAGAACTTTCTAAGGTATCCCGCTTCTTTTGTAGCTTCACAAGCCACTATATATTCGGCTTCCATAGTGGAATCTGCAATACTGGATTACTTAATACTTCTCTAGACTATAGCTCTTCTACCTAGGGTGAATTTTGATTCAGATGTCAACTTTTGACTATTCCTACCTGATTAAAAATTAGAATCAGTATACCCAGTGGGGTTCAGGTCTCCACATGAATAAACAAGCATATAATTTCCTGTTCAGCAAAGATACTTGAGAATGTGCTTTACAATAATCCAATAATCTAAATTAGGATTTGATTGATAACGACTGGAAATTCCTACTGCATAATAGATGCCTGGTCTCGTACACAATATTGCATACATGAGACTACCAACAGCTGAAACATAAGGAACATTTCTCATATCATATTCTTCCTGATGTGTCTTAGGACACTACTTCTTAGAAATGATAACTCCATGTCTGGTCGGTAGCTGACCTTTCCTGTAATTTTTCATAGAGAATTTCTCAAGTACCTTATCAATATAAGATGCCTGAAAAGGTGCCAAGAGCTTGTTCTTTGTATACCTTAGGATTTGGTTGCCTAGAACATATCTCGTCTCTCCCATATCTTTCATTTGAAATTTCTAAGCTAACCACTTCTTTACTTTCGACAGGATTTCTGCATCATTCCTAATAAGTAGAATATCATCTACATAAAGAATTAAAGAACTTGTATTGATGAATTTGGACATAGTATTGGCTCAAGGAGATGTAAAATTTTGACAATTACAATAAAGGGAGGAGAATTTTGGCAATTTACAGTATATGAGTTTATGTGTAAATTACGTAATCTTTATATGAGAGATGACACTAAGGTTGCCTCTCTAAGTGTGTTGACACAACCTGATCACAGTGTGTGATTACATAGAGCAAATAATTAGAAAATAACAATTAATTCATTTGAACATTAATTTTTACTCCTCACTACTTTAGTGATGATACCCATCACATATGAGTTCGGGAAGTATACATTGGTCCAAAACATGTTTTTAGTCCAACTAGAGTTGTTTCTCATTCATGTCCTTATGAGATACTCCTAAGCTCGAATGAACCCACATGAATAAAACTATAGGATTCAAATGCTCGGTGAATTTATCTCTATAAAATTCAAACCTATTTAATCCTGACATCGCACTACTCCACTATAGGTCCAATGCCGAATCAAACTCTCGATTCATGTGTGCTACATTTTCTGTTGCTGCAAATAAACACTTTTAATATCACGATCCACGAAACATTTTGCTATGTTACCCTTCGTGAATATCAGTAACAAGAGTTGGATGTAAAATTATCATTTTACCCCTCTAATTATTATTTCTTTAACTCCTTTGTTGATTGTGAATAAGAAATTCATATCAGTGACTTGTCTCGCACAATTCACCATGTCTTATTCTATGATTCATTTCACTGAGTACCTGGCCAGGTTTAGTTATTCACACACTCATCACTAAAACATAAGGTGATATTATTGCATTTTACAATCTCGCCACGAATTCCATATCTGTGAATCACATAACTCCAATATAATTGAATCACAATCCCAACAGTCGATGTATTATCTAGCAATTCGAACTAAATCCTTTTGCGTATCAAAGAGAGCAAGTAATAAAGTCACGTTTTGTATTCACCTCAGGATTAAGGTAATCACGAAAATATCTTTAAGGTGTAAACAATTAGATTTAAAGCTAGATAAATGATTTTGCTCCAAACTACTGGTGTATGCAACTTGTTCCATAACATGTTTAGGTCAACTATTAGAGTCTTCACTCTCATTCCCTAAGACCAGCATTCTTTGGTTCAACCTAACAATCATAATTGGACTCGATTGTCCAGTTGATCTTAAGACTGCGAATAACATTCTGAACTATTTCAGAAGAGTTTGTCTGAAAGTCCCCTTTGTCTTTACTCTTCTTACATTGGCAATAGTTCTAGAACTTGAGTAAATTATAAACACACTTTAATTAATAGAAAATTTTCATTCATTCATTAAATTCAGTAATATAAAATGTCTGAGAAATAACTAAATACTTTATGAACATAATTTCAACATGTTTTCCATATTTCATATTCTAAACTAGCGGCTATGAATAAAAAGATGCAAATAGATTTTAGCATGGTAACGTGAGAGAATGTCTCTTCATAATTAACTCCTTTCCTTTGTGTATAGCCTTTGGCTACAAACCGTGAGTTTAAAGTCTCTACTTTCCCATCTCCACCTCTTTTCTTCTTGAAGATCCATTTACATCCAATGAGTCTGACATTTTCAGGTGGATCTACAAGTTCCCAGACAGAATTAGAATACATCGATTCTATTTCTTAGTTCATGTCATCTTGCCATTTCTCCTTTTCAGGATCTTCCATCACCTCATTAAAGGTTAATAGATTGTCTTTATCAGCATCAGACACAAGGACATGTGCCTCTAGTTCATAGCGAATAGGTTGTCTAACAACTCTCCCACTATGACGTTTCAACGGGGTTTCTTGAACATGAACAGTGATTTCTGTGGTTTGTCGTTTATCGTTTAATGATGAAGGTGGTCTGATCTCATCAGAAGCTAATTCTTTGGGAACTACTTTTCTTCGAGGTTTATAGTTTTTCATATAGTCATGTTCAAAGAATTTGACATTTGTCTATACAAACACCTTTTGATCATTGTGACTATAAAAGTACCCACCTCTAGTCTCTGGAGCATAGCCAACAAATATACACACTTCATACCTTGAGTCTAACTTTTTAGTTTTGGGTCTAAGAAAGTGAGTTGGACACCTCCATATACAGAAATGACGCAAACTGTGTTTAGAGTCATTTTATAACTCTAAAACACCATTTTGTTGTGGCGTTCCAGGTGCATTTAATCATTGAATTCTAAATCCAAGTATTCACCACCTCGACTTGATCGGAGTGTTTTTAATGATTTACCTAATTGCTTTTCAACTTTAGCTTTGAAATCTTCAAACATTCTAAAAGTTTTCATACTTTCAATGCATTAGCTAAATATAATCATATCTAGAGTAATCGTCAATAAAATTGACAAAATATTCTTACCCACCTCTAACTTATACATTGATCGGTCCACAGACATCACTATGTACTAGCTTAAGTGGTTCTCTGGCTCTTTGGCCATTTCCTGTGAAATGTCTCTTAGTCATGTTTCCCTCTAGACAAGATTCACAAATAGAAAGATTCATAACTTTTAGTTCTCTCAAAGCATCATGCTTTGTTAACCTTTTTCATCTATCTAGATTAATATATCCCAATCTAAGATGCTATAGATACGTGTCATCATCATTATGAGAAACTCTTTGTCGTATGTTACTTTTAGGATTCGCTAATTTAAATGATTCAGAATTATTTAACACATGTACATTCCTTCGAAACTTTAGCATGACAAATATTGAATCAATTCTTTTAAATAATAATCTGATTATTAATAAAAGAAACTTTAAAAGAATTTGGAATTTGTCCATACAAACACCTTTTGATCATTGTGACTATAAAAGTACCCACCTCTAGTCTCTGGAGCATAGCCAACAAATATACACACTTCATACCTTGAGTCTAACTTTTTAGTTTTGGGTCTAAGAAAGTGAGTTGGACACCTCCATATACAGAAATGACGCAAACTGTGTTTAGAGTCATTTTATAACTCTGAAACACCATTTTGCTGTGGCGTTCCAGGTGCATTTAATCATTGAATTCTAAATCTAAGTATTCACCACCTCGACTTGATCGGAGTGTTTTTAATGATTTACCTAATTGCTCTTCAACTTTAGCTTTGAAATCTTCAAACTTTCTAAAAGTTTTCATATTTTCAATGCATTAGGTAAATATAATCATATCTAGAGTAATCGTCAATAAAATTTACAAAATACTCTTACCCACCTCTAACTTATACATTGATCGGTCCATAGACATCACTATGTACTAGCTTAAGTGGTTCCTTGGCTCTTTGGCCATTTCCTATGATATGTCTCTTAGTCATGTTTCCCTCTAGACAAGATTCACAAACATAAAGATTCATAACTTTTAGTTCTCTCAAAGCACCATGCTTTGTTAACCTTTTTCATCTATCTAGATTAATATATCCCAACCTAAGATGCTATAGATACGTGTCATCATCATTATGAGAAACTCTTTGTCGTATGTTACTTTTAGGATTCGCTAATTTAAATGATTCAGAATTATTTAACTCATGTACAGTCCCTTCGAAACTTTAGCATGACAAATATTGAATCAATTCTTTTAAATAATAAACTGATTATTAATAAAAGAAACTTTAAAAGAATTTGGAATTTGTCCATACAAACACTTTTTGATCATTGTGACTATAAAAGTACCCACCTCTAGTTTCTGGAGCATAGCCAACAAATATACACACTTCATACCTTGAGTCTAACTTTTTAATTTTGGGTCTAAGAAAGTGAGTTGGACACCCCCATATATAGAAATGATGCAAACTGTGTTGAGAGTCATTTTATAACTCTGAAACACCATTTTGTTGTGGCGTTCCAGGTGCATTTAATCATTGAATTCTAAATCCAAGTATTCACCACCTCGACTTGATCGAAGTGTTTTTAATGATTTACCTAATTGCTTTTCAGCTTTAGCTTTGAAATCTTCAAACTTTCTAAAAGTTTTCATACTTTCAATGCATTAGGTAAATATAATCATATCTAGAGTAATCGTCAATAAAATTTACAAAATACTCTTACCCACCTCTAACTTATACATTGATCGGTCCACAAACATCACTATGTACTAGCTTAAGTGGTTCTCTGGCTCTTTGGCCATTTCCTATGATATGTCTCTTAGTCATGTTTCCCTCAAGACAAGATTCACAAACAGAAAGAGTCACAACTTTTAGTTCTCTCAAAGCACCATGCTTTGTTAACCTTTTTCATCTATCTAGATTAATATATCCCAACCTAAGATGCCATAGATACGTGTCATCATCATTATGAGAAAATCTTTATCGTATGTTACTTTTAGGATTCGCTACTTTATATGATTCAGAATTATTTAACGCATGTACAGTCCCTTCGAAACTTTAGCATGACAAATATTGAATCAATTCTTTGAAATAATAAACTGATTATTAATAAAAAAACTTTAAAAGATTGTTCATGTAGTAAAGAAAGAGAAATCAAAATTTCTCACAAATAAAATAAACATTGTTAAAAAGAAGAATTTTTTTTTCAAAATTAAGACGGTCTGTCCTCAATACTTTCGCTGACACGAGCACCACTGCCAACTCTCATTATCACCTCGCCGCCAGTAAGCTCTCTTATTGAATCAAGCGTCTGCAAAAAAGAACATGCATGATTAGTGGCTCCTGAATCCAGTATTCAGGATGACGAATCTTATTTAACTTATCAAGCTTTATACAAGTAAATTACATTTACTTTTCTTTTTCAGCTCAGAGAGATACTTGCTACAATTTCAACTCCACCGTGGAAACACTTTCTCTTGGGTTTGATGTCACCATTGTTCTTCTTGGCCTTGGGTGAATTTTTGGCTTCTTTCATCTTTTGTTCTTATTCTTGTCCTTACCATTGTTCTTCTTTCTTTTGTTGTTCTTAACACCGTTGGAAGAAGGTTTTTGCCCAGCAACATTTTCCTCGCCCTCTTTGATCATACTCTTGTTAAGTGACTCAAAAGTTCATAGTACATTCAACAATTGGGTCATATTGAATTTCAACTTGTTTATAACATAGTTGGTGGTGAACGCAGAAAAAGCAGGTGTGTGCGATTTAAGTATAATGCTGACTTGAGTTCGCTCATCAATGGTAGCTCCATGTACTTCTGCCTCATGCATTATATTGATCATGTTCAAAACATATTCATGCATAGAAGTATCTTTCTTCATATTGGTGGTCATGTAGCTCTTAGTAGGCTCATGACGACTTTGATCAAACTGTTTCCCAAACATCACCTGTAAATAAACCATTATCTCATAGGCAGTTTCCATGTTTTCATACTTGGTTCACAGAACATCATTCATGCTCACAAGCATGTAGCACTTAGCTTTTTGTTAGATTGAATCCAAGCATCAAACTTGTCTCTAACATTCTTAAGGACATTGACAGCGGGCTCCCAGGACATTCTTCAATAAGAACAAATTTGTGGTTATCAAAAGTTAACATCAAGTTTATATTTGATTTCTATCTTATAAAATTATCACCATTTAATTTTTCAAGTACAAGTAAAGCAGTAATAGGATTACCCATGGTAGGCATAATAAAAACTGAAAAATAAAGCATACATAATTCAATGTAATTGAAATAAATATCAAGAGTTTGGAAAGTAAAGGTGATGTATGAATGTAACATATGAAACACATAAATTTAACATTTACTACTCCACGATAAGACAACCTAACAATTAAGGTTCCGCCTTAGGGCCAGTTAGATTAATTTTAGACTGTCTATGAGACATTCTCATTTTTATTAATTAAAACTCAAAATATCTCATATTTTCTTTTTTAATAATAATGTGTCACTTGTTTGGTCAAGTCACAATTATCCACTCAAAGCTTAATTATGACTTTGTGTGTGTAACCCATTATTTCAGATTTAGAATATGCTAACTTAGGGTCGGTCAAAACTAAATTAGATCACTCAGTCCTATCCTCTTAAGAAATTCAACATTGGTATCGATACAACTTGAAACCTTCCTTAGGGGGATGAAAACAAAGTCATTTTGAGGCTCTCACTATATCTCAATGTGTTGTACTAATAATGGAGACCATATGTTACATTGACATGTCAACCTTCTCCCACTCACTATTTTAGGATAATGAGTTTCTGTTTAACTAATTAATTAATTTCAAATTAATTACTAGTTAAAATAATCCTATGAATGTAAAATTAATAGTTAATCCAATCTAATTGTCATAAATTCATTGAACCTTCTAAAGAGCTAAAGTCAAAATTAAGTGAACTTAGAATAACTTATCAATTATATTCATCAAACTTTAATAAAACTCTTTTAATAAGTTGGTTATTCTAAATGTTACTATGACCTTTTAGAGTGATGTGATTATCAAGTTTTTACTATTTAAAACCTAGCAGTTTACATGAAATTGATTTTTCAAAATAATTCATATAGACATTAGAAAAGTCTTAATTAGTTATGTTTCTACTAATGAGATGCATGATTAAATAAAACTATATGAGGTTTCATGTATGACATGTGATCGACTAATGATGAACCGAATGACTATTGAATATTTCTAAATTACAACCTTTGAAAAATAGAATAATTATAAAGATGACTTCAAGAATACATATTTTACAAATAGCCTATTCCACCAGAGGGCCATCTTCATAATCTTCAACTTTTGATTAAAACCCTTTTTAATTAGGATAAACTATTTTTCTTAATTAAATAATCTCATTAATTATCCTTTTAAAATTAATTGAGTTTGATAGTCAAAAAATAATTTGATGACTCATCAAACTTGGGTCAAACACAATCAATTAACTAATTTTATTTTAAAAAAATTAAAATCGATAATTATCTTTTTAAGAAATCAAATTTCAAATTTTAAAATTCAAAAGTAAAAACTTCAAAATTTCAAAACAAAAATTTAAAATTTAAAAGATAATGATAGGATTTAGGCTTTCACGACTCATGCAGGGATAGGGTAACACGATATCAGGGTTTCTGCGAAACTTCCCTTCCAATAACAACAATTACCTCTGACGACAGGACTCTCCCACTGCGGTCCTATCCACCGCCATTACCATTGTTGGCCGTCCAACCACTGGCGTCTTTCACGGTGGCAGTGGCGACAGCGATGTCGCCGCCGCTGGACCACCAACGGGGACAGTGCCAGAAATTCAATTTTCGGTGCCATAATTTCTATTTTTTTCCTCCTCCTTCGTCTCGTGCGTTCTTCGTCTTCTCGATATCCGAATATTACAATATGATATTCAAAATAAAATTATAAAAATTCATATACCCAAAACGAATTACATAAGATATAGGGAAAAAAATAAATAACAATGCCTAAACTTAAAAGTCACCATATTCATCATTAACCATACATTCAAAAAACAAATCATCCATTCATTCATACATATTCAAATATATATTATGAATGATGTAAGAACACCCACACAGTATTTAATATACAAATATATAAAGACCGTTTTGATACTAATTGTTGGAATCTCCGGTGACACGTAGTGGAAGACGTGGTGGTGTTTAAAAAAAATTTATAAAATGATAAACGATCGCATTGTCGTAAATCCCAAAGATGAAAACTTTTTATTTGTCAGATTGGATTCATTATATATTTGTATATCAAATCAAAGAAATACATGTATATAAAATATAACCCTTATAGTACAATCAAGTGTCTTTGCAATACAATGATCTTGCTATTTCACAAATGATAGACTTCGAGATCCACACTTCAATATTCCAAGTCAATCATTAAGCATACTAGGACATGTGTGGGAACGTAAAATATATCAAGAACACTTATATGTTTTTAGATGTACTCAACACATGTGATCTAGAGATTTTTTAGAAGGATTAATTTGTCACACAAAACTCTGATAGAAAAATAATTCAAAGATCTTGACAGAGCTTTTTGATTAACTTTTAATCTTAGAGAGTTTCACCCCTGATTGTAACTGTGCTATTAGCACATTGAAGTTAATCAATATATTTTTTAGATAATGGTATATCATATTTTTAGGATTGACATAAAATAATAAATTAATTACAAATGTGTAATTGAAGTGGGACCCATTGTAATTGTACAACACTGTAGTGCCACCCGGCACTGCAGTGTACCTTGAAGAGTCACAGTACGTCACAGAATTGTTAATTGAAAAATTATCTTATCTGATCATCTATATCAACTAATTTATCTGTTAGTTCAAACAACAGATTTAATTTATTCAAAATTTGAATTATTATCTCATAATAATCAAACATTATCTACTTTCATAAATTATATATTTTGTTTCACTTATCTATTAACACAAAAAATTAATTGATATTATTACGTAATGATAATTTCCAAAAATTATAGTAAATAATTTAATTAGTTAATTTCAATTAATTAATCATACATAATTATCTCATAATTATATACTTGCCCAAAAAAATATTTCTTTTTACAAGTCACTCCTTTTCTCTTGTCCAGAAATTTCACACAATAGACTGTGTAGTAGATAGGTGACTTGGGGACCATAGACCCATAATCCTAAGCTCCAATAAACCAGATTATTAATTAAACTCTTTAATTCAATATTCTTATTTATAAATTCCATTATTACTCTACTATAAATATGAAATTGCACTTTATTACATAACATATCTATAGATTATTCTCGTATAGTCTATTATTATAATCATTTTATGTAGTCCTGTCCTCCAATTATTAGTTCCTAAATAGAGCTGGTCAAAATTACCATTTTACCCTTTTAATTAGCTCTCGATCCTTAAGTACCAGTAATTCACTAATGAATGGCTAATTTATAATTGTATTATAAATTTGAGCTCAATAACCATTCAGTTTCAGAATTCACTTAATGGATCCAATATATGATCCGTTAGGAAAGCTTGGATTTCAAATCTTGTAAAATCATGCTCTCAGCCATCCATATCACTGAATTTCTAAAACAAAAGTCACTAACATATTTTACAAACCAATCTTAACGGGTGAATCAAATGATCCAGTAGAAATGCATATTTGTTAATGACTACTCAGAATTCAGACTGATCAACATATGATCATCAGATTGATGCGTATTAAATCTTTATGATAAATGACAAGTTAATAAAGATATTAATCCGCATCGACCCTGTCATCTATAATCTTATTATATAAAGTACATTCAGTAAGATGTCTATCAACATCAATGATCCAGATTTAGATCACATGCATTTCTAATGCTTAGTGAATTGTACTAGGAACCATTCATTCAAAATTTCATATATTAATATGTTACTGATAATTTTATTCATTATCTACTACCTTAATCCTCTCGTACATATATAAGATCATAGTTTCATTAATGAATATGAAATTTTCAGATATTTATATAAAACTTATTCAACAATAATTCAAAAGAACAGAAAAATGTAATTTCATTATTCTCATATTAAAAATGTCTAAACACATGCTTTGAGGACACTGTGTCCAACACTCCTTGACTTTGAGAGAACCAAAATTTAAGGAGAGATTTGGTGAACCGCTCAAACCATGCTCTAGGATACTATTTCAGCCCATAAAGTGATTTTTTCAACTTAAAACATTTCCTTGACTAGAAATATTCTCGAAACATGGAGACATATCCATATACACTTCTTCCAAGTTACAATTTAAGAATGTATTTTTCACATCAAATTGTCGTAGAGGCCAATCAAGGTTGGCTGTCAGGGTTAAGAGAATTCTAATGGTCTTCATTTTAGCTACTAGTGCAAAGGTCTCTTGATAATCCAGCCCATAAGTCTGAGTGTATCCCTTAGCAACTAATCTAGTTTTGAATCTTTCAATTGAACCATCTGCTTTACATTTAATTTGTAAACGCCCACTTGCATCCCACTATCTTCTGGTCTTTGGGTAGATTAACCACTTCCCAAGTATCATTCTTATGCAAAGCACCCATCTCATCAGGAATAGATGCCTTTCACTTGGGATTTTTAAGAGCCTCATGTACATCCTTAGGTATCTTTTCATTGGATAATTGTAAGATTAAAGAACTATAATTTCCATTTATTTTATCGAGAGACATATAATTTGAAATGAGATGTTTTGTGCATGCCCTAATGACTTTTTTTTAGAGAAATGAGAACATCAAGATCTATATCAACTTGAAGAGGAGAAGAGTAGAGATGTTGGGCCTTGGTAGAGAGAGAGAGTGCGAGAGAAGAGAGAGAGATATATATATGGTTTCCAATCTATCTTTCTTTCTTCTAGAGTATGTTAATAACTCATTATTCTTTTCCAGTGGAAGGTGTAACTCTGTTTGAGATCCATCTGTATTGGTAGTACAATTTTGTTCCAACATTTCACACGATTTACCTCATCTAAAGTAGATCTTCCCTATGATTGGAAATGGAATGAACCAAGACTGATCTACCTTTTCTTTTCTCTCCCTTTAAAGATTAGGAATGGGAAAATAAGATTGATCTTAAAAAACTTACATCTAATGCAATGAATGTCCTACTAGATGGAGGGTAATAACACTTATATCATTTTTATGTGTTAGTGTACCCTAAGAAGATGCATTTGAGAGCCCTAAGATCAAATTGGGACCTCTCATTAATGTGTACAAAAGTAACACAACCAAACACTTTGAGGGGAAGAGACCCTATGAGAATAGAGTTTGGAAAATGTTCTCTTAGAGTATCAATTGTTATGATAATGACAGAATTTTAGTAGGCAATCTATTGATAAGATGAACAGCAGTGAGGGAAGCTTTACTCTAGAAAGTCTTAGGAACATTTTTTGAAAATATTATTGCTCTAGCTACATTGAGTATATGCCTATTTTTCCTCTCAGCTACTCCATTTTTTTGGAGTGTTAGGACTAGGTGTTTGATGAACAATTCCATTATCGAGAAAGTAATTCCCAAGAGTTTGATTTAAAAACTCTCCACCGTTATCGTATAGAAAAGTTTTTCTTGAATTTGAGTTTGAATCATGGCGTGAAATTTTTTAAGAGCATTTCCAACATTAGAATTATCATTGTGGAGATAAATCAATGTAGCACAACTGAAGTGATCAACAAATATGAAAAACCATTTAAAACCTGTGAGAGATGAAATTCTAAAAGGACCACAAACATCACTATGAATCAATAAAAGTAAATTAAAAACCTCTTATTACTTGAAGGAAAACATGTCTTATGACTTTTAACATGTTCACAAATTTAACATTTTAAATGAGAGAGTTCTAAACCAGAATAAAGTTTTAGATATAAAGTTTTTGAAGATGCAAAACTAGGATGACTATGTCTAAGGTACAACCATACGTCATTTTTCTTTCCTTCTCTACTTTCACCGAAAAGGGTTTGAGCACATACTCCATCAACATCCGGATAATAGAGTCTATTTCTCTCTATACCTAGTTCAATCGTCTTTCCCATCATTAGGTTTTTAAAAACACACAATCAATGAAAAAGTTATTGAGGAACAAAGGTATTTAGTGATTTTACTAATGGAAAAGAGATTACAAGTTATTTTTGGCACATGAAGAGCATAATCAAGGGTTATGGATGGAGTAACAAAATTCTTTCGTGTACCGGTAATAGGAGTGAAAGAGCCATCAACAACTTTAACTTTCTGATTAGAATAATGAAAAAAAGATTCAAGAGCCCTACAGTTATGAGTCATATGGTTAGACGCCCCCGAATCTATTACCAAAGGGTTAGAAGAGGTCTTTAAGGTATTAAGGGCTAAGCTAGAGTGATGTGATTGTGCAAATGAATGTGTAGAGGGTTCTATTTTTTTCCATCATTTTGTACTAGAGTTCTAATTGTACCTTAGTGAAAGGGAGTCCTCCCGAAGCAAATGAAAAACTAGTGGAAATACTGGTATCATGATAATTTGAAATGGTTTTAAAAAACAACCCTTCATATCACAGCCTAAAAACACAGCCCAACAAACATTCACAACCCATCGCAAATAATAGAAGATCTAGCAAAGCCCAATTCTAAATTACCTTCACTATGCTAAATAAAGCCCTACTAATATCAAAGCCCAATTTCTATCGATCAACAATTCAGACCAACCCACAAAGAAATTACCCAGTAAACTCAGACCAACCAACCCTTGAAAAAACAGCTCAGCAGCGAGCAACATAAGCAAATCCAAATAACCCAGCCAAAAAAAGCAAACTATTATCGCTGAGAGGGAGAGAGAGATATCACCGAGGATGAGCCGGAGAGAGAGAGAGAGAGAGAGAGAGAGAGAGAGAGGGAGAGCTGTTGCAACAGAGAGAGAGAGAGAGAGAGAGAGAGAGAGAGAGCGTCTATGGCTTCTATACAAAATTGAAGTGAGTTGATTCTTAATCTGATGGAATTGATTCTGAACCGTTTGCAGAGTTGATGATGTCGTTGGGACTCATTTGCAAAAAACTCGATGAGTTGGGTAACGTTTCACGGTGTATGATTTCGATTACCTGGGGAAGGTACTGACTCTTTGGAGTTTGTGGAGTGGGCTGAACGAGTTCCTGGGAGTCCTCAAAGTTCTTTTTTTTTCTAGTAACTTTAGAGGGTGGTATGTAGAGACACAAGGAGAGAAAGGTAGCTTATCTAAAGTTGAAAGAAAGAGAGATAGTACTGAGGAGAGAGGGGTATGAAACCCTAGCTCAAGTCAGAGAATTGCTCTGACAATAAATACCGGCATCTAAGATAGAGGTCCGGCGAAGAAGACCTGTTAGCAACGGAAGAACTTACGGTAACAAACTAATGGCTCTTATACCATGTTGGAGAATAATATTATTTCATTCATATATCAAGCTCACGTGAGAAGAATATATAGAATCTAGATGCAAACTAGGAAAGAATAAAATAATTTACATAAATTAAATCTCCTAATTAACTCTTAAAATATTCTCTAAGATCGCACCATAATTATATATTTCCTAATCTAGTAAAAAACTAATTAAGGAAATATTTCCAACAATTTAAACAATTTTTCTACATCAACTATGACCGACACAACAACTAACTTGTCTTTTATCCCTTAATATGTTGAAGATAAGCATAAATTGTTTCATCACACTTGTTAACAACAATTTGCAAATCAAACTTTGACTTATCATATTGGACCTAGTCATGGGCGAAATCTTCAGTCAATAGATTCTAAGACTTCTCTTGAACTTTTACAGCCAACTAGAGCTAAGTTTTGCAACCAACTAGAGCAAAAGGAGAAAGCTAGGTCACATTGATGAGATTCATTAGTGCCTGCTCTTGATCTATCAAAGACTCATACTGAGGTTTAATTTGAAAAGTAACCTTTCTGATTGCACAAGAATTTTGATAGTCATTGTTGAGAGCGATCAACAATTTCAAACATTGAGTGTGCCCCAAGAATTGTCATTACTTGAAGTTTACATAAAGCAAATTTTTGGCATCAAACTTAATAGAAATCAAGTTGCATATATTAGAAAGAAGAAAAGGTGGTGAGGGTGATGAAATCAGGTTGCATATATTGGAAAGAAGAAAAAGTTGTGAGGGTAAAGGATTTGTGTTTGCAAGTGGAGTGTGTTGACTCTGGTCAATGTGACAATTTTGATGATGATAAATAATATGTAAACTAATATTTTAATTAAGCATGTAAGTTCGTCATAAGGTTGAAAATACTTAATCTTAAATGTTTATGTAAAAAGAATAAAGGACAATCAAAACCGTACATGATGAAATACACACTACATATTATGAAGGGCACGATATATACCAAACAAACTCCAAATTGCCTGAATCAAAGTTGATTGAACTCAGCATGTTCTGAGGAATTTTGTAGAGTTTTATACTTGAGAGGATTGAATTTTGAGCGACAATTTGAAAAAAGTTTAGAGACAAGCTGGAAATTATTGTGAGCGAAAAGGTGAGAGATCCTCTCTTTGAGAAAGTTATTTTGTAAGGGATTCAAAGATCTACACCGAGCTATATTGTTAAGGTCTGATTGACACCATAAGCCAATAGAGTTTTTAAAGTTTGGTCTTCACCGTTAAGAAGATCGTTGAGAAAAATCTTCAGAGGGGGATCCTTGGAGTGTGGACGTAGGGATAAGTTTTTTCGAAACACGTAAAAATATTATGTGTCGGATGTCTCTCTTTCCTACTCTTTCATTTACATGTACTTTACTTTATGTACTTAATTTCTTGCACATTTATTTATTCTACGCATTTATGCTTCCGCAAATTATTTAATTGTAGAACTATTATATTATTGCTTGATTATTTATCTATAGCTATTAATATTCATTTCAAGTAATTTGATTTTGAATTTTTTAAAATCTTCACTTCTTTTACTTTTTCCTTAATAAAGGGATGTCATATCGATCCTACAAAATAGACAAATAAGATGCTATATGATTGGTGGCCATTGAAGACGCTTGTTGAAAATGAGATTCTCTTTATTGAATGATTAATAAGAAAGTACATATGTGTTCTTTAAATAAGATACTAGCTCATTATTCAACTCATACAAACTATCTAGCTTAACAAAACATTAATTAAACTAAATATATTCTTAACTAAAAAGATCAACTAAACAATTCCTTTAATAGAAATATGGCCGTTTCTATAATAAATTTACAAGTGTAAAAATGAATCTTATTGGTCAATTAATTTACTGTAGGCTGATGAAATCTTACTTTTAGTTCTTATTTGCCATTGTCACATACCATGAAAATAGACAAGTAAATCAATATATTTAGTATATCAAAATATATAGATATGATAGTCTATTTATAGGTTGATAATAGCGTGCAATACAAGATATAAAGTGCAGTACATAATGCAATACAATGTGAATATGGTCAAACAATCAGTCTAGGCACACACACAGACACAGAGCAATTAGTGTAGAAACACACACACACACACACACATATGTTAATGTCCTCCCTCAAACTCAAGGTGGTAAGAAAGAAGTCAACTTGAGCTTTGGTAAATATGTCTGCAGTCTAATCATCAAAGGTAACTGAATGAAGTTGAATGGTGACTCGAGATACATGTTGACGGATGAAGTGACAATCAATCTCCGTGTTTAATGCACTCAAGAAAGACATTATTTTGTGTAATTTGAATTTCACTATAACTATTGCAACGAAGAATTGTAGCAGTAGAGTGAACAACACCCATATCCTAAAGTGACTAGTGAAGCTCGAGAAGTTCTTGAGAGGCAACTGCCATATGACGATATTCCGCCTCAGTGCTTAATCTAGCTATAACATACTGCTTCTCACTTTGTCAAAATATCAGAGAATAACCTAAGAAGAAATAAAATCTAGTAGTAGACTTCTGTCAGTAGGATATCACTTGCCCAATCAGGGTCAGCATATGCGTGAAGTTTAAGAGAACTTTTAGATGAGAATTGTAGACCATGAAATCAGGTGCCTTTCACATGACATAGTATATGAAGAACTGATGTATAATGAGTAGAGTGGAGAGCATAGATATATTGATTGACCATATAAACTACATGGGCAATATCAGACCTGGAAATAGTTATAGATATGACTTCCCACTAATTATCGATAGAGTGTTATATCATGGAGTGGTGTACCATCAAGAGGATTGAATCTAATGTTTTGTTCTAGGGGAGTAGTAGTTTGCCATCACTTAATCGAGCGCGAACAAGAAGAGCCAAAACGTATTTTACGTGAGAAAGATAATATCCATCAGAATTAAATGAAAAATCAAGTCCAAGAAAAATAATTAAGAGGGCTCAGATCTTTAATTTCAAAGTGATGACTCAGAAAGGACTTGAGATTAGAAATTCCATTCACACCATATCCAATAATATATCATATCATCAAAATAAAGCAAAAGAAGAATAATTCCTTTATCAGATTTTCAAAAAAATAATGATGAGTCCTAAGAACCGAAGAATTGAAATCAAATTGCATAATTGTGGTAATAAATTTGGAAAACCAAGCTCGAAGAGCTTGTCTAAGACCATATAATGCTCGACGAAGTGCGCAAACTTTATTGTTGAATGATGGTAACCTATAAGAGGCCTCATGTATACTTCTTCTAAGTCACCATTAAGAAATGCATTCTTAATGTCCATCTGATACAATTTCCATTTATGAATAATAGCTCGTGGTTCAAATAGAACGAGTAGATTATTCTCTTACTCGAAGGGGACGATGTAAAGATGGACTGGAGAGAATGATTCAGGAGGATGTGTATCAGGATCTGCAGATGGTGTTGAAACTTCAGATAAGCCTAAAGATGATGTAGGAATGTCTATAGAAATATATGAGGGTGCCTGAGTGACTGTAGAGAAATCCGAATATGTTGAAACATTCACTTGCTCAAATAATAATTCTAAAAGGAGTAGGTAAACTATGAGGTCTCAGATGAAGATGATAATTGAGACATTGACATTGAAGAAAATATTTTGTGTTTCCAGAATATGACATGATATGACACACGAAGACGACCTAAAATGGGATCGTAACACCTATATCCTTTATGTTCAATTCCATATCCAAGTTTTGTATGTTCATGTGGTTGAAGAAGATCAGAACATGCATTACAAAAACCTTTTAAGAGCTATAATCAGGATGATTGCCGTAGAGACATTCAAACGGAGTCTTATCGTAGATTATTTAGGGAGGAACATGATCTATAGTATATACAGCTGTTAAAGCTGCTTCCCCACAAAAGTTCTCAAAACAAGAAGCAAAAATGAGTAAGGCCCTATTAGTTTCTAGAATATGTCTATGCTTTCATTCAGCTCTTCCCTTTTGTTGAGAGGTGCCTAGACAAAAGAGTTGAATGAGAGTACCATAGGAACAAAGAAAATGTAAAAACTTAGTATCTCTATATGAAAAATATTTATAGAATAGATAACTATGTTCTTATCATGTTAGCAAATTCAATGTAAACTTTTCATAATTCAAACCTACTACGCATAAGATATAACCATATGAACCTAGAATAATCATAAAAAATGATAGTATTTCGATCCCCTCATAGTTTTAGTAGGAGAATGACCCCATATATGAGTGTCTTAAATAAAAAGCTGTAGAGGGAAGTTGTGTCACTATTACGAAGAGGTATAACACACTATTTTGTAAGCTGACAAGGTCCTAGTTGGCCACTAAAGGATGCATGACCTAAGCGAGGATGCGCCAAAGACTCAAAGTAGAAGTTGAAGTAGTAGAACAAGTTATATGAGTGGGAGAATGAAGTTGGTAAGGTAAGTGAAGGTTCACAAGTTCAAACAGACGTCCAATCTTATGGCATATGCCAAGTATCTTCCTGATCTACAGATCCTGTACACGACAACCAGAATTAGTAAAGGTAACATTAACACCAAGTTCAACTAACTGACCAACATATACTAAATTTAAGGTGTGTTTAGGAATGTAATAAGTGTTAGATGATGACGAATTAGAGGAAGATATTTGACCAATGTGACTAATAGGCATTAATGATCCATCAGTCATTGGGATTGAAGGGATATGAGAACCAAATTCCTTTATGACAAATAAAGTAAAAGTCAGAAGTCGTGTAATTACAATAAGAAGAATCAAGAAACCAAGAAGATGAGAACAAGATTAGAGAGATATGAGAACCAGATTAGACATTGGAGGGTATGAGAACCATATTCCATTGTGACAAATAAAGTAAAAGTCAGAAGTCATGTAATTACAACAAGTAGAATCAAGAAACCAAGAAGATGTAGCTGATGTAGCATACAAATGATTAATAGATTGAATATAAGAGTCAAAGAGAACATTTTTGTGGATATATTCAAGATCACTCACATAAATTGAAACATGAGAGCCAAAAGCATCCCGGTTGGCGGCAGTAGTAAAATGATCTCTCATAGGCATGTACTGGTAATTTTCACTTCATAATCTACACATGGCAGATTATAAGTTAGTGTGTTAAAATTTAGAAGAGAATTCCCCAAAGAATGACACATAATGGCAAGTACAGTTGTGTGTAAATAAGATGTATGTAGAATATCCTCTCTGATTTAAGAAAAAAATTAGTTTCTACCAATTCAGATGCGTTAAAATGGGCTTTAGCCGTATCTAGACAGATCAAGAAAATGTAACGGTATAAAGTAAAATCTAGTATAAATTCATACCTTGGTACTAAAGGTAGAGGTACCCTAAGAGGTCCACTTAGTGGTTGGAGGTGGTGGCGCAAGTAACTTATTAGATAAGGACAAGATCAAAGTGTTGTAGCAAAGTGACTTATTAGATAAGGAAATTAAGAATTAGTGACAAATTTACAACATTCTATGATATAGTATAGTCGTTGGTGGAGAGCAATCAAATTCTTACATTTAACTACAAACCAAGTTTATTATCTTTTATCTCAAAATGCAACATTTAACAAGTAGCCAAGTTTATATCTAAACAATGTCTCATAAGACCATAACAAAACTCAAGTGACAAAAAAGGTTCATAACAACACTAAGCCTTTCAAATCCATCTATTCCCTCACCCCAAAAAGAAGAAAAAGAAAATATATTAAATATGGATTGCATGGAAGTATAAGGATGACATTGAAGCTGCTCATATAAGTGTTCATATGATTGAAAAATGACAGAACCTGATATATAAGTCTTGATATGATTGTTTGTTTTAACAGAGAAAGATAAAGTTCTCATGATTGAACCAAAAAAGTAGGTGTGAAAATAATAAAAACTTGAGAAATAAAGTACTTCCATGAAAACATCATGTTAATATCTAACTATTGAATAACAAAATAACTTAATAGTTAGTTCATGAAAAGATAGTCACAGTATCATATGTGAATAGTGAATAGCTTAACCATTTGTTCTAATTTTGTTCACCTATATTATATTGACAATTCCCAGTTAAACACAGAATAAAAACTTTGTTACTCATTAGTATATGAGAAAGAAACAGAAAAAAACAATGGAGCATGTGGATTCAAACTAGAAAAAAAATAGAGATAACAAGTGGGTAACCAACGAGGACAAATGGGTTCATACCAGAAAAAATAGAGGATAAGTGGGTAAGCAACAAAGACAAGTGGGTTCATACCAGATTGCATGAGTAGCTTTGATGTAATGTTCGCTCCTACATATCCTATTTAGAATACAACCATTACCAAGAACAGCATCAAATCACCAGCTAGAAAAAAATATAGGATACATGGGTAAGCAACAAAGACACGCGGGTTCATACGAAATTACATGAGTAGCTTTGATGTAATCTTCATTCCTGCATATCGTATTTGCGATAAAGCCATTGCCTTTTTATAGAGAGAAACTAATGGAAAGAGGAAGAAAGAGTTTAAATAAAGTGAATGAAAAATGTGGGAAGCCATAGATATAAAAGAGGCTTTTACAACAGAATTGTGAGGAAAATCAATCTTTCTTGCATAAAAAATAGAGAAAGAAACCATTGAAGCTTTATTCTTGCACCGCCTGCTACTAAGACTTATTAGGCACACGTAAAGGTAATTTTCAGATTTAAACAAAGAAATATGTAAAAGCTACTAATACTTCAAACATGCTACAGATTATCAAATTTAAACAAAGAAATATGTAAAAAGCTACAAATACTTTAAAAAAATTATATAAATTATCATATTTAAACAAAGAAATATGTAAAAGCTACGAATACCATCAAATTAAAGAAAAAAATATCTAAATTAAACACAGTGAAAACTGACTTGTGATAGAGCAGATGGGCAAGTTGTGGAACTAAAACAGTTTGATTCGTGAAAAATGAGTTTGTGGTTCTTGTATGAGTACAATAATTTTGAAGTATCTGTAGTTCAACTAGTTAAGACATTTATCTTACTACTACCGGGTCATTTTGAAGAAGAGGAAATAACAACTGCTAAGTGTCATATTTATAATTAGTCGATTGGAGAGTCAACAAGAATCCCATTATGGTGGATTTCATTAGATAGAGAGAAATAGACAGTGTCATGGTCTGAGATTAGTAGACGGTGAGTAAAACCCAACAAAATATTATATAAAGATTTCAAGACTTGTCGGTGATTCAAGCATTACTGCTCGTCCAATCTGAGAAAATAATAAGTAATCAATAGATTTTCTGTGAAGGACTAGTGCTATGGAGAACAATGGTGAGGAGCAGAGGAAGTAACATAGTTTACTATAGAGCTTCAAGGGGCATGTGGTTGTGAAGACCATTCAGTGACTATTACGGGCATCATTTTATCAAAAGATAAATTCCAATAAAAAGATTGTTAAAAGGTTTTTTATGCTTGCAAAATGGGTAAAGAAATAGTCTCAGGCAAGGATGGATGCCTTATTTGTCTTTGGTAGTGTATGAACGTTGGGTTGCTTTAGCTTGAGAACTTGATTAGGGACAAACTGTGAAATATGGCCATAACGGTGAGCTACTAAGATATCGGGGACCAAATCATTCCCTCAAACTTCTAACATTGATCTAACTAGGAGAAATTTGGCACACTAATTAACTCAGGTAACCCTAATTAAAAGAAGAAAGAAAATATTCAAACAAACTTAGGCACACTGATCCTAATAAACCTAGATAAAACTTAAAAGTCACAAAAATCATACATAAAATCACTAAAATCAGACAAAAATTTGAGAATGAAGCCTTACCTCTATTCTGAGCTACAAAATTGAAGTAGGAGAGAGATAGGGGACAGAGCTGAGAGAGTGAGAGCTGGAGGGAGAGCTTTTTTCCATGAGGGAAGCCTGTGACAAAGATGGGATATGTTCGAGAGAGCTTCAAGAGAGAGATCTGAGAGATAGAAAGAGTGAGTGGTGAGAGAGGGTGTTCGTTGGGGAGCTTCATGATCGAGCTTTGAGAGTGCTACTATAATGACAGAGAGATAGATACTGTGACATAGCTTGTTCATGAGTTTTACGAGAGCTCATTGGGGAGCTTTATGATTGAGCTTCGAGAGAGTTACTGTACAGAAAGAGGAAGATGTGGGTTTGGGGGAGGAGAGGGCTACCGTATTGAAAGAGAGAGACGCAAGTTTGGGGGATGAGAGAGCTACTGTACTGAAAGAGAGAGACGCGAGTTTGGGGGAAATTTCATTTGGTAAGAGAGACGCGGGTTAATTTGGCACTTGTGAAAATTTCACTCCACGCTTTTTAGTTTTCTTTTGCGTTTTGGAGCAAAACGATGTTGTGTTGTGCTATAACTACACATAATTGCTGTAGTGTGCTGATCCTTCACCTATATCGTCTAAGTAAGCTCAATTTCTAGTGTAGTGTCATTCACACAACAACAACAAAGAAGGAGAAAGCCTGACGTCCAGGTCAACTACTTATCACACCAACTCACCATCTCTCTTTGCAACACCTTATTGGTTAGTTATGAATCACACGCATTACTCTCTTATTGGCAGTCAAGGAGTACTCAACAAATCTAATCATAAGGCAATAATTGGGTTAGCAGTTTCTTAAATCAACCAATCACTAAACCATGAAATATTATTCTTATTCTGTACAAATTTATTGTACTTTATATTTATTTTATTCTTGTGTAATATAAAGTAAGCTCTTGTACAAATTGATTCACATATTCAATATATAGAAAATTACGCATGGTTTTCAAACTTGATATCAGAGCCATGAATAAACCTGCACTATCAATGACACCTCTAACAATACTGAATCCACGCTTACTACAACAAATATGGGATTCTACAAGTTTTAAATACAGGGTTTATAGTCTTCTCTTGTAAAATACATAAAACAACAAGATTTTAATTGAACCTCATAAAAAATGCTTGTTAAAACGTAAAAAAAAGCGGTGCTGAAAATTAAAAGCAGACATAAAATTTTATCTTCTCTCAAAAATTCAAAACACAAAAAAACCCCTTCTCTATCCCAAAGCAAAATCGAGTCTCTCAAAAGTGAGAGTCTTTCTCGAGGGTGAGAGTTTGAGTTCCCATCTGTTGGGTTTTTTATTTCATTTTCTTCACAAATCTACTTGCACCGCTTTCTTCTTTATCATTTCTTGGTCTCATCTGGGTATTCTTGATGTGAGAAAGGCTTCATTTTGGTTTTCTTCAAGATTCATCTTCAAATCTGGTGAGTCTCAATTTCACAGTTTCCTATCTGGTTTTCTTCTTGGTCTCATATGGGTACTCTTGACGTGAGAAAGGCTTTGTTTTGGTTTTCTTTGTGCTTCAATCTCTTCTGGTGTGTCTCAATTTCACTATTTCCATTTTTCCATCTAAGCTCATGGGGGATGAATCCAACTATTTCAGCTTTGTTGATCTAGGGCTTGTTTCATGTCTTCAGATCTGATCTAGTGTGCCTCGTCATTGGGTGGTGGTTTCAATAGTTCAATGTTCTCTGAGTCTCAGGTTTTAATCTCACCATTAACTTTATATCTTAGATTTGTTCTTGTAAGTCTGGAATACCATGACACCTTGTCTTCTTTCTTTCTTCCATTTTATCCCCATGAACGAGCCCAACTAAGGGGTTTTAATTTTCAATTGCTGAATTTGTCTTGGAGATGGTCAATTTTAGCTCTGAAATGGTGATGGCAATGGTCCGATCTAGTCTTCTTTGCACTGCCCTCCGTGTGCGCAGTGCCTCTCGAACCTCCTCTGTGCCTCCGAAGCGTGGTTTCTCTCTTCCTCTACTAATCACGATGATGCTTGTCATCTCTCTCTCTAACTAAAATTAGATAATTGATTATGGTCTTGCTTGTTCAATGAATCTGATCACTATTTGTAACTCCTTGTAAAAGATATAATTGTATATTTTTATTACAGATTATAAGCAAGTGCATTTGTTTCGTTTCGCCTGTCAATTAAAATTGGCTTTTGCAGGTTCTGGTTCTTAATGCTTCAAGTATTAGATGGGTTCAGCCTAATAGTCTAGTTCAGTTTCAGGGGATGATACAAGATATGTTGGGGAATGAATTCTATGTTGGTGCTTATATGGTGTGTGCCTTTGTGTCAAATTGTTTCCAACAAATTTTATATTGTTATATACTAGTTTCTTTTCTTAGGTGTTAAAACCTATAACTTGTGCCATGTGAAGGATGGTTCAGTATGGAGAACCAATAAATTCATGGATGTGTGTCAACAAAACAGAAAAGCGTCAAAGAACAGATGAGGATTTTCACCATATGGCCCAACTTGTAATTTATGTCCTAATAATTCCTTCAATTCATTTGTCTAATCACTAACATTTGTTTGAGCATTATAGTCAGGACTATAATTTCAATGCTCGACTATTGATGAAAGTGCATACTTATTTCCATTCCTCTAATTAAATGACAAATTAATTGATCAATAAATGACAGGCCTTCAACGAAGAGCTTAAAAGTTCTCCGAATGCCAAAATGATGGTGAGCCTTTATCGTAGATTCCTATGAGTTTTTGTACAACGATAGTTGACAATCTTGATTTACTTATATTCATGTAGTTTCAGTTTATTTTCGATCATGGGTTTGTTTGTTTATTTATAATTTGATGTAAGTAAGTTTTGGTTGTTTCAATTACTTTCCTTAAATGTTTTTTCCTTACTTGATCTGGCCTGTTTGGTTGCTATGAAAGTGTAGGAAAATGTGAGAATCTGGAATGATAGGAATATCTAAGTTAACTAAGAGCTTATTTGAATTATACCACTTAATTAAAAAAAACAAATCTTTTGAATTTTGAACTTTCTCTTGTAGGATGAAAAAAACACATGTTATTTCTTTTTGGTTTCCTAGGCCGTTGGACTGTGCATGTGGGTGAACTTTTTCCTTTTTTCCCGTCTAAATGAGAAAAAAGATTGATTTTTGTTCCTTATCTAGTTTTTAAGGTACTATGCATAAGAAGAAGACTAATCATTCGAGTTTTTATGTATCACCCAAATTCTATAATTTTTGTCATTTCAGATTCTGCCGTGTAATAGGTCTTCTTCATATGCATAGTACCTCTTCATTTTTCTCACTACTTGTAACTTTTATGATGCATAGTTGGTCTTATTCTGTATTTTTTTTATTTAACTTCAATTGTGAGAAAGTTGATAAATTATAAGTTTAATTTGAGCTTCAAATCCCCTATGAGTGCATAATCTATTGATCTGAAAAAATACCCATTAGAGATCTTTTAAACACATTCGCAGATTAACATTTATTAATCCTATTTTCTATTGATCATCTGACTCAATGTAGATTGCTATTTGTTTCTTTTTGAGTTGTGTGTTTAATCGCTATGGACAATCTTACTTTAATTTAGAGAAAAAATTTAATATTCTTCTATGTCGAATTGTCTGCCTGTCTCTGCTTCCTTGTTTACACATTTTATCAAATAGGAGGTTCTTTTTGTCCTCCCTTTTGCACTCCACTCAACGTTTCTTTCAAGAGCCTCCTTCCATTCACCCATTTTATACAACTTACAGTAGAATATCTTAACACTGCTTCACTTGCACCGAAGAAGGACTATGAGATGAACAGGTAATTCAGTGCATTTTGCCAGCTGATTTGATTGTGCCTTTCCAGCCTTCTTCTGTAAAATAATCCACATACAAATGATCCAACATATATATCATTACTTGGAGCTTCTGTCTATAAATCAATGGTGAAAGCTTATAAAAATGTCGGTTAATGCAAGTATGGTCCATATCTTCTGAATATTCATTTTATTTTACCTCTGAGTGATGATCTCTCATTCTTAATATAACATTATCCGATAATAAGAATCAAACTAGTGATGTAGTAATTATTCATTATTTCTATGAAGTGGTTTATAAATTGTCAAAGTTCTAACTTAGAAAGAAATAAAAAAAGGCCTTTAGGTTCTGCACTGTCACCAAATTGAATATGGTGTTAAATAATCATTTGGCTATTATTTTCAAATGATCAAGTTGTTATAGGAATTTTTCATATAAGCTGTTCTTCATGGCATATGATATGGCTTTTCTGTTGAGGATATGTTCATTGTCCAATGTGCATTTATTTATCGGGTAAGTAGGACAACATGTCAATTTTTCTTCTTGCAGAATTTGAGAGAAGGTCATCTCTAACTCCCAGCAAACTAGATTAAAAATCCTCCTTATGTGATGGATTATTCTCTTTACTACATCTTAGATCTTTTATTTTTTGGTTGATTTTGATTTATGCTATGATTTTTCTCTCCGTCTGCTAGATTTGGTATTTGAGTTTATGTTTCTGTAGGTGATTACTGATGAAAATACATAATGTGATTGTAATATCACTATCACAGATATAACTCTGTAAACTAAACTAAGATTTGCTCTTAGGTTAACAAGCTACAATGATGTTATATAATTCTATCAAATTCTTAATATGATGTTATACAATTCTATTATGCAAACTTTGGTGAATGATTTCTTCTATATGCATTTGTTATTTGTGCTAGGTACGAGAAGCATATTGGTTCAGGTCTGCTATAATATCTCCAGTCAGATTAGGCACTGTTTGCAATAACTGTTTCTTTTTATGCTGGCTTAAAGTCTTTATACTTATTCTACAGGGAACCGAAGAGAGTAGTGGGCTTGGAGATCTGTTTGTTTCTTATACTCACCAACTAAAAACTACTCATGGTATTTTTCTTCGGCATTGGGAAGGTCTGAAGGCACTGCATGCCATGTTGTGAAACACTACCATTCAACTTAGGTTCTTCATTTTTTATTTTTTTTTTTTCATTTTTTATTTTTTAGACTCAAAATTTCATCTTTTTCTATTTTTCATTTATTGGGACAAGTTTGCTTATATATTTTAAGGATAAGTTATTTAGTTTTCAAGATAAATTTATTTGTAAGTTGATCAAATGAATAGTGTAAAACTTTGTTGAAATGATTAAATGTTAATGTTGTCAATTATTATATTGGTGTTCTTTATGTTACGTGAAATTATCTTTTGAAAGTGTTTAATATGAATACTTGACTATAACAATGAACTTTATAGTATCTCACTTTATACGATATAAAATACTTGTGAATGTTAATTCACAAATATGAAAAACACACGTTGAATACATTCAACAGAGGTCCTAAAACCCTATTAAATATCATTCTATAGGAATCGGAAAACCCTGTAAGAAGTGAGATACCACAGGGATCTTCACAAGAGGTGTTGCGTCTCATGAAAAACGTAAACTTTAATATGAGGGGCTGTCACAAGCGCCGCATGATCCATGTGGATTATTTTTCACGAGGATATTTATCTCTTGTAGAATGTCATATTTCATGTAGTGACTATTGTGACTAGCACATCAGTAAAACCAATACAAAACCTTTTAGCTACTGGAAACTTACCTAGGCAAAGTCCTATGAACTCTTCACCTTTAGGCTTGTAGTGGGAGGGTTGTAAGACAACCTATTCACTATGAACCAGAGGCACCTGTCCTAGTGTTTGGCACTGATAAGGATGATCCATTAACATTTAAAGAGGTGATGGAAGATCCTAAAAAGGAGAAGTTCCCTGAATCATGAAATGGAAACGATGTATTCCAATTCTGTTTGAGAACTTGTAGATCTACCTAAAGATGTCAGGCCCATTGGATGTAAATGGAATATTCAAGAAGAAAATAGGTGCAGATGGGAAACTAGAGACTTTCAAGGCATGGCTGGTAGCCAAAGGCTATACATAAATGGAAGAAGTCAATTCTGAAGAGACATTCTCTCTTGTTGCCATACTAAAATCCATTCGCATCCTTTTATCTATAACCGCTAGTTTAGAGTATGAAATTTGAAAAATGGATGGCAAGATAACTTTTCTGAATGACTCTCTTGAAGAAAACATATATATATATATATATATATATATATATATATAATGGAACTAGAAGGGTTTGTAAAAAATGGGAAGGATTAGAAAGTATGCAAGTTGCTTAAATCTATTTATGGATTAAAGAAAGCATCAAGATCTTGTAATCTTACGTTTGATGAAATTATTAAATCGTATGGCTTTAAGCAAAATGTTGACGAAGCTTCTTTTTATAAATACATCAAAGATGAGATAATGGTATTCTTACTTCATTATGTAGACGATATTATACTAATTAAGAATGATGTAGAAACTTTGTCGAAAGTAAAGAAGTGGTTAGCTGGGAAATTCTAAATGAATGATTTGGAAGAGACGAACTATGTTCTAGGCATCCAAATCTTAAGATATAGAAATAATAAGTTCTTGGCACTTTCTCAGGCATCTTATATTGATAAGGTACTGGAGAGATTCTCTATGGAAAATATCAAGAAATTTCAACTACCGACCAGACATGGAATTGTCATTTCCAAGGAGTAGTTTCCTAAGACACCTCAAGAGGAAGATGATATGAGAAATGTTGATTATATTTCAGCTGTTGGTAGTCTCATGTGTGCAATGTATGTACGAGACCAGATATATGTTATGCAATAGAAATTTCCTGTCGTTATTAATCTAATCCTAGTTTATAACATTGGATCGTAGTAAAGCATATTCTCAAGCATTTTCGAAGAACGTGAAATTATAAGCTTGTTTATTTAGGTGGAGACCTAAACCCGACTAGATATATTGATTCTGATTTTTAATCAGATATGGAAAGTCGAAAGTCGACGTCTGGATCAGTATTCATCCTAGGTGGAGGAGCTGTAATCTGGAGAAGTATTAAACAACATAATATTACAGATTCCATTATGGAAGCTAAATATCTAGTGGCTTGTGAGGTTGCGAAAGAAGAGGTATGGTTCAGAAAGTTCTATACTAATCTAAAAGTAAATCTAGATATGGAGAAGCCACTGATATACTGTGACAATAGTGGGGCAGTAGCTTTTCCAAAGAACCGAGGAGTCACCAAATGAGTAAGCACATTGTGAGGAAATATCATCTTGTTAGAGAGATCGTACATCGAGGGGATGTGACTATTATGAAGATAGTATCAGATCAGAACGTGACTGATCCTTTTTCTAAGACACTTCCTGCGAGGTCATTTGATGGTCATGTGCAAAATGTGGATTTGAGAGAGATGCCACATTTGCTTTAGGCCAAGTGGGAAATTGTTGGGATAATGCTCTCAAAGCATGTGTTTAGACAATTTTAATATGAAATTATATTTTTTTTATAATTATTCTTTTAAATTATTATTAAATAATTTACATATATAAATATCTAAAAATATTTATTCATTAATGAGATTATGATCTTGTATAAGTACGAGAGGATTAAGATCATAGATAATGAATAAAATAGTCTGTAACATATTAAAATATGAAATCTTTAATGAATGATTGATAGTACGGTTCACTAAGCATTATGAATGCATGTGATTTAGATCTAAATCATTGACGTGGATTGACAACTTAGTGAACATACTTTATATAATTAGATTATATAGGACAAGACCAATGAAAGATTAGCTGATGTTGTTCAAGCAGGCACATGTCAATTAAACGGTATTCCCGTTGCAATAGCGGTTATGGATTTTCAGTTTATGTGGGGGGGGGGGGGTTATAGTATGGGATCTGTAGCCGGCGAGAAAATCACCCGTTTATCATAAAGATTTAATTTACATCAAAACTGATGATCATATGTAGATAAGTTTGAATCCTAAGTAGTCATCAACTCCTATGCATGTTTTCTAGGTCTTTTGATGTACTCATAAGGTTGTTTGTAAAACAGGCTAGTGATTTTTATTTTAGAGATTCGGTGATATGGATGGCTAGGAACATGATTTTACAAGATTTAGATCCAAGCTTTCCTAATGGACCGTTTATTGGTTCGCTTAAGGTTATTGAGCTCAAATTCATATTATGATTATAATTGGCCTTCGCTGATGAATTAATGGTACTTAAGGATCAAGAGGTAATTAGAAGAGTAAAATGATAAAATTTTGACCAGTTCTAATTTACGAACCAATAATTGGAGGACATAACTACATGAAGTGATTATATCAATGTACTACACAATAATACTCTATAAATATATTATGTAATTACTAAGTCCAATTTCATATTTATAGTGGAGTGATAATGAAATTAATAAATAAGATTATTTAATTGAAGATTTTAATTAATAATATAGTTTATTGGAGCTTAGAATTATTGGTTCACGGTCCTCAAGCTATTCAGTCTCGGGTATGAATATTTCAGGACATGAGAAAATGTCTATTACGTAATATTATCTTATGGGGAAAGTATGTAATTATGAGACAATTATGTAATATCCATTCATGAATAATATTATTTATTGTAATTTTTAGAAATTACTAATAAATAACAATATCAGTTAATTTAATGTTGATCGATTAGTGAGATAGAATATTTGATTTGTGAAATTAAATAATATTAAATCATTATGAGATAATGATTTGATTTGGTTTATTAATCAGTTAATTAACAGATAAGATAATTGATTGGGAGATCAGATAAGTTAATTTTAAATTAACTGACATCTAGATATTTATCTGATTAATATAAATAATAAATTATAGGATAATTATCACGTGCCACATTAGACTGCCACATGTCAGTCTCTGATTTTTTAATGAGAGATTGACATGAGTTGTTATAGTGCCACGTGGCCCCACAGTAATACATGACACACTGTGGTGCCACGTGGCACTACAACAACTCATGTCAATCTCTGATTAAAATATCACATGGCACATTGTGGTGCCATGAGGTACAGATCCACATGGCACATTGTAGTGCCATGTGGCACTGTAGTGTTAGCTCAATTATACTGGATCCCACTACAATGACACATTTATAATTAATTTATTATTTTGTAAATTCCTTTTAATTTTGATGAGCCTTGACCTAAAAGAAATATATAAATATTATTCTATTAGCCTCAGGGTGAGCAACTGAGTGATTAATGGTTAATAAAAAAGCTTAGTGAGTTTTCTTAATTTTCTCTGAGAGGTTTGTCTCATAATAGTGCTCTAAAATCTCTAGATCTCATGTGGTGAGTACATCTAGAGATTGAAAGTGTCTTTGATTTATTCCACGTGCCCACACACGTCCTAATATATTTGAGAATTGGCTTGAAAGATCTTGGTGTGGATTTTGCAGTATAGTTTTCAAGGGATTACAAGTTCATTGTTTGCAAAGATACTTGATAAGATTACAAGAGGTATAGCTTTTATCTTTCTATGTATTTGATTTAATGTATAGATATATAATGGATTCGATGAGAAAAAGTATTTTTCATTAAAAGGTTTAAAAGTTTTTTTATATTTGGAAATCGTGGTATCGCAATTGTTTTTTTTTAATCCATAAAGTTTTAAAAGATTTAATTTTTTTAAAACCACCATGACTCTCGAGAAAATATTCACCTTCTAGTCCAAGGCTATGACTCTCTAGTTAAGCTATCAGTTGAGACAATTAAGAAATATGCTTCAAGTATCAATAATTATGATAATTTCATTTTATGCTTAGTATCTATAATAGAATATCATAATTCTGATAATTTCGTTTGATGCTGAAGTGTGGAACTTATCATAGTTGATCAATAGAATGAGGTTTGAAACTTAAAGATATGAGATGTATAAATATTAGGTTGATAGTTATTTACCTAACTATACATGATACTATATTATGGAAGGGCATTGCATAATGAGTATTAGGTTAAAGAAGATTACATCGAGTAATATTAAATATAATTAGAGTTCAATTATAATTTTGTAAATGAATAAATTATACTTGGTAATTAGTAAATCTGATAATAAATTTGATTGATAAACTTTATTAATTATTTAACCAAAAGTATTTTTTTCTTATGGTCCTATGCTAGCCTATAAATTTTCAATGATTGCGTGAATTGGTGAATAATGGCACGACATGAATAACCACAGGTAATTAAATTAGTCTTGTTTTTACTTGACAAAAATGATTAATTAATTCAATTAATTTTAATTGGGAAAGAGTTTTTTGGGTAGGTTTGTCGAGACAATCCTACCCATATTATGTCATAAAAAGTAAGAAGAGTTCTCTCTCTAGGGTTAGAGAAAAGCTACATCTTTTGAGTGGTAGTGGTAGAAAAAATCCTAGAGATTTTATTTCCCTACTATGGAGATGAAAAGGTAGAGTCTATTTAATAACATATTCAAGCTCCCCCAAACTCTTTGTTGGTTGACAATTTAGAAAAGAGAGGAAGATCACAAGGTCTGGATGATCACACGGTCTGAAGGTTCATGGTTTTGAACAGTTTGAGGCTTCTTGGTCTTGGCGTGTAGAACGAGGCCCCAACTTACACGTGGATCAAGATTGAATGCTTGACATCAATTAAAGATTTTGAGTTTCACATGTCAAACGTATAATTGTTATTTGTCTCAATGACCATAGTTTATGTTGTCTCACTTTGAGTCAAGATCAGTTGTAGTTCCGCAACACCATATCCTTCAATTAGTATCCAAAGCCCCATTGTGATTAATTTCTGAGATGCCTAGTGCGAGAATGGAATACCCTTTTGAATATTCATAGTTCATGGAACCCAAACTCTTTTCTGCATGATTAATTTGATTTCTCATGCATATCCCTTTTAGAACTTTATTTCCTTGTTTCCATTGGTTATGTAATTCGACAGGCAACCTATGAAGAAGTTTTTTCCTTAGGTTCATATTTAATTTTTCGTAAAATTCTGTAAACTTTCTTAAAATAGGTTAGGATTTTTATGATGTAATTTTTTATGAATTGGGTGGAGAATTAAAGTATACCGAAAACATAAGTCAGACTTTGGACTCAAGATGAATGAGTTTGGTGCAGCAATCGCTACATGCGGAAGCCGTATATGCCAGCAACGACGCTATTGTCGATGCAATAGCAGGTGGCTACACTCTGGCAACTGTGTTTTTTTATTGTAACATTCTCATATGATATTGTATTGATTCGACTCAAAAGTCTCTGGAAATATAACAACAAAGCCAGGAAATTTCATACTTCATGATAACACTAAACTTGGACATTTTCTAAGTAAAAATTGAGCTTGAACTTGATGTGATGTGAGTGACGGGTTTGATCCCATTTTCAAGGTTTGGTTCGATCATATGAAATGAACCTCGTGATTCAATGGGTCACAGTGGCCGACGGTGGACGTGACGGCAAGGTGATGATGAACGGTTGTGTCACCGGCGGATGACATCGCAACCTATCTTGAAGATGTTGGATTTGAAATTTTTAGTTAAGAGGGAGATATAGTTATACAAGGATAGGGTTTATCTCTTAAGATATTTTCTGATATTTATCTTTGAGCCCTATTATTTTAAAGTATCATATTTTATGCCCAAGCGTGTCTAGATAATTTTATATTATGCATGATCACTTTTTGATACCATGTGACTAGTTTCTCAAATATTAATAGTTTGCGATTACATATTGGAAGATAAAATTAAGCATACTCAATTAGGGACATAAAATTGCTTACCTAAAGCATGCTTAACTAATCGAGATAGTTACTAAAGATTAGGTCGACTAGTTACCTAATGACAGTTAGTAACTCACGGTGATAAAAACTCACGTCTTAAAAAATTTAAGTGGGAGTCAAATTCTTAATCGAAACTCATGGTCTTTATTATTATATCATAGTAATGTGCTATGGTGTCTTGTCTTCAATCCTAGAAGCTCCCTAAAGGAAGGTACTTGAAACATGATTCCAAGTATGATTTGTAATGTGATCACCTTGATAAGTGTGTAACTAAGAACGACCTGCCTAAGTAGGAGTTATTAACTTAGCACGAGTCCGAAAGTTAAATAATAGCGTACATTGGATTCATTTTTGTAATGTCCCGCGTAAGCATTTCTAGTTACTTATTTGGAGAGACTGAAGTACACTTTAGTTAATTACTAAGAATTAATGCCAGATTAGTGGAGTACTTAGTATTAATATCAGGTTAGTAATTAATTAGATTATATATCCTACCAAACTTCTAAATATATGTTCTGCCTTAGCGTGCAAATATGATTATGAAAGTTAGGATATTGCTATGCACTATACATGTTTAATTTTTAATTTATATTCATGTTATTATGTATAATGAAAGTAGAATATGCATGTTCTCGATTAAGATTAATTATTACTTTCCAATACTAAACATGTCATCTATTAGCCCTGTTACATCTACAATGGATTGAAATATTTTAGATATTAACGGATACTAGCTAGGACATTAATTTAACCGTGAAACAAGAAAGTATATTCCTAATTAATAGTACCCAAGATGTTTCTTGAGTTTCACTTGAGAGAATAAAAAATTGATACCGACAATATCTCATATGTTATGGGTTGGCCCATTTATGGAAGATATTGGCCCAGAAACTTCGTTCTTCAATATTTCTAGAGAAAGAGAATTAGTATGTGATCTATTTGAAACTACGATCGGGATGAGAATGATGCATAATTATTTTTCATATCTTGGGAGTCGCAGCTGATCTACTTCATGGTCGTATAAATAAATGTTTGGATTTCTGCGATTATTTTCTATAGGCGTTGCTAAATATAAAAAACTTATTACACAAAATCCTATTTTCTTAGAACGAGATGAGGGAGTTGGCATTATTGGGGTAAAATAAGTAATAATTTGGTGTTTATCGAGATCCATGATGCAAGCTTTCAGAATACAAAGAGATTTTCATAAAGTTGACAATTACGAGTGTTACGACGAATTTGATTGGAAAGTTCAGTGGTAAAAAGATGGAGATTCATTAGCTTGTTGTTTTGTTAGACTTGGTGAAATAACAGAATCCCTAAAAATTATTCAACAGGCTTTGGAAGAAATTCTCTGGGGCCCTATGAGAATTTAGAAACTGATGTTTTGATAGAGAAAGGTATCCGAAGTGGAATGATTTTAAATTTTTATTCATTAGTAAGAAAACTTTCACCCACTTTTGAGTTTCCCAAACAAGAACTTTATATGAGAATCGAAGTCCTAAAGGGAATTGGGCATTTTTCTGATAAGGGATCATGGTGTTTTTCCTTAGAGATGGAAAATTTGCCTACCATGTTTTATCAATTTACAAATTCTTCCTTATTTAGTTAAAAGATGAAATTGGCTGATATCACTACTACAATTGTTTGATGGTGTAAAAACAAATTTACTATTTACCTTAAAGTCCATTTTTATGAAAATACCATCCTATATAACCAATCTAACATGGATATTACTTTTACTATGTTTTATTTTTCTTTGGACAGGGCAGTGGCGATCACATCTGGGACGAGGGAGAGATCAGAGAAACAAAAGAACCATATCTACTTCCAACACCATTACCAACTCTTATGTGGCAATGAGATATCTCTCTCGAATATTTGAAGAAAGAAAAAAATAGAGAAGCTTCGGGAATGTCACAGATTTGGGACAAGGGAGTGAGAGGAGAGAGGCAACATCTCATATCTGAGATGAGGGAGAGACGAGAAAGGCATAGATGCCTATTCGAGAACCAAATCTAAAATGAGGGAGAGACGCGAATGGCAGAGAAGCTTCGTGAGAGACAGAGAGTTATGTTATGTGAGAGTGAGAGAGAGAGAGAGAGAGAGAGAGAGAGAGAGAGAGATCTGCGAGAGACAGAAAACTTTGAGAGGGATAGAGAGATTTACAAGAGACATGGCATTGAGAGAGAGAGAGAGAGAGAGAGAGAGAGAGAGAGATCTACGAGAGATAAAAAGATTTGAGAGACATAAGTTTGAGAGAGAGATATATGCGAGAGACAGAGAGGCTCGAGGGTCTGTGAAGGAGGTGGAGGTCGAGGGTCTGTCGTCTTTGAAGGATGTGATGGTCGATGGTCTATCGTCGGTGAAGGAGGTTGAGGTCGAGGGTCTATCGTCAGTGCAAATAGCATTTTTCTTTCTTTATTTACTTTTCATTAATAGTTATATATAAATGCAACGGTAGCCACTAATCACTAGCCTCTAAGTTGTTTCAGCATCTGCTTGTATCTATTTTGTTGTTCTATTTCTGCAGATTGGAATATTGCAAGAAGGATGAAATCCCCCTTCATAGAACATGTTGCATCTAAAGGCTCCCATCTCAGTCTCATTATTAAGACTGGCCTTATCACTGGCATCATTTCCCTCATTATACGTTTCACATATCTCTCTGCTCTGATTATATGTTGTTTCTATTAATCCCCCTAGACTCAAATATTTGAAGCCCTAAATATTCTGCATTGCTCACCATGAACATTCTTGAAGTCGACGAAGTCGTTTCAATTTCATAAATTTAGTTAAAGAAATAAAAATTTGGTATATCTCTTATGCGATTAGAATGCGTTTAATATTAAATTCTGGTCGAATTTCTTACATACTTAAATCTGTGTGGACTTGGGTTTATCTGGTTCTATAATATAGATTAAGATCTACCCGAAGAAAATGGTTGGTAAATGGAGCTAATTGGAGTTCACATTTTGGGCTGTTCATTCACATAATGAAATTATGTAGTATAAACATTGATCTCAAACAAAATGAAGGACGAATTTGTTGATTTAGTTTTATATTAGTAAGGAAGTTGTTAATTTGTTAGAAATCTCCAAAGCTTAAGTAATAAGAAGAATTTGTATCAAATAGGAAGGGATCACCATTGGACGGACTTTTGCTGCTCTAAAGGACTACTAGTTAGATGGAAACAAAGAGATGATAGCAATAGGGTTAATGAACGTAGTTGGATCATTTACTTCTTACTATGTGACAACAGGTGAAAATTCCTTTTTGTGTCTCTTCAATATTTTACCTTCCATTTGTTTTATCCCACATTAGAATAAAAAATCAAACTCAGAAATATATATGTCCATGCTTCCTTAAATTTCAGGTGCCTATTTTCTGCTTAGTTTACTATTTTGGTGACCTTTTTCTTATATTTGTTTACTTGTTTCATTCATAGAAAGGATTGAATAGTTTCAGTGGGTTTGCGATGATTTGAAGCATATTTCAACTTATAGTTCAGTGATTATAATGCAGCGGAAAGTATTTCACTCCTATCTGATGACTCGTATATCATTTTCTCCAACTATATTTATCATTTCCAAGCTTAGATATGTTAAGTTAGCATTTATAGTTCATGGATGGGCTTGTGATTATATTGTAATTTAAGATAAGTATATGTCTAAAATCATTTGTGGAGAACTAATTATATATGAGGTTTTGTGAAGAAGTAAATATTTTCTCTCCACATTTTTGTCACATATTTTCTCTCTAGTTGGCTTCCTCATTTCATCACCCCTCACCCCTTGATTTAGACTTTGATTGATTTGACGCCTCACTCTCATTTGATTTGAAGCTTAGTTTGATTGCTTTACACTTCATTCAGATATTCCATCATCTTTTCTTCTGTTCTAACGATTTGAATTTTACCTTGAGAATTGCAGTTGTATATGAATATGTTTGTCTCTTTCACTTGATTTCTTCATTGGATCCTAAATTTGTGACTAAGTTTAATGAGATTTTAGTATATGACCGACCACTAGTGTATAAGACCACCATACTCTGTTTATCAGGGAAGAAATCTTTAGCACTCACTTTGGTCTTACAAGTTGTCAGCAGATTTAAAATGTTGACGTGGGACAGTAAGAGCTTCTTAATGAGAGTGATTTGTGAGTTATAGTATTTGGAGTATGATTGAAATGCAGTTGGATTCTAAATTCCTTGTAATTATATTTTGATATTTTGGTATTTGAAGTAAATTGTGCCCATGTAAATTTAGTATCATTTTGAAGATACTAAGTTGTGAATAATTTATGAGAGTGATTTGTGAGTTTTGTAATGAAGGAAGATATAGGGATTGTGAACAATTTTTATGGACATTTATTAATGACAAGCATAATATATGGTTGAAGTAATGAAAAAACTGTCATGGAAAGGCATTTTTCACCTTTCTATGACAGTTTAAAAAAAACATTTTGGACATTAGATGATGGGGATTCCCTGTCATCTAATTACTTTTGACGACACTTATGATGACGGGGATTCTCACTCATCTAATTACTTTTAGTAGCACCTATGATGATGGAGATTCCTCATCATCTAATTACTTTTCACGACACCCTATTAAGACACTTTTTATTGAAAATAGTAAAGATGACAGTCCGATAGATGACATGCACTCAGCCGTCATTATAGGATTATAATGACGGGTTTTCACCGTCATCTAAGGCCAAAATTGTAGTAGTTTATGAAATTATTAGGTAGCATAGATATCATTATGGGAGAAGATGAATGTTAAAATGATAATTGACATAATAGAAGTTCAAGATATCAATTCTTTTTTCCAGATTAAATTCTTATCTACCGTATCTTAAGATAGATTGCACTTTCTCTCCATGCTATATATTGGCATTATATGCCCAATATGTTGGAACAATAGTAAATTCATTCTCCATGGATGCTGATATCATTATTAATCACTAGTAAGATGCTTCAAAAGATTATTGTTGAACATTGATGGTAAAAGAAACTCTAGTCAAGGACCATATCCTTGTGGTTGGTAGTTTTTTTAATATCTATAGGGATTTCTATAGTCAAATTCGATGGGGGAAACAAATATTTATATGCCCTAGGGGATTTCTTACATTAGTTTATGATTAAAATATAGCAAATGCAAAAGTTTGAATTGAGTCGAATTGAACTAGGGACTCTATATAGCTAAAGTAATCATATAAACTCACTGGCTGTTAAATGTGACGTTGTCCACTTCTTCTTTAGGGTTTAGGCTTATCCCAAGGTAATTTGTCAGATAAAGATCTTGAAATAGAGTAAAGTCAGAGTAAGAAATAGGGACAAAGTTATAATGAGAGATTCTTCTATTCTGGGTAGATCAGATACTATAAAACCAGTTAGAAGTTATGGTTTTCTTAGCTATAAAGAGTTGAAACATACAACTCATTTATAAGTGATCAATGACTAATTCAACTGCACCCTAGTATGTAGACTCTACAATCACTAATCACATTTATAGTTCTTTGTGAAGGTTCATGGAAGCCATGACGATAAATGAGAGAGATTACATGTTCTTTAGGTAAGGGCGTATGCATAAAATTTTGTAGATTATATTCATTTCTACTTTTTTATTGCATGATATGGAGTAAAACAATGGTAGATGTAATATATCATGATAGAGAAAAGTTTATTAAGCCAACTATACATCTATAACATGTACTGAGTCATATAATATAAGTAGGATTCCATGACTAGCAAAATACGGGCATCATAACTTTTTAATTTTAAATTACAAAAGGGGGTTAGATGACGGGTAAAACCGATCATTATAACCCTATATTGATGGTTGATCAACTGTCATCTATCGGACTGTCATCTATCGGGCTATCATCTTTAGTCATTTAAAAAACCATCATTATAAAGGGTACAATGATAGAGAATTTTCGTCATCGTAGGTACCACGAAAAGTAGATAGATGACGAGGAATTCCTGTCATTTCAGTCATTGTAAAAAGTATATAGATGATGGGGATTCCCTGTCATCTAAAGTTAATCCACATATACTTTATATGACGGGGAATCTCCGTCATCTTAGTTGCCACCAAAAGAACATAGATGACGGGGAATCCCCGTCATCTAAAGTTCAAAAAAGAAAAAAAATAAAAGATCCTAGATTGTTTTGCCGATAGAGCATACATAAACAACCAAAATTTTGAATCATAAACTTAAAAGTAAAAGTTGCAAATTAGTTTACTACATAGAAGGATTAACTGTGAACTTTATCTTAAAGATAGATTAAGAGAGATTCGTCTTGTGATAGAACATATCAAACTTTTTACATTGGAAATATTCAAAATTTTAAACTCTAGTAAGAAATATAAATGATTACTAATATTAAGTATGCATTGCTTCACAAAGTTTTCAGCCCTCATAAACAATAAAGAGGTCTTTCAGTCATTCACAGCTGACAATTACTTACTCTTAAACCATTTTTACACAATTTAAACATCAATATAAAACATAAGCTGGTTGAAGTAAACATCTTTAAATACAACATGCTATACAAGCAGTTAACTATGCAATTCAACAAGTACGTATAAAGGAACCACAACTTTAAAATGAAGGAAAAAATGAAGAAAATAAACAAAAACCTCTAGTAAGGCTAACTTGCCTCTTTGGTAGTCATTCACTCCAATATGCAATGGGTATACCACAGACATTTGAAGTACCCACAGTACCATACTGGCCACTACACGACAAAATCTCCCTTGTTCATTGATAAGTTTATCAAAAGATCATTGGTTGAATCTCTTCAGTGTCATGAGAAGCTCCACCACCATTCCCGAGAACTCATTCTCAATTTTTTTAATCTTGATTGTTGTTGTAGCTTCTTGTTCATTTAATTTAATACAATTTGAACAGTCAAATGCATGAGAATCAGAGGAGTTTAAGATTGTGAACTAAATGTACAATAATGATCTAGAATGTTCTTTTTGGCATAACATATTGAACCTAGCATACAAAGATAAAAACAAGGCGACTAAGTATACCATGTGCAGGTCTCATTACTTCTCTTCCATAAGAAACAAAATTCAATTTGCATGTAATGAAATTACATGCAAATTGGGGGGACATGGAATAATTAGAGCATAATCGCATGTTTTCAATGAATAAATTGTTGTTCAAGAAAAATAATGGATTTACAAGCTAGTATAGGGAAAAAAGGATTTACTCTGTTGAATGTTGGTGCATTGTTACCCAATAAGCCATCATCACCAAGATTTGCAGCCCATGCATTCACTAAGTAATCATCAAGTGGATCTAACAATAGCTGGTGGTTTGGATTCATAAATAAAATCAGAAATTCTAGTAGCAATAGCGGGATCATTCAACCCAGTTGATGCACTTATGTTGTGCTTTGTACGATAGATGTCAATAAGCTTTGAAACTGCCACATCATTTCAATCAGAAGTGAAGGTCAGTACCAAAAAGTGAAGTAGCTTAGGCATTTAGTGGTGCTACTTATTTCGATGGACGCCAACAACTCTAGCATGTACCAAAAAGAGAAGAAGTCATGAGTTTCAAAATACGAATTTGGAAAAAGAAACAAAAAAAAACAAAGAGAGAGAGAGAGGCAGAATAAGAAATAAAGAAATAATCTAACTTGATCAAGTCATCTTGTGCTTTATAAATTTCTTCAATAATCATTGTCATGGGACCTATCAAAACTCCAAGGCATGTACCACTGGCTCGGTGATCTTCCCCATTACTAAGATACATCTCTAAAATTTGAGACTGCATACCACCATGTGCCAAACCATTTAAGAACTCATAAATCTGTAGCCTATATGGCTCTCCTGACCTGATTGCCACTGACGTAAGAGCTTGAGCAGCCACTAGTTGAATCTGAATAGTGGTTATGAAAAGATAACTTGATTACTAAGTTCATACATTTCATCTAACGTCTGTTGAATGGTAGACAATTATGGTGCTCATATAGAATGTTGATGCAGTGGTAAATAAGCCACGTGGAAAATTACATGACACAATTTAAAAAAAAATGTTGAATAAGCATGGAGCCAAAAAGAAAACCGTATAATGTACTCCCACCCCCGCAAAAATAAATAAATAAACATGGATAGTCCTATCAAACTTTCAAACTCCCACATGTATAAATACAGAAGGCTACTAAAACAAAAGACGTGAACAACGTAGTAAAAGAAGTGTCAAGGGAAATATCTTATGTTCCCTCCTTTACCCACACCAACCCCACACCCCCCCNCCCCCCCCCCCCCCCCCCACCCAAAAAAAAAGAGAGAGAGAATTTATTTTGTACATACAGTGAAGAAATAATCGTGCAAGGAAATAGTTAGAAATTTTTTAATGAACATGCAGTAGTTTTCTACTTTTATCAAGAGCTGGAGAGCAACTCATGTTTAATACAAAAATGGGCGTAAGCACATAATTATGAACGGTGCCTATCAAGTGGTAACTAATATGTCCCAGCTCCCACTGAAAGCACATATGTAAAGTTGCGTTAAAGCACCAGCCAGAGTAGGATTATGAGAACTGGAAAATGATCTGGGTCGCTGATGAATTTCATCCATGACCCTTTACATCAACAAGACATCAAAACTAATTTACTTAATAGAGTAGAAAAATGATAGATATAATATGCGTTTTATGCTTGGGAGGCAAAATAAATGCATCATTTGGTTTGAGGTTATTCTCCCAGTGAAGGATGAGCGAATGATCCAAACAAAATGTTAAATCCACTTATCACAACAACCTAGGAGACTAGAAAAATATGTTCAAACCAAAATTTTCTTTGCCTTCTACAAGTAAGTGAATTATTTATAGATGGTGTAAAGTTACTGCTTAACTATTAATCTCACAAAAAGGGACAATACCATCACTAGAAACTAGAGAATAAATTCACTTGCCAATAAAAAATTACACTTTTGAAGAAATGTGATATGAACATTGGGTATTAGGTGTAACATCTGATTGTTTTCTTAGCTTAAGTCAAAATCCACAAGAATCAATTACGACATCCAAAAAACAGCCTTAGATAAACTGATTCTTAACCTCAGAGGTTGCACAATGCTAGGGTTACAGTACCAAAAGCACATTAGACAAATTTAAGAAGATAAAATGCCTAAAAATTAATGTATCATGATAGATCTCTCCAAACGATCCACGCTAGAGTTACGGTACAAGAAATCACAATTGTTGTCAGCGCGTAAAGTGATGAAAGCCAAGGCATAGCACCTTGGTCGAAGCTCAGCCCATCGCCAAAGACATCATTTTCCTTCAAGATCCCAGTGAGTTTTTCCTTTCTTGCGACTGTTCGAGATAGATCGATAGTGAGAGAGATAGAGAGAGATCGAGATCAAGAGCGAGAGAGAGGGGGGGATCGAGAGAGAGAGAGAGGGGATCGAGAGAGATAGAGAGAGATGTGGAAAGGGAAAAAGAAGTGTAAAAGTTGGAATTAGGGTGGCTTAAATAAGATGGCATTTTTTAAAATAAAATGAACTTTGGCTAATAAGCGAGTTTTTACACTATAAAATGATGACAATTTATTTTTACACTGTCATCATAGGTAATACATTTATGACAATAAAAAACTGTCATATTATCAAAATTATCTCACCTAACAGCTTTTTCCTTTGACAGGTTTTGCAAAACTGTCATTGTATCCCATTTTTGTAGTAGTGGTCCAAGATCTTTTTAAGACAAAAGGACATAGAGGGCACATGCTGTTAGGGTCCGAGTATATTGCTTGAGTGATATGAGAAAGTCTAGGTGAGAGGTGGCTATGAGTAAAATGTCAAATTCATTGATGGGTACTCTAGGCACGCTTATGCTTGTCTTATGCTTCTTAAACCTGAAACTTTTGAGAGATCAAAAATTTTGTAACAGAAGCCGAGAAGGTATTAGATAGAAACTAAATACTTTGATTTGATCATAGAGGGGAACCCCTCTTAAAGACATTCATATATTATTTTGTGGATAACAAGATTACATCCTAGTTGATTACATCCTGGTCACCCTGGGAAAGGTCTAACAATAAGGATATAAACGTATCTTTTGGAGATGATAAGATCTATGCTTAGTTATTTAATTGACCTATTTTAATTTTTTGGATTAGCCATAGAAATTACATATTTTGAATCTAATATCATCTAGTACAACACTTAAAACACCAATAGGATTATGGAATGATCATAAACTTAGTTTGTACAACTTCATATATGTGGATGTCTAGCACACGTGCTAAGGGAAATGTTGTTAAGCTAGATGATAGATCAAAAAGTTACTCATCTATAGGCTATAGAAAATGAAATGTGGGTTATTGTTTTATAGTACCAAGAATAGGGAAGTGTTTGTAAGTACAAACAATATATTTTTGGATGCTGACTATATATCAAACACAATATAAGAAAAAAAATGTTTGATAGTACTTGTGCCACACAATCTAGTTGGTAATAGATAAATCCAGAAGTTAGTAGAAACCCACATAGTCAAGAGAACAAGAGTTATGTACTTCCTAGTATACAATACTTTGTTGTAGTGTAAGTGTTTCTCATTCATATAAAAAATACGTGCTCTTGGGAGTGATCAGTATGGTAATCCAGGAGGAATATGAGCTAGATCCCATCACTACACCATCATGGGATGAGATCACGACCAAACGAGAGATTCATTTTCAAGGGAGACACTTTTGAGTCCATCACGAAGGAACATGATTGAGATCCTAGTAACTACATAGATGTTGTAACTGATACAAAGTAAACTATTTTTTCAAGCAATGAAATCCAAAAAGGTTTCCAATAACTCCAATGAAGTATGGAAGCTTGTAGAAACACATAGATGATTGGGTTACAGAGATCTGTAAGCAAAAGTGAGACGTAAACAGAAGGTGACCTTATGTGATAGTCTTAGTGCAAAATGGCATATTCAAAGAGAGGATAATGAGTATGAACATATATTTTAGCTAATAGTCATCCTTATGTCTATAAAGATATTGTATCAAGAATAGCTCATCTAGTTTACAAGTTTTGGTGAATGAATTTCAAAAGCACTATCTCATATGACAATCTTGAAGAGAATGTCTTTTATGTCTCGGTCTTTTGGATTTGTTTAAAAAAGAACATGAAATAATGATATATAGAATGTATTACTCTATTTGTGGACTTCAGCATACATTAAGGACTTGGAACATAAGGAGCCATGTGAGTGTAAGCAAAAGAAATGAAAAATTAATAGTTTTTTTAGTGCTTTACGTATATGACATTTTATCATTGGGGTGATGTAGTGTAGAATGCAATGATAAAGCTATTTTTGTACAAATTTTGATGTAAAGGACTCTAGAAAAATGGTGTTCATTTTAATGATTAAGTTTTTTAGACATAAATATAAAATGATATATTTAACCTAGACTCCGTAGATAATATTATGATACGAAATAGGTTTGTAATGTTGGATTCCAAGAAAGGCATATTTCCTTTCAAACATGGAATCTATTTATCTAGCTAGTGTTTTAAGACATATGATAAGATGAATGACACGAGAAAGTTCCCTTGCTTTTGGCAATACATACATTTTCAATAGTAAAGTTCATTGACATTGCAGAGGCAGCGACATAGCAAGAGGAAGGAATACCTTTAGGCCCATAAGTCAGATATGTAGAAATCCTTATCATTATGCAAACAGTTGCCATAGCTATTTTGACTATGATTCAGGCCATCTGTGAACCTCCACCAACCATCATTGAACTCAAATCCTTCTTTTGGTGTGAATTCCAACCCCAAGATAACCAACTACTTATGTTGCATCAACTTCCTCAGTTGATGCAACTGGATGGTTCATGGTCATTAGTGCCAATGCGCACACCCACCTGACATCTTGCCATACTCTCATCAAAGATGACTAAAAGGGTAAAAATAGACAGATTATAGGCAATTATGAGCTGTTACATACATCTCATGTTGGTAAATATTTTATTCATAGAAATAGCCCTTACATTACCTTAACCCATGATCAGTTGCTTTATGTAGCAGTACATCCATAGGCGACCCAAAAACTCAGGCCTAATTTTAGCTTATGTTTAAGTAAGAGCATCTATCTACTCACAAAAATAGAACAAGGCAAAGACCATTTCTCCTTTAAGTAGGAGCTTTCGTTCATATGTAGGGTACTATGTAGGTTTCAAAGTATTTCCCTAACCATTTTTTACTTACCAAACTTACATCAAATGTAGCATTCTAGTCATCTTCTGATGCCATGAATTTCATTATGTAGACACCACAATCATTCATGCAATATAAAAGTAATGATGCTTGGATGTAACATCAAATATCGGGCACACGTCAAATGATGATTGACCGTGTACGTGCCAACTTACCAGTTGTCTTGCCTAGGGACACCTTTACCATGTGACACTCATAATCTATTGAAACTTTTGTTATCGCCTTTTAAAGACCAAAGATCATACACACACATTTATCCAAATTTGGTAACTACACCGTTGTAATGTGTAAGTGTATTAGAAGTCCATCAAAACGTGATTCACCTAACTTAAAATGAAATTAGAAGACTTTCTACATCTCTTGTACTATGTAGAAGCTCCACTTATTCTCTATTTATTAGGCAAGGTGTCCCACAACTCCGCAGGTTAATCAATAACACTGATGACAATCAAGAACCAATGGTCTCCATTGTCATTCATGAGAATGGAAATTCGAAAAGAACCTTCTTAGTTATTTCAAATGACAAAAAATAATCATGTTATAGTTGTTTTTACTTTTCTTACTATCTTGTAGAGGACAAGATGTCAAGGAAGTTCTGAAGGCAGACTTATAACATTTTCCATTGCAGCAACCACTATCTCAGTGTCTCAAAATCTAGATCAAAGTCTTGCAATAGTAGTTCAAAAAGTTCTAGTATTATGTCTTGTTTTCTTTCTGTTTTTAATAGTAACAACAAAGCCAATATTTGGCATCAGAGACTTGGGCATCCTTCAACTCATATCCTACAATTAGTTTCAGAATTTTTATCTTTCTCTTTATCTAATGTAAATGAAACTTGATTTTTGTGATTCTTGTTGTATGGGTAATGTTCATCAGTATAGTTTTCCTTCATCTACTTCCCTAATTGTTAAACCTTTTGAGAAGTACATTCAAACTTTGAGGACGATATCATTTACTTTCAACTGTTGTTTGTAGGTATTACATAAGTTTTGTAGATCATTATACAAGATACACATGAATTTTTCCTGTAAAACTAAAGTTGATGTCAAATATGTTTTCATCCAATTTGAAAATTACATTAAAAGAAACATTGATCAGAAAAATAAAAGGCTTAAAAACTTATTAGGGAGGAGAGTTTAGGTCCTTTCTACCACTTTTATACCAACTTGGAATATTTTTTAGGCATCCTTGCCCACACACAACAAAAAATGGTAGGGTAAAAAGAAAATATAGAGATATTGTTGAGAGAGGATCGACTCTCCTTACTCATGCTAATTAGTTACCTCTTTCCTTTTGGTGGGAATCTCTTAGCACCATTGTTCATTTCATTGACTTACTTGCTAGCCCTACTTCATCCTCAAAATCACCTTTTGGAATGTTCCACTCAAAACCTCCAAACTACTCCTTTTATTTGGGTGTACCAGTTTTCCTTTTCTAAAACATTACAATAGAAAACAAGTTTAACTTCCATTCTACAAGTGTGTTACTACTACGAAACTATTTTTTAACGACGAGGATTATCCGTCGTTAAAAATCAAAGACACGGGTAAGCACCCGTCGTCTTAAAAGGTGTCGTAAAAAATCACATATTTTTTAGGATGGGGTGTCCTGTTCCAGCGACTGTCGTCTTCAAACCCACAAGAATGATGGCTGTTTTGTAGTTCATCGATGACAGTTACTACACAAACCGCCATCTTTGTTGAAGTGTGTTTTTTCACGGTTTCTAGAGCAACCATCGTCGTTGGTGATATATTTTTTAAAATTTAATTACAGAATAATTAAGTCAACCTATTAAAATTGAATAATAAATGAAAACAGAAAATCGACACAAATATCTCAACAGAAGATATAGCTCTTCATTGCATCCAATATGATAATCTTCAAAATTTCTAACATTGTAGACTAGAAAAAATAAAAATAAAATTAACTACAAAAACCTTGAAACTAATGAACTTTGAATACTTCTTTTAGTTGTTCTAGTTGTTCCCAAATTGTTCTACTTAGTTGATGAACTCTCTAAAAAAATAAAAGTTGGTTTAACCCATCAATTTATTATAAAGTAAAATAAATGAGTATTGAAAGTTGCTATACATGTGTTGATATTTACTACTTCGTTTATCCACTCATGTGTTGCATTATAGATTTTTAGTTTAACCCTAAGTAAAAGATAAAGCATACAAAGTTAAACAAATTATAAACGCACCAATATCATAAAGAATATGACATTTTAGTATTTACTATACCACTGTCTGCATTAGGATCTGTCCCAACATTCACTTTAAGTGCTGTGGCATGCTCCACGAGTTCCTTTTCCCTGAAAACAATAATAGAAAGATATCATTTTAGATCTCACTATAATTCACCTTATATGAGTGTCACATCTTGCAATAATCTATAACCAAATTATTCCCATCAAAGATCATGTGAATTCCTGTAATAGGAACTTATTCGAACTAAAAACGTATGTTTTCTCACCCAACGGGGTGAAACTAATTAAGTTGAAATCTAGATGGATGTCATGAAGTGTCTCATTCACTTTAGTTTACCCAAATAGGTTGTCACACATGTTTTATAAGAAACTTAAATTTTCAATGATAAAAGAAAAATATAGAAAAGAGGACAAGAAATCCTCAAGCCTGCTCAATTTATAATGCCTCTCCATTTTGAGAGGACCAAAAATTGGAAAGTGCGTAAAAAGATTTGGAAGAATAAATCCATTAAGAAGCCGTGAATTTTACAGTATCCCACAAAATATTTCGATATTTAACATTCCCTTCAAAAATTCTTGAATTTCTTTCACGCCAATTGTCCCACGGATTTGCTCACCAACAGGAAGCAAGATTCAGCCCAGATATATAACAAATTAACAGTTAATAGAAGGCCTACCCTGCAGACATACCTAACTGTTTCTTCAATTCAACCTTAGTAAAGACTATACATAGGGGAAAGCAAGCCAAGCTTTCCCACCTCATCGTCATTTCATGTTCACGAGAAGGCATCATGAGAACTTAATGAGCACACATGTTTCTTGTAAATTTAAATACATTTTTCTATCAAAAAATTTGTACCATATATAGTTTAGAAGATAATCAACTGATCATCCAAAAGTTTACGGATTTGGATGAAGCTTGCTTAGGTTCCATGGACAATATTTAGGACACCATCAGGCAAACTAGCCTCCATTGCCTGTTCTGCAAGTATCAGTGATGATCCTGATAAAAAATAGCAATTTAAGCAACAAGATGGAAGGGAAAAAAAGAAGCTTCAGGAATAATGTTTCACACAAGTAGAAATGCATCCAACAATTAAGTGAAACTCACGAGCACAATAATATAAGAAGAACGTAACTAAACCTTTTAACTGAACCAAAAAAAAGATTCACAAGAAGTACATTTACTGAAGATATGTGAGATTGAAAAGTGAAACCGAATTCAAAAAGCATAAGTTTAATCATCTGAATGCCATCCCAGCGCCTGCCCTCCATGGTGTAGGCCAAGATTTTTCATATTCTCCTTTTGGTTTGGAGATGAGTTGTTCATTTCAAAATCTTCTTCTTTGTAGAGGGAGGGGAATATATTAACTTTTCTTCATGTGAATCACATTTACTCAAGTCTTTATTTGGGCTTATGACCTTAATTATCAGAAAATCCCAACTACAACCCGAGTCCATCAAGTCACACTATATTAACAGTATACCACCTAAATCAACGCGGAAGATAATATCATCTATCATAGCATATATGGATATGTACATGCATGATTATGAATAGTTACATTGTAAATACACATGTCGGTCAATTGAATCTTGAATCTAGTAATGGGGTTTAAAATTTGAAGATACTGCAGAGGTACAACCATCTATTGAACCTATTTTACAATTATCTAACATAAAAAACATTGACTAGGGCCACTATACACATTGCCATCTGCCTTCAATATCTTCTGTAAAATAATAATGCTAATTATGTTAATTTATCTCTATTCATCAGAAAAGTAATAATTTTCATATAAAGAAACGGATAGTAAAACAATATCATTTCATTTCTATTGATTTCATACTAATCTCGCAAGCGAGTAGATCCGAAAACATAAGCTAAGCTAAACTGACAACCAGCCAACATATATCACGTATAGGTATCACTTGTAGCGTTTAAAAAATGCACTTTGCAAATATTGGCATTTGTTTTGTAATTTAAAAAACTTCAGGAGTATAGAGATGAGAGATGTAATGCTGAAAGCAGAATTACCTGGCTTTTTTCATATGGTTTAAGAATAAATGTATTACCACATGTGATCGCAATAGGAAAAATCTGCAAAATCATACCCACATTTTCAGAAACAAAAAGAACCATTGATTTTCTAGATTCAACACAGTTTTGCTTGCTTTTAGGGTCTGAAGCTTCTGATGGAGCTTCAGTACCCATTAAACGTCACTTGGCAGCAATGGCGAACGTGAAGGCCACCAAGCAAAGAACCACCACAAGATCGAGAGAGGCATTCACGTATGTAGACTCTCAAGCTAGCCACCAAGCAAAGAACCACCACAAGATCGAGAGAGGCATTCACGTATGTAGACTCTCAAGCTCTCACCCGTATTCCCTCCGTGCTAAAAAATTCAAGCTCTCTCCTGCGGTAGTAGACTGAAACGACGAGAAAATTGTAGAGGGAGAAGTACCTTGATGATGAGAGCAAATGGCACGAAAAAAAGGAATCGAACTAAATGGGAAAATCGATTCTTGGGTTTTAAGGCTTTTAGAGGCTCCAATCGAACTAAATGTCTGGATATAAACAATAGAGTTCAGTATTTTTTAGGTATAATATGAATAATCTCCTACTTGCCTTAAAACATGTCTATAACCAGTTTAATCCTCATGTTCTCCACATATGGGACCCAAAGATAATTGTGGCCAAAGTCTTCGTAAACGGGTCTACCAAGTTCTCTGTTAAAGTTATCTTAGAGACAAGTATTATATCTCATTGTTGTATGTTCTCCTTAATGAGATGATACATTCACTCAATTTATTTGCCTCCTCGATGGTTTCGAGGTTGTTTGGATTGATATATCTTGATCATGCTTATTACGAAACATATATCTAGTTTGGTACATAACATTGCATGCATGAGACTTCCCACTTGAGAGGCATAAGGAAGCGTGTTCATGATATTTATCTCATCTTGCAACTTAATACATTAATCAATGGATAGATGAATTCTATGTCTGAAGGGTAGCTGGCATTTCATAGAATCCTGCATCACATACCTCTTCTCAACATTACTTATGTATGTAGATTAGGAAAAGTATATTTTTTTAAATACTTGATCACGAATGACTTTGATCCTTAAGAATATATGTTATCTCTTCTAGGTCCTTCATATCAATTTTATTCGACAACCATAACTAGAGGTGTCAACAAATCATCCTGGCACGGCACGTTACGACTTTCTCAGGCTCAATTGTGGTCCAATGGGCTGACATAGCATGACACACTTTGTAGTCGTATTGGGATCGGTCGGGCATGCCTAGGAAGTTTTTTGGCTTACTTAGGCGCGTGGGCCTTAAGTGTGTCAGGTCCTAAGTGTGTCTGGGCCTTAAGCATATCGGCTCCCTAAGTGTGTCGGTCTCTAAGTGTGTCGGTCCATTCTTATATGTGTACGTTTCACCTTTACGTGCGAATGTGAGCGTGAGTTCTAGCTTTACGTGTAACACCCTATCACACTCATCCGAGTATACCCGACGCAATACAATAGAGAAATAAATTGAAATCATTTATTAGATAGTATAGTTAGATTATATCTTATCAGTGTAATTACAACTTATAAATACAAGCTCATAATAATTTAAGCAAATCTCAAATCAGTTGACACTCATTCAATTTATCAATCATTTATAAATATTTATAAAAAAAATATAAAAGTAAATATAAAATGAGAATTAAACTTATATCAAATAAATTTAGATATTAAGTAAAAACAATAAAAAAATCAAATTTAATTATAAAATTAAATAACTAAAAAAATTAAAATAGCAGGCAATGCAAATTCCCTTACCTTCTATATGTGCCGCAAGGCATTATTGTGCATAATGCACAACAATGGAATATTATGCCGTATCAGACCCGACACGGTTAGTTTGCTTGTTAGTCGAGGCTTGGCACACTAAGTTTTGCGCTCTGAGCTGTGCTGAGCCATCAAAAAATTCTTCAATGTACATCACACGCACAAGGATGTGTATCAGGCCTGGCCCGCACACAAAATTTTATGTCAGACCGGGCCAAACACGCTCGTTATCTATGCCAAGCCGCCAGGCCAATGGGAGGCCCAGCACTTATTGACATGTCTAACCACAACTTTATGTTCAACATTAACGCTATATCATTCCTGATGAGGAGATTAACCGGTCGAATCTACATATCAATATATGGAATCTAAGCCCTTTTCTAGGCAATATTGATTGTTATGATATGATAGAATGGGGCATAGAGAGAGAATATGTTTGATAAGATTTGTTGTTCTGAATAGGGCATGCGGAGAGGGAGAGAATAGTTTTGATAAGATTTATTGTAATTTAACTTATGAGAGAGAAAGATTTTGGGAGATTTGAGTGAGATATTTTAGGTTGAGATTTGGTAACTGAATATTTTGTTGAGAGTAATTTTTTAGGAGAGAGTTATATTTGGTCAAAACTTACTCTTTAATCAAAATCTATTTTTGGTAAAAAGTTTCGGTATTTTATTACTTTCTAAAGTATTTTACTACCCATCGTCATATTTTTTATTTCATGTAATCTCAATCAATATTTGCTTCATTGTTGACTTATAGAGAATACAGAGATAGTTTCAATCCAAAAATCAAGTTTATTGTAAGTTTTTCATTATTCATGATGATAATATAATATTTACAAGTTTGTTTCAATCATAATTTTTTTTTTGCATCTTCATATTTTTTGCAAATCAGTGTGTTTAAAATCCTATCATTATTGTCAATATGTGTTTTTTTGTTTATATTATTATGAGATAATATCGCCATTATAAATTGATAAACGTAAATAATTTTAATTACATCATCATGTAAATGAAAGATATTGTAATTATTTTCTATATGCGTAAAAGTATATAATTAAGTGGCATTAACAATGTTATGGAGTGTAGATAATAGTAATTGGATGTTGTCTCTAATTTAGCAAGTATAGTGTAAATATTAACAAACATATAATAAATAATCCATTAATCTATTTATCTATCTATATATATATACAGACACGCTTGCTTTTAGTGGAAATATGTAATTGTTAAATCTCAATTGTTTTGTTGAATGGTGAGAGATGGAATGAGAATCATGATTATGTTGATTATAGTTATTCTAATCATTATTGAGGATAATGTCTCGCTTATTCGTTTGAAGAGAATTGTTGCTATAAATTTTGAATTAGAAATAAGCCAATTTGAATTATGTGTCAAGTTTGATTTCAATTCTGGTATTTCTAATCACATCACTTTAAAAAATGATAGTGATGTGTCTTGGTTCCTAAATATGGTTGATTTCAATTCTGGTATTTCTAATCACATCACTTTAAGGTTATTAGATCAAATAAATCATATATGCATGTTAGTTGTATGAATGATCATCATGAAAGGTATGTACGAGGTGCACATGTTAAAAAAATGTAATTTTTGGTTTATTAAGAAGTATGTGAATGATCGTTTGTGTTCGTTAGATTCAATCAAACATGACCATCGTCAAGTTACATTTAGTTTGATTAGTGAATACATAAAGAGTAGAGTCAGGATTGGGTTCGGTGAATGAACTACTCCTAAAGATATTGTTGAGCACATGTGGATGAATCATGGTGTCAACATAAGCTATTTCAAAAGCATGGAAGGCTTTGTATTGTGCTATGGACATGCTGCTTGGTACTCCATAATAATCATATGCTACTTTTCCATCTTATTATTATATTTTAGAGAAGTTGAATCCTGGTATATATAATTTAATTAAATTCTTTATTGCATGTTAATAGACATTTATTATGTAATTAACTTAACTATATTATTTATATAACAGTATTACGTATTTATCCATTTTTAATTTATTTTAATTATATGTCTTAATACTGTTACACACATTTTAACTGATGACAACGATAGGTTCAAGTGTTTATTCATGTCGTTGGGTACATGTTTAAATAGATCTTGATACTGTAAACCAATCATTGAAGTTGATGGTACTATCTTAAAAGGTAAATATGTTGGTAACCTACTAAACACATGTATGCTTGATGGTAATAATAAGATTAATCCTGTGACATTTGTTATCGTTGACTATGAGAATGAATGATCTTGGGATTGGTTTCTTTTAAAGTTGAAAGAAGCAATTGGTTCTCTTAAGCAATTGGTGATTGTTTGTGATCGGCATACGAATATGCCTAATGCTATTTCTAAATCTTTCCTGGATGCTTTTCATGTGGCATTGTATGCACCATTTATTAAAAAACTTGAACTATCATTTTAAGCATGGTTCCTATGATGCTATATTTTACCTTTGAGTGAATGCTCACACTTTGGAGGAATTTGAAAGGTTTATGCACCAACTAGATGAGATGACCCCTAGAATTGACAAACATATAAAAACAGTTGGTTATGGGAAGTGGGCCCATGCATATTTTGTTAGACGTAGTTATAACTTGATGACTAGTACTATTGTTGAGAGTATTAGCATGAAACTAAAGAGTGCTCGAGGTTTGCATGTTACATCTTTTGTTGAGTATATACGACAGTTTGTGCAATGATGATTCTATGATAGGAGAAATGATACTAATAGCACGATTACTACATTGTCTCAATGGGATGAGAAAGTTCTATGTTCTAACCCAAGAAAGGGAAAGATGATGGCTGTAAATATTTTTTATAACATATCAACAATATTTATATGTCAATTATATATAGATAAAAATATTAATTTTTTTTATCATTATTATGATGTAAATAGTCTTAATTTTATATGATAATTGTCATTATTTTTGTAATTTTCATGATTTATTTATCATCGGATGTGATTGGCTGGTGCTAACATGTTCCAAGTTATTGATGGGGATACACAACATACTGTCCATTTATTCAATCGAAGCTACACTTGTAGAAATGGGATTTGGATGAGATCTCATGTGGTCATGTTTGTGATGTACTTATTAAGAGGAATCTATCTATGTACTAATATGCTTCCCATTATTATATGAAAACTAAACTTTCATAGACTCACGCTTGATATCATTTTCCCACCGGGCAACAAAAGCCATTTGGGATGTACCAAATGATATTAAGAATAAAGTTATTCTACATTCGTCTGTTACACGAGTTGCATGATGGCAAAAAAAGAAGAGGATTCCATCAATCAATGAAAAGAAACAAACTGTGAAGTGTGAACATTGTCACAAGTTGGGTCACAATTGAAAGACATGCAAGAATCTAATTATTTGAAGTGTTAATTCATCTCTCCATAAGAAGCATAGTATGGTTGTGTATGATTGCATTTAATGGATATTCATTTATTTAGTGATATGGATTTAAATGAATTTAATGGATATTTATTTGTTAATCATTGTAAATTTTATGTCAGTCCACTTTCAAGTGTTTTTTATTGACATATGTTAGTATTGCTTTAAACTTTATCACATGATTTACATTCATGTGGTAAGTTTTATGAAGTTGTTTACGACACTAGCTCATAACTGACCACAATTAACATAAACGGACAATTGGCAGAATATTTTTAATAATAAAAACATCATATCATTGACTTTTCATATAACATGTACATTATAAAACCTAACCTTCAAAAATAATTTCATGAAATAGTTTTTATTTGTAAATCATTATGAAACCCACACTATATCATGAAAAGTAAGTTTTTAAATATATCGCATCAAACTATGATAAAGAGAGATACGAACAACAACTTAGATTTTGTTTCCGATGATAGTTTGTTATTCGTTAGCTAAGCTCACATTCTGGTCCTTCATTGACACAAATGCATATTACTGAAAGTGAATTACAGTGTCAATATCAAGCACACAAGATATACTTTGCTTAGTTTCAAAATTTTCTTCATGTTCGACTAAGAATTCATAACATTGCAAATAAAACACTTTCACTTTATCATTTCCTACAGCTAGTTGAACAATAAAGATATTTATATTATCACTAAAATAAGATAACATTTACAAGTCGTTGATAGCATGAATCATACACGAAAGAAAACTAAATATAATTACTCAAGAAATTCTGATCCAAAATTTATCAAAATATTCTAATTAACAAATTTTTTTAAACTAGTATAATAAAAGAAGCATAAAGTCAGTTTTATAGTCATTTCAACTCTCTTGGGTCGGAGAAAGCATATTGAAATTCTGAGCATTATCTACTTGCTTGGATGTATTCTTGTCGAATCCAATAACGAATGATGTATCATACATTTTTAGGGTTTAACTTGCCTTTTGGTATGGATAATTAGTGTCTCATTTAGTGATAGCAAGTGTTTCTTTTGTCTTGTAACATCTCGCTGAAATGACATTAATTTACAGAATCAATAAATATGCTATGTTAATTAAATTTGCTAAATTCCTCTTTATAGAATCAATAACATCGTATGTTAATTATATTTTCAACAATATGACAAATTTAATGTTTACCTTCAAATTCCCTTTGCTTGATTTTTTTCAATGCCTGTAGCATCTCCCTCTCCAATTTTATGCTAATATTAGATATTAAACAATAATATTTGTTGAAGTTGTAGGGCTGTCTTTTACCTGCTTCCTTTGCTCATAAGATTCAACCTCCAAATATCCTTCATTTGTGTGAACTTGCTGAATGACAACATCTTCATTGGTGACAACATTCTCTTTGAAATTTGCATTGTCATCTAAGTCATCTTTATATGCTTCACATTCTTGTTGTGAAATTTAGAATGGAGTGTCAATAAGTAATCCAGAATAATAGATATTCACTACATAATATCAACAAGAATTACGAGTGCAAGTTTAGTTATAGGTATATAACGATTTCTTTATGTCGGTTTGTATCTTGTAAAGTATGGTGTATAAATCATCAATCTTTATATCAAGGTGCATCTAAAAACGTTCAATGGATTTCATTTGTTTGTACAACATTGTCATTGTTACTTCTTCCTGTCCACCGGTCTTAGGTGGTGGAGTACTTAAACGTTCTTCAAAAGCACCAACTATGAATTCCGTTTCCATGTTTCTTTATCTATATTTGTCTTTTTGAATGGCCTCAAGAATCACTATCTTCCTCATTGTTAGTAAGAATTATGTCTTGAAGAAGCAGATATACATGTCCCAACAAATACAGATTATAATAAATAATATATACAGAAAATAACTTTCGTATATATTAACATATCATAATTTAGTACCTTTGTTTCACTGAAGACTTTTTCTTGTAAATTTTTCCAGTCAGGTTGTCTATCAGATTCCTAAACTATCAATGCCAGTGGGAATCCATTAAACTCAAAACTAGTTACATATGTATTTTTCAAAAAATTTCATATCGAATCTATTGTCATGACATGACATACTACCCCAAGGATACTCTTCAAAAATGTTCCCAACTTCTAGAACTTGATATGTTCTAAAACAATACGTGTTTTCTCCTGCCTAGGTAGTAGTATATTCTCAAAGAAAAACAATTTTTCCATCAGCACCTTGTCCCTATCGTTTGCCTCCCTCATCCCTGTAAATATGATTGTCAAGTCCTTCCTTGATATAGTCTTAAAGGCTGGAAAGTACTTACTGTAGATACCATATTTTGTCCGGTCTAATACATTAAATATGCATACTTTATATTTTGGCTCATATAATAGTCTAAGACTATATGTATAATTTGAAAACTAGTCCAATACTAAAATAAGAAAAGTAGTCCAGAGACTAAAAAGTAAAAAGTGAGCAAAAAAAGATTTAAAGTAAAAAAAGCAAACCCTAATTTTGCCTATAAGTAGAGGGGAGGTCTTCACTTGAAAGGATAGATTTGGGAGAGTGAGGAAGAGAAGAGATTTTAGAGAGAGAAAGAGGGGTTTTGAGAAAATAGTGAAAAAGAGAAAAAAAAAATGTAAGTTTTCATTTCTATTCATCTTCCATCTTCTCTTTTTTTTTATTAAAGTAGTTCAAATCTCTTACATTTTAGCTTACAATATATTTTGTTCATTCTAATTAACCATCTCTCTTTTTCATACTCATGTATTTGATATTTCTTTGTTTCATCTTCCATATATAGGTTTGTTACTCAGTCTTTATCATTTCTCCTACTTTTAATCTTAAGTTTTGCTTTCATATATTGTTTATCTCTCTACAAGTTTGATGATGAGATTTTTTTATCATCAACTCAATCAATGAGAATGAGAATAAAATTTTGAGGGGTGTAAATTAACTCAACGTGAATCAACCATTTAATGGGTTGAAAGTGTATATTTGATGAAAAGATCTCCTATGATAATTTCTCATACATAAAAATGCATAAAATAGAAGGTAAAGAGTTGAGAAATAAGGTTGAGGATCAGGCATATCTGAAGCGAAAAAACTCAGAGTTGGGAACTGACACTCGCCAATTGAGCAACAAAATTAGAAAGATGGCGGAAGACAATGAAAACTTGCGAGGGGTAATCTACGAACAAGAAGATCAAATCATGAAGTTAGAGAGGAAAAATAAACTGGTACGAGAAATTCTAGAAGAGGTGAAGGGAACTGTTGATAAGAAAAATGCATACATCGTCGAGTTAGAAAAGTAATATGACGCATTACGATGAATCGTTGATAACTTACAGGTTGATTTAGAGAATCAGAAAGTTAAGAAGACTGAGTCAACAAATGATTTAGAAGAATTATTGAAAGTCATCGCAAGCCTTGAGTACTAAGTTAGAGCTTATCAGAACGTGGCTGAGAAGTTGGCAAGAAACAATGATGCTAATGTCGATATACTGAGGTATGAATATCAGTTGCTACAACAAGAGTACAACTCGATTCGACAACGATCTAGGAAGGCTGTGGAATGGCTTAAAGGCATTGCTGTGAGAGCAGGCAATTTGGCGGAACAAGCTTCATTTTTGAAGAGAAATGTCTTGCCCATCCATCCTAACGGAGAGAACTTGTCTAAGTTTTTGGAAGAAGTCAACCGGGGTTTGGGTCATTTTGGTCATTTTGTATGACCTCTTATTATGAAGTAATGTAATTGACTTTTACATACTCAAATGTAGTGGATTGCTCTACTAATTGAATGAAATTGATCACTTTAGAACTTTCGTTTTGCGCAGTACATTTCTCATGCATAAATTTACTCTCATTATTTCTTCTTTTTATTAGCAAAAATCTACATCTCATTGCTTTATTTTTATTTATTTTAAAGAAATTTTCCAAAGATAGCCCAACAACTTCGACATCCCTATCGAACTCGAGCTCAAGTTAGGGTCATGGACGAGCAAGAAAGAGAGCAATTGCGAGAGGAAATGAAGGAAAAGATTAGGGAGCTAAAGAACAAATGGCTAAAGTCCTCAAACTCCTCGCCGTAAGTAAAAGAAAGGCCTGTTTTGAAAATCCGCAAGGGGCTCAATCATCACAAAATCAACTGTCAAACGATACTCCACTTTACCCTCGTGGGTTCACTCCAACCTATCAACGTCATAAGGTTGACCAGTTTCAGCATGCTTCACCACCAATAAATATCTAGCATCATCCATTTCCAAATGTCCAGGAAATAATGCAGACAGGGAAAACTGGGTACAACTCATCCGCAATAGCATGTGGTTACAACAAAGCTTTAACTACACAAGACGAACTCGCTAATGAGCCAATCATCATAACCGATGTTGATGACCCAAAGATGCAGAAGCCTATTACCAAGCCAAGTGACGACTCACGATCGAAAGACAAATTGGACTTTCTAGAGGAGAGATTACGTGCTATTGAAGGATCTTATGTATACGGTACCATTGATGCCACCCAATTATGTTTGGTCCCTGATGTGAACATTCCACATAAATTCAAACTATCAGAGTTTGAAAAATATGATGGTAGTACGTGCCCCAAAAGCCACCTTATTATGTACTGCAAAAAAATGTCCGCTTATGCAAATGATGATAAGTTGCTGATTCATTTCTTTCAAGATTGCCTAATGAGGGCCGCATCTCGTTGGTATATCCAATTGGATAACCAACATATTCAAAGGTGGAAATATCTAGCAGATGCATTTTTAAGACAATATAGACATAGCCCCTGATCGTATGGACTTACAAAGGATGGAGAAAAAGCCCACAGAAGGGTTTAAAGAATATGCACAAAGGTGGAGGGAATTAGCTGCTCAGGTACACCCCCATTGTCAGACAAAGAGATGGCTAGAATGTTTATTAACACCTTGAGACATCCATTCTACGACATGATGATTGGAAACGCTTCAAACAACTTCTCTGACATCATAGTGATCGGTGAAAGGATTGAGTAGGGATAAAGAATGGAAGAATTTTAGAAATCGTATCAGATACATCATCAGTAAAAAAAGGGTCTCCATTGAAGCGAAAAGAATGGGATGTACAGATGATCAATTCCGGGTACCCATCACAAGCTGTGAACCCGGGATCAGGATTTCCAAAGTATAGTGAGGGGCCCAAATCTGTGACATCATATGTGGCAAATACCTCACAAATTCCGTACAATTATATCACTCTTAACAATCAGCATTTCAAAATAACCTGAGACTGGGTTTCAGACCACCGTCTCACCAGCAAAACGTTGGTCAGGCTGATCAGCCTCTGAGGGAAAATAGAAATAATCAATGTTTTATCCAATATGATCCAATCTCCATGTCATATATAGAACTCTTACCTCAATTGATACAGAATAATCAATTGGTGTCAATTCCTTATAAACCTCTACAACCACCATACCCAAGGTGGTATGATCTGATTGCTCGCTGTGATTATCATGTTGGGGCAATGGGATATTCGACTGAGAATTACACGGCATTAAAAAGTAGAGTACAGGCACTGATCAAGGCTGAATGGTTGAATTTCAGAAAGGCTCATGAGAATCCAGATATCAATTTCAACCCTCTACCAAATCATAGGAATCCTGCCGTAAATGCAATTGAGGAATATTTTTCATATGGAAAGAGGGGCGTGGAAGATGTGAGCACGTCAATGGAAATACTCTTCCATCTTATTTTTAGAGCAGGCTACACCTACCCAACATGCTTAGAGGATGAGGGCGTTTTTAGGGAGCATATGCATGACTTCGACTGTTTGTTTCATAAGAATGTGACGGGCATACAATTGAGGAATGTGCTGATTTTAAAATGGAAGTGCAAAAGTTGTTGGATGCAAAGATACTTACAATAAGTCATAAATGAGAAAGGGAATATTAGGAAGATGACTCTTTAGTCCTCATGATAACTAAATAATCATCTGAAGTTAATGTTGAAATGTCGTCCTATATCCCAAAACCTCTCACAATACATTACGAGAAAAAGTAAACTCACACCACTACGTCTTATGCTCTGACTCCTATCACCGTTCAAATACCGGGTGCGTTCGCTTACAAAGATTTAAGAGCAGTACCATGGACGTACGGATATGAGGTTATTACAAGCGGTAACGACAAAACTCGAGAGCTAAATCCGTCTGACCTTGATCTCCCCATAACTAATATTTTAGGAGTAGGTGGGATGACGAGGAGTGGCAGATGCTACACGCCAAAAGTTTTGAAAATGGATAAAAGCGATGAGTTTGAAAGACAAAGGAAAGGGAAGGTCAAATAAGGCGACAATGGTCATGAATTCTAAGGAGAAATGCTTGGCGGCCAAGTGATAGACCCAGATATAATAAGAGGTAAGGAGAAAGAAAGAGCGGTGTCTGAAGAAGAAGTATGTGAATTTTTTAAGCTCATCAAGCAAAGCGAGTATAAGGTGATAGAATAACTTAATCACTTACCTGCTTGCATATCTTTATTGTCACTCTTTCTGAATTCTGAACCACATCGCCAAGCATTATTGAAGGTTTTGAATCAAGCATATGTCTGTCATGACATTACGGTAGAGAAGTTGAGTGGAATTGTGGAAATATTACCACACCAAATTTTATCACTTTCACAGATGATGAAATCCCTGTCGATGGTACCGGACATATCAGAGCTCTACATATATCCGTGAAATATGGGGATTATGTTGTCGCAAAAATATTTATTGATAATGGCTGGTCTCTAAATGTAATGCCAAGATCCACACTAGCAAAGCTCCTTGTGGACGCAACACATATGCCACCGAGCATGATGATAGTAAGAGCATTCGACAGTACCCGAAGAGAAGTAGTCAGAGACATAGAGATACAAATTCGAATCGAGCCATGCCTATTCAATATTATTTTCCAAGTGATGGACATAAATCCAGCATACAGTTTTCTTTTAGGTCGACCATGGATTCACTCTGTCGGGGCAGTACCATCTTCATTACACCAGAAGCTGAAATTTATAATGGATCATAAACTCATTTGTATATATGGGAAATAAGATTTACTGGTATCTAAGCCGGCTACCATGCTGTATATTGAGGCGACAGAAGAAGCATTGGAGTGCTCATTTCGATCATTTGAGATTGCAAACACTACATTTGTTGCTAGTGGAAAACTTACTCCAACATCAAGCTTATCAAAAGCATCTCAGATGGTGGCAAAGTTGATGATAAAAGGGGGATACAAGCTAGGCAAATGACTCGGGGGTAAGAATCAAGGCATAAATAAGTTAATCGAGTGGGACAAGAATGAATAAAGGTTTAGGCTTGGATATAAACCGACCAAGGTTGATAGAAGGAGAGTGGAAGCTCAAAAGAAAGAAAGGAGGATTGCTACGCTCGAAAATTGGGAATTTGATATGGAAATAGGGATCATACCCTATATTTCTAAATCCTTTAGAAGTGGGGGAATTTCATTTGAAGAACCGATTATAGTAGAGCAGTGCAATCTTGAAGATGATATCGCCGAGCTTTCAATATCCGTAATCTTGGGAAAATAATCATGTGCAAGTACAGAGGACTTGGTTTCTCGATACGATTCGGATCATGAACTTAATAATTGGGACGTCACTAGGCCACCAGTGCTTCTCGAGAATTTTCAAGAGTAATGTGTTCATGCCAAAATTCTAACGATTCTACCCAATGCCTTAGGAATTTCATTGTTATGGGCCTATGTTCTCGTCTACTTCATATCATATCTTTGAATGAAAATCTAAAACTTGTTTCGTCTCCTTTTGCTAATGATAAATATAATTCCAGTTCTTTTTTATCTTCCTTTTATGTCTACTTTTTTCCATTTCTGAAATGTTGTTCATAATCATGAATTGTTTATTTATTTATTTTTTCTCACATTCTTTTCATCCAATAATTTGATTCAAGTTCGTGAACGGTGATTTTGAAAATAAGAGCATAAGCAATAACTTTGACAATTTCATTCTTAGTGTAGAGTCAGATGAAAGTGACGAGAATAATTTCGAACCATCTCTGGAAATGTTAAAAATGGTAGAGGAGGATGAAAAAATAACTCAATCATATCAAGAGTTAACGGAGGTGATAAATTTGGGGTTGGAGGGAGAGACAAAAAAGGTCCAAAGCGGCACTTCTATGATAAGTCAAGGCCGCCGAGAATTAATTGACTTACTCAAAGAGTATATTAACATCTTTTCATGGTCTTACCAAGATATGTCTGGTCTAGACACTGATATCGTGGTTCATCATTTGCCACTTATACCCGAAAATAAACCAGTGCGACAAAAGTTACGGAAAATGAAACCAGACATGCTAGTACAGATCAAAGAAGAAGTTAAAAAATAAGTAGATGCGGGTATTCTAGAAGTAGCAAAATATCCTGAATGGGTTGCTAACATAGTCCTAGTGCTGAAGAAAAATGGGAAAGTAAGGGTGTGCGTCGATTATAGAGACTTAAATCGGGCAAGCCCCAAGGATAATTTTCCATTACCTCATATCAATGTCTTGGTAGATAACACCGCAGGACATTCAACCTTCTCTTTCATGGATGGTTTTTGGGGTTATAACCAAATCAAAATGGCTCCTGAAGACCGTGAAGAGATGACTTTTATAACTTTGTGGCGTACATTTTGTTATAAGGTCATGCCATTTGGTCTGAAGAATGCAGGTGTGACTTACCAGCAGGAAATGGTAACACTGTTTCATGATATGATACATAAATAAATTGAAGCGTACGTTGATGATATGATAGCCAAATCTCGTCAAGGGGAAGATCATACAGTCACTCTGCGAAAACTATTTGGACGGTTGAGAAAGTTTCAGTTAAAGCTTAATCCAACAAAGTGTACATTCGTAACATCTTCAGGGAAACTACTTGATTTTGTCGTGAGCAAGGAAGGAATAAAAGTTGACCCTAACAAGGTTTGAGCTATCATTGATATGTCATCACCTCAAACTCAAAAGGAAGTTAGAGGTTTTTTGGGGAGATTAAATTACATAGTCCGGTTCATCTCGCAACTAACTGTAACTTGTGAACCTATCTTTAAACTTCTCCGTAAAAATGATACAGAATGATGGAATGATGATTATCAAATTACTTTTGAGAAGATCAAGCAATACTTACAAAATCCACATATACTTGTTCATCCAACTCCAAGTCGTCCACTCATTTTGTATCCTACATTGATAGGAGAATCCATGGGTTGTTTACTTGGTCAACATGACGCCTCTGGAAGGAAAGAACAAGAAATATACTATTTAAGAAAAATGTTCACAAATTATGAGGCTAATTATTCGATGTTGGATAAAATGTGTTGTCCATTAGCCTGGGTTGCTCATCGGCTTAAACAGTACATGTTATACCACACCACTTGGTTAATTTCAAATATGGATCCAATCAAGTATATCTTTGAAAAGCCATCACTTTCTAGGCGAATCGCTAAATGGCAAATGTTGCTCACGGAATATTTTATTGTTTATGTCACGAGAAAATCAATAAAAGGAAGTATACTTGCTGATTATCTTGCAGATAAACCAGTGCAAGATTATGAGCCTGTGATGTTTGATTTTCCTGATGAGAACATATCAGTCATATTAAAAAACTGAAGGAGAATCTATGGATCCAGAATTATGGACAATGTTAATTTATGGTGCGTCTGATGATGTAGGACATGGAATTGGGGCAATCCTCATATCTCCCGAGGGAAATTTGTTTCCATTCACCGTAAAACTATGCTTTGGCTGCACAAACAATGTGACAGAATATGAGGCATGTTCCATGGGAATTCAAGCAGCTTATGATATGAAGATAAGGAAGCTTCGAGTGTATGGAGATTCGTTATTGGTCATATGATAACTAAACGGGGAATGAGAAGCTAGAGACTCCAAGTTGGTACCTTACAACAAACATGTAACTAAACTAAGCCGAACTTTTGAAGTGATCTCATTTGACCATATACCTAGAGAGAATAATCAAATTGCAGATGCACTGGCAACTCTAGCATCCATGTTCACCGCGGACTTTAAAGAATAAGTGCAACCCAAAAAAATTGAGAAGTGAGATTTTCCTGCTCACTGTATGAGTATTGAAGAAGAGCCAGACAGAAGACTGTGGTATTACGACATCAAGCAGTATATAAAGAATGGAGAATATCCATCCAAAGCTTCTGAGAATGATAAATGCATTATTAGAAGTTGTCCATGGGTTTCTTTTTGAATGGTGAAATACTCTACAAAAGAAACCATGATATGATGATCTTAAGATGTGTTGATGTAAGGGAAGTGAATCAAATTATAGAGGAAGTTCATGAAAGAATTTGTGGAGTTCATGCTAATGGACATATGATGGCCAAACAAATCTTGAGAGCAGGATATTATTTTGTTAACTCTAGAATCTGACTACATCAAGTACGCCAAGAAATATCATAAATGTCAAATTTATACGGATAAAATTCACGTAACTGCATACCCTTTACATGTAATGGCCGCGTCTTGGCCGTTCTCTATGTGTGGCATAGACTTCATTGATCTCATCACACCCAAAGTCTCTAACGGGCATCGTTTCATTTTGGTCTCTATAGATTATTATACTAAATGGGTGGAGGAAAGATCTTATTCGAGTGTAACCAGAAGTGTGATTGTTAAGTTTATTAAAAAGGAGAAAATTTATCGATATAGTCTATCTGGAAGGATCACCACAGATAATGGGACAAATTTAAATAACAAGATGATGAAAGAATTATGTGAGCAATTCAAAATTAAGTAACTATTCATCTCCTTATCATCCAAAAATGAACGGAGCAGTGGAAGCAGCGGAAGCAGCCACTAAGAACATAAAAAGGATCATAGAGAAGATGACGGAGGTTTATAAAGATTGGCATGAGATGCTCACGTTTGCACTGCATGGGTACCGCACATAAGTCCGAAAATCAACTGGGGCAACGCCATTCTCTTTGGTATATGACATGGAAACGGTCCTTCCAATTGAGGTGGAAATTCCCTCCCTCAGAGTCTTAATGGAGGCAAAATTAGAAGAAGAAGAATGGGTGCAAACACGATATGAGCAATTGAATTTCATCGAGGAAAAAAGATTGACTGCATTATGTTGAGGGCAGTTATATCAAAGAAAAATGATGCACGCATATGACAAAAAATTGCGTCCCCGATGTTTCCGAGAAGGGGACTTAGTGTTAAAAAAGATACTCTCATATCAAAAGAATCATCGGAAAAAGTGGACCCCAAATTATGAAGGATCTTTCATTGTCAAGAAGGCTTTCTCGGGAGGAGATCTCATGCTAACAAACATGGATGGAGATGATTTACCGCACACGGTTAATTCTGATGCAGTCAAGAAGTATTTCGTTTGACCGCTCTAAGTATGGGAAAAATGAAGTTAGGCAAAAAAAAATATTAAAAAAAAAGCTGTCTCGAATACTGGAGAAATTTTTCCTCCATTTTTTTTTTCTTTTTCCAAACCATCGTTTGTAAAAATTGTCCATCATCAATGAAGAGCCTTTTTTCTTTCTCAGTTGACAAATACATATACTTCATCTTCTCCTTATTTCCATTATTTCGTATTCCTCTCAATTCTAAGATATCATTAATTACTCTTGAAATAACTCAAAAGTATAAACTTAGTTAGGTGAAAGCTAATTAAAAAAATGGAACTAAGAAAGGTGATCTGAGTGCAAAGTAAAATCTAAAAGGTCATCACGAGAAAGGTCAATATGCGCATGACAAAAGCTAAAGCGCAATTGGAGGATTACCCAATTAGAAGTACAGAAGAGAAGCAGAGAAATTATTCACCACTGACATGGAGCCGAATACTGGGGCATAAACTAATAAATAAGGATGTATCATTTTCCTAAAAGTATGCTCGATACTTCATTGCGAGTCCATGATCCTAGGCCAAGTGATTGTTCTAAAGGGTGTTGGATATGGCTAAAACATCATCATATAATTTTCTTATAAAGGTTCACAATCATGCATAGCATGCATGCATTCAAAATCACTACTTTACATTTATGTTCAAAAATTACAATGCATAGACATGCACCACATTAGTTGTTCTGAAAAATTCAGGTGCATGAATCACTTAATAATATTCTTTCAAAATTCACACATGACTTTCCAACATTTAAAGCATGCAATAGTCTAGCTTTTGTTGTCATGTGACTTGCATAAGTCAACTTCAACATCAATTAATAGGATTAAATCGAACCCGAATTGAGTCGAGGTCGAAGCTCGGTGTCAGTACCTGGTCTATTTCTGTTCAAATATCTTCGGTTAAATCGAACCCGACTTGGTCGCGGTCGAAGCTCGTTGTCAGCGCCTGGTCCATTTCAATTAATATGGTTATATCGAACCATCATTGAGTCGAGGTCGAAGCCTGTGTCTATCCAGGTCCGTTTTCCTTTCAAATATCTTCGGTTAAATCGAACCCGACTTGGTCGTGGTCGAAGCCCAGTGTCAGCGCCTGGTCCATTTCAATTAATATGGTTAAATCGAACCCGAATTGAGTCGAGGTCAAAGCCCGTGTCAGCACCTGGTCCATTTCTGTTTCAAATATCTACAGTTAAATCGAACCTGAACTGAGTCGAGGTCGAAGCCTGTGTCTAACCAGGTCCGTTTTCCTTTTAAATATCTTCAGTTAAATCAAACCCGACTTGGTTGCAGTCAAATCCCGGTGTTAGCGCCTGGTCCATTTCAATTGATATGGTTAAATCGAACCTGAATTGAGTCGAGATCGAAGCCCGGTGTCAGTACCTGGTCCATTTCTGTTTCAAATATCTATGGTTAAATCGAACCCGCACTAAGTCGAGGTCGAAGCCCGCATCCATCCAGGTCTGTTTCCTTTTAAATATCTCGGTTAAATCGCCTCGCATTGAGCGAGGTCGAAACCTGTGTCTATCCAAGTCCATTTCGCTCCCATTCCATTTCATAGAGCCTTATTTAGTCGAGGTTTCTATTCCGCAATTTCATATATTATTTTCTTGTACCGATCAAAATACTTATCTACACATTTGTACACATTTTGAGATCAGAAGCGTGCTTAAATGGGGGCAGCTATAGATACCATATTTTATCCGGTCTAATACATTAAATATGAATACTTTGTATTTTGGCTCATATAATAGTCTAAGACTATATGTATAATTTGAAAACTAGTCCAATACTAAAATAAGAAAAGTGGTCCAATGACTAAAAAGTAAAAAGTGAGCAAAAAAAAGACTAAAAGTAAAAAAGGCAAACCCTAATTTTACCTATAAATAGAAGGGAGATCTTCACTTGAAATGAGAGATTTGGGAGAGTGAGGAAGAAAAGAGATTTTAGAGAGAGAAAGAGGGGTTTTGAGAAAATAGTGAAAAGGAGAAAAAAAATGTAAGTTTTCATTTTTATTCATCTTTCATCTTTTTTTTTTTTTTTTATTAAAGTAGTCAAATCTCTTACATTTTAGCTTACAATATATTTTGTTCATTATAATTAATCATCTCTCTTTTTCATACTCATGTATTTGATATTTCTTTGTTTCATCTTCCATATATAGGTTTGTTTGCTCATTATTTATCATTTCTCCTACTTTTAATCTTAAGTTTTACTTTTATATATTGTTTATCTCTCTACAAGTTTGATGATGAGATTTTTTTATCATCAACTCAATCAATGAGAATGAGGATAAAATTTTGAGGGGTGTAAAATTAACTCAATGTGAATCAACCATGTAATGAGTTGAAAGTGTACATTTGATGAAAAGATCTCCTATGATAATTTCTCATACATAAAAATGCATAAAATATATGGTAAAACCTCTATACAAGATTATGCAAATATTTTAAGCCTTTGATTTTTTATGTTCTTACAAATCTTCTCTTGTTTTCTTTTTAATTTTTTGACCATCACTTTTTGTGATACTTGTTTAAACTAGTTACCATCTATGATCATTCCTAGCAATGAAGGAAGAAAGAAAATATGGTAATTAGTGAACTAAGTAGTCCAATAATAAAATGGTATATTTATATCACAAACAAAAATTATTTTATTTTGAAAGTTTTATGGATTTTCTCTAGTGACACTTGTTTAAACTAGTTACCATCCATGATCATTCCTAATAATGAAGGAAGAAAGAAAAAATGGTAATTAGTGTACTAAGTAATCCAAAAATAAAAAATAGTATATTTATACCCCAAACAAAATTATTTATTTATTTTTAGTGACACTTGTTTAAATTAATTACCATACATGATCAGTATTTTGCTATTTGATTATCATTGAGTGAAGAAATAAAAATGGTAAAGGTTGCTACCAAACTATTGGTCGCTAAAGTCCCAAAATCTCATCGCTAAAGGTTGTCAATTTCCCTTCGTTAGCGAAAGCCGTTTGCGATGAAAAATTAACTTCATCGCGTTAGACCTCTCATGACAAATGATCTTTGGTCGCAAAAGGATTTTGTGATGAAAAAAATAGTTAGTCGCAAAAGGTTTTTGCAACTAAAATAAGTTTCGTTGCAAAAATCATTTTGCCATCAAAACTATTTACGTCGCCTAAAGTCTTTGGCGACCAACTTTTACTTAGTCACGAAATGTTTTTTGTGACCAATTTTATTTGGTCGCAAAATGTTTTTGACGACCAAGTTTTATTTTTCTAGAATGTAAATAAAAAATACTGAATTTTTAATTTTTATATACACCTGTAATAGTAATGATCATTAGAAAATTTATCAAACCCGGTATTTTTCTAAGAAATACATATATTAATCATTAATATATGTAATCTAACAAAATAGTAGTAGTTCATTACAAACTCTCTTAAACATAATTCACTACTAATTGTGGTTCACAAATGTATCCAAAAAAGATAAATCATAAATAGAGTTTTTAATGCTTGATTATTACAACTATAAAGCTTAACAAATATTTTGAACCTCACACTTCTACTGTTGAACCTCACACTTCTACTAATAATACCAAAAAATCTGATTAACACTTATTTATGACACAAAATCAATAAAATATTATTATATTCATGAGATCATATGACAAAATAGGAATAATATAAATTATGTAATTATTTTCATAAATTATATCTAATTTCTTTATTTATTGGTCCATTTTATTTCTATAAGTTATTATGTAACTAATTAAAATAATAATTTCTTAATATTTTTTCCTCAAAATTATTTATAACTTTTTGCATTAAATGCATATTTTTTTTAGGATGAAGCAGTCCCTTATTTTTTAGGAAATTAGTTATGTTTTTCAGGCAAATATATATTTACTAATAAAACTAATAAATATAAATTCAGAGTAATTATATTTTTTAACCTAGACATATTTTGTTTTGAAATCTATAACATTTTCATTAAATATATATTTTTTAAAAGATGGAGCATTTTTTTTTGGGAACTAGTAGTGATTTTAGGTTAATATATGTTTGCTAATAAAATAAATAAGGGAAAATTACACTTTACTTCCTTAAATTATCATTAATAGACACTTTAAATCTTAAACTTTAAAACCTTGAACTATATGAAACTCATAATTTTAACTCTAAATGTAACTCTGTCTGCTGCAAGTTAAATTTCTAACAGAACGGTGTTATTTTTCCTATTTAACGCGACACCATTTTTTATTTTATTATCTCTGATAGATAAAATGACGTCGTCTTAGATCAGAAAAAATGACATCGTTTATTAAAAAATTACAGTGCAGTAGACAAAGTTATAGACTATGGTTAAAATTGTGAGTTTTAGATAGTTTAGAGTTTAAACTGTAATATTTTAAAGTGTATATTGATTATAATTTGAGGTGGTAAAGTGTAATTTCCTCAAGAAATGAATATCTTACAGATTTTTTTTTGCGTTATATTTAAAGATTTATATTTAGAAAGAAAATCTGTATATTTATATGTATTGAAATAACTATTTCATATAGATTTTCATATATATTTACGAATATATAGTAATTATTTTAGTAAACTAATCAAATAATTCATCGTTTCTATGATAGTAATTATTTTCATAAATTACTTTAAAAAGGAATAAAATTATTGTCAACAGAAATATTTAATAATATGGATCAACACATATTATTTGTGTTACGTGAATAATAAAAACATACAATATATTTAAAATTATGTAATCTGATGGTTAGCTATATCTCTATATATATAATTAAATTGTAGAAATAATAGTAGGAAATTAAAATTTATAATTAAAAATTATTATTTATATTTGAACATAATTATTCAATCCTTTAATTTTTTAAATAACCTAAACTTGGTAAATCTCTTTCCAATAATCTAAAATTAAATAATCATCTAGTTAAATTATTAATTTGAATAAATGATATTGAAATATATGTAGTTGGTGTGTATTGTTTTTATTATGGTAAATGAAGTTTACAATTTTGTTGATTTTATTATTTTTTTAATTACTATTATTACCGACTATTTGAAATATAATATTTTCGCATGGTATATTTATTTATAATGGGTTGGTACAATTTTTGGGCCTTGCAGAGCCCATACTAACAGATGTAGGACAGGCAGAATGCTAGGGCATCCATTCTGATGCAAATCAGGGTGTTACAAAATTCGACCTCCCACTTCATTATCAATGTCTGCTTCTTGTCTGTTTTTTTTTTGGAACATCCTCTTGTGTGGTTTACTACTCATCTTGTACTCTTGCCGATCTTTAGGTTTTTTATGAATCTTTAGGGCTTTGGTTGAATTTACTGTTTTGTGTCCTGTAGCTGCCCGATGATGGAAAACACATCTGTATTGAGCGGTTGCTGTGGCCTTTGTTCGTCGTTAGCCTTCACTCATCACCATCTCCACCACCACCTCTTTTCTTACTTATACATATACATACATATATATACGTACACACAACACACATAATTGGTGATGTGTAAAGGCTTGTGATGCGAATGCCATTTGCTTTTAAACCGTGGATGATTTTGTCAAAAGCTATGAGATCTGAGGGCTTTCCTTTTCATGATCACTATTTCTATGCAGAACTTACTGATGACATAGTCGAAGCTCTGCCTATGCTGCGGTCTTGACTTGTTCTGTTCTCATGCATGTGCAGTTTGTTGAGTCCTGCGATGAGGTTTTGTGTTGTATTTAGTTCAGATAGAAACTGGATGGACGTTTTATTGCTTGGGCTTTTACTGGATTTTGATACTCGCAGTTTCGTTGAATGATTTTCTGTCCTTCGCTGTTTCAGTCCTAAATTGTGTTTGTTTGGTTTACTTTGGGTTTTTTTTTGTTCTTGAGTAATGGCCTCGTACTGAGTCTAGACCATTTAGCTGATCGAGCGAAGATGCTTTAGCTAGCGATTCTCCTCTCTCCTCCTTCTACGTCCTATTTAGTCCATGTAGGCTTAATATTCACGATCAGGACATTTCTTAAGCCTCAAATCTTGAAATGGCTTACGTTGTAGATAGCCCGAAAACTTATAATTAACATGTGGATGTGTTTTTGCTCTCTAGTTCATCAATAAAATAAGAAATTTCAATGTCTGAGGCTAAGAAAATGAATTAATTGCTTAAATTATTCGAAGACTTAATTAGAAAATGAACACTATTCATGGCTAAATAGGAATTAGAGTAAGCCTAGAGTAAAACAGTGTAGGATGAATATATATTTTTGGAATCTTAATTGTATTATCATTGTGAACTCATAACAATTATGTTCTGTATCATTCACTTAAAAGTTGTTGAGAGGAATAGTGTACAAATTACATTTGTCCGTCTTTCAGGAGATATTAGTCCTATTTACTTGCCTGAATGCCCAATGATGGAAAGCTCTAATATTGAGGTTGCGGCATGGTTTTAGTTTGTCACTAGCCTTTGCACGCCACCGCCGCCGCCACTCCCAATTTTAACATTTTCTCTCTGTGCCTTTATGTATGTGTATGTGTGTGTGTATGTATATATATCTTTGGTGGTGTGCAGAGTGTTGTGATGACTGCCATTGTCACTGAGTCATCAACTATGTGATTTTGTGAAAGGTATGATATCTGAGGGCATTCCTGCAGGTTTCAGTTTATCTGCTTTAGTATCTTAGGGCTTCAATATTGGTCAATTTTCTGGCTTCAATTTTGTGGTTTCATGCGATTTAAACCGACATAACTGTCTTTAAACAGGGACATTCAGCACTTGGATATCTTAAAAGTTAAAATATGTGTTGGAGTTGGCTTCAGAGCTTTCATTGGATATCAAAAAATTATAAATTAGTTTTCCCTCTTCAAGACTAGAGCTTTTTACAAGCTCATATATATCATCTCTATCTAGTTTATTTAGCATAGTTTGTTTTAGTAGTACCTGCGACTGATATATACTATTTACTCGTGTTGTTTAATTTCAGTGATGGTAGATTCTTAAGTAATGGCCTCTCCTACTGGTTAGGCCACATTAGTTAGACCAATTAGCTGGTAGAGCAAAGACGTTTTAGCTAGCAATTCTCCTGACTCGGCATTTCTTCTTGAAATGGCTTGCATTGTTTCCATTCTCTAGGTCATCAACGGACTAAGAAATATAAGGCTAACAGAAGATCTGGATTACAAGATTTTAAATTATTTTAGGATTTGATGATTGAAAAAATTACATTGTAGGACTAAATTCGGAACTAGAGTACACTTGGAGGATCAGAAATCTATCTGGCTCCTTTTTTGGGCTTCGGTGGCTGCAGTGTAATCTTTATCTGTTGAAAGGCGCGTCTTATTGGAGCAGGATTCACTTATGCCCTAGTATCATGCACATATGACATATTTTGTTGAAATCTCAATTTTGTTATCTTAGGTAAAATTACACTTTAGCTACTTAAACTATCATTAATAAGTATTTTAAACTCTAAATTTTTATACGTTATAATTTAAACTTTAAATTATCTGAAATTTATAATTTAACCTTAGATGTAACTTTATGTATTGGATTGTAATTTTTTTAACAAAATGATGTTATTTTCTATCTGAAATGATGTTTTATCTATTAGAGATAACATAATCAAGAACGGTGTGGTCTCAGATAGGGAATAATGATGTCGTTTTATTAAAATATTAATTTGCAGTCGACAGAGTTACATCTAGAGTTGAAATTAAAAGTTTTTAATAGTTTAGGATTAAAACTGTAATATTTTAAACAATTCGAACTTGCAGTTGATAAACTTACATCTACAGTTAAAATTATGAGTTTTAGATAGTTTAAGGTTTAAAGTATAACATTTTAAAATTTAAAATTTAACGTGTGTAATTAGTGAAAGTTTGATGAGGTAAAGTGTCATTTGCATTTTCCCACTTCGGCACTTTCCATCTCCGTCTCACTCAAATACCTTAAAATCGTGATGCCTTCTACCCCCTCTGTATTCGTCTCACTCAAATACCTTAAAATCGTGATGCCTTCGTGATGCCTTCTACCCCCTCTGTATTCGTCTCACTCAAATACCTTAAAATCGTGATGCCTTCTACCCCCTCTGTATTCGCTGAAGGCTTCTTTCCTCTCCTCTGTAATCGTCGATGCCTTCTCCCCTCTCCTTTATAATCCTCACTTTAGGCCTTCTGTAATCGTTGTCTCATTCTTCTCTATAATCATCCTAGGGTTCTACTTGCTCGGCTTTCTCCCTCCTCATCCTTGGGCCCTTCTCCTTGGTAAGATTCATCTCTGTTCTTCAAAGTCAGTAGTTTTGGTGAACTTGATTTGTCTAGCTCTGTTCTTCAAAGTCAATAGTTTTGGTGAACTTGATTTGTCTAGCTCTGTTTTTCAAAGTCAGTCTGGTGACCTTGATTTTTCTAGCTCTGTTCTACTCCTTGGTATAGTGTCTACGTATCGTTTTGATCCTTCATTTCTCTTTATTAATTCTTCCATGTCACCGATCAAAAAAAAATCTTCCATGTCGATTTTGTCTTTGATCTTTACTGATTCTTTTTCGTTTTGCTACAAGTTGTTCTTTTTTTTTTGCACTTATTGCATTAATTCAGCGTTAGTAATCTATTTGTTTCAGTGGTGTTTTTTTATTGATCTCTGATTTATGTCTTTGGTTTTTTAATTGTTAGTTTAGAGTGGATGTTGAGCGAATTTGACTTTCCTTGTTTTGGATTTACTGAATTAGTTAGATTTTTCTTTTCCGTTGAAGCTGAATTTTACTTTTGCAAGATGATATTTTCATTTATGAATTTTTGAATAACAAGTGCCACCGAACCGTCGAATCAAACTGAACCGAAACTCACGGGTCGATTTGATTCTCTCGAGCTCACAGTTTGGTTCGGTGCTCTTGAAACTCACGGTTCGTGTGCACCTCTAGTTCGATTCTCTCTCGAGAGATAGAATCGTGTGCACCTCTAGTTTCTATAGAAACTATTACACGTAACTTTTACTCTAAAATTTTGAGAATAATTTAACACGCACGAAGCACGTGATCTGCTACACTACTATCTTTTAAGAACTATTAAAATTATGCCATCTGGACCAAAGAAAAAGAAGCTAAATTGATCACTTTACTGTAAGCACATACATCATCCAAAAACACGGAAAATTCTACAATGTTAGGGTTTTTTTTTTTGGCATTGATGCCGGTAATTTTTTTTATTCATCAAATACGTGTTAGGGTTCAGTAAATATGTTTTAGGGATTCATCAAATATGTATTTTGGTTCACTAAATACAAATTAATAAATCTTAGAGTAGTTCATTAAATACGTACTGGTCAAATATGTACAAGGGTTCACCCAATATGTAATGAGGCATAAAATGTCGATATAGGTTGCAAAAACCACCGTTATAGATTAGAAAGTCGTCAGTATAATTTAGAGAAACCGCCAGTATAGTGTATTACAAAAAATGACGTTTGGGGAGGGAATCTCGAGGGGTTAACTAAAAATTAAAAATTCTTTTTTAGAGGTTCATCAAAAATGTATTGTGGTTCACCAAAAATGTATGGAGATTTATCAAATATGTATTGAGATTTATCAAATATGTATTGGGGTTCATAAAATACATATAAATTATTAAATCTTGGAGAGGTTCACCAAATACGTATTGTGGTTCATAAAATATGTAGTGAGTTCACCAAATATGTAATGAGATTTACCAAATACGTATAAATTAATAATTCTTGAAGGGATTCACCAAATACGTAGTGGGGTTCACTAAATACATAGAAATTAATAATTCTTGGAAGGGTTCACTAAAAATGTAATATGGTTCACCAAATACGTAGTGAGATTCACTAAAAATGTAATATGATTCACCAAATATGTAGTGAGATTCACCAAATACGTAATGAGGTTCACCAAATATGTATAAATTAATAATTCGTGGAGGAGTTCACCATATATGTACTAAGGTTAACCAATTACGTACTAGAGTTCACCAAATACGTACGAAGTCATTTTTGGTGAAACCCTCCAAGAATTATTAATCTTATACGTATTTGGTGAACTCAACTACGTATTTGGTGAACCCTAGTACATATTTCGTGAACCTCTCTAAGAATTATTAATTTATACGTATTTGATAACTTCATTACGTATTTGATGAACTCCACTATATATTTGTTAAACTTTAGTATATATTTGGTGAACCTCTCCAAAAAAGAATTTTTAATTTTTGGTGAACCCCTCAAGATTCTATTTGTACCCCACTACGAATTTTTCATCTTACATTAATATGTATTTGTAACATTTTGTGAACCCAATAAATTTATCATTTTACTCATTATATGTATTACATTTATCGATTCATATGTCACATATTAATATGTATGTCACACGATATTATTCAAATTTATGAAATATATTGTTGTGCTTTGTGACAAGTATTAAAAGAGACAGATTTTCACCATGTATAATTAATTATAGGCCGTGATGTAGTCAATAAATCTTATTTATCGGTTTGACGAACACGTATAACCCTCAAGGTTAGTTTAACGTTTTTATTTTATAATTATTATCCCGTAAAAACGTATATTTGATTATGTTGTCATGATTTTATGACAAATTTGAGTAAAATAATTTCTCAATATTTAATGAACATGTTTAACCCCTAAGGTTGGAGGTGAACATCTTTAGAAGACTCGTTCTCTAAATGCAAACATTCACCAAATTTAAAGAAAAAAAATATTCCTCATATTTGAATATTGCATCTAGGCCAAACGTCATCGCCACATGGCGAAACACCATAATACATGGCGAAAGGCCATCATCAAATGACGAAACACCACCACCATATGGTGAAATGCCACGTCTTGATGGCGTCTAGAATCTGCTGATGGCATTTGGGCTCCCACATGCTATTTTTTTGTGATACACTATACCATCGCTTTCTTCAACCTATACCGATGGTTTTCATGTCCATAGCGATGATTTTTACAATCTATACCGGTAGTTTTTGCCCCTATACCGGCGGTTTGCCTCTATACCAGTGATTTTTCCCTTATTCCGGCAGTTTTAATATCTATTGCGGCTGTTTTCGTGTCAATAACGTCAGTTTTCATGTCAATAGCGGGAGTTTTAATATCTATACTAGCGGTTTTAGTGTCTATTACGGTGGTTTAAGTGTCTATAATGACAGGTCGCCATTCAAGAATGGCATTTGGGGTCCAACTGGTCCTATTTGGATCCCAAATGCCACTCACAATGGTATTTTTATATGCTTATAAATTCAAACATAAAATGTGTAAAAATGGTTAAATATATGAAAATGATTAAATTGGTTAAGTATATAATGGTTAAGTTTTTTAAAAATGACTAAGTATATGACTAAGTGACAAAAAGGTACATAAAAGTGAAAAATGGTTAAAATACTACTAAGCAAATGAAAATTGCTAAGTACATGAAAATACCAAAATGCATGAAAATATCGCTAAGTGACAAAACAAGTAAGTATATAAAAACTGATAAATAGGATTTACCGGTCATCATAACATCACTACTTATAATTATATATGGTGAAAATATGTCTCACTCGATACTTGTTACAAAAGCACAACAGTATTATCAATGACAACTTTTCACGAGTATATAAATAAGTGTTTAATTGCTTTGAGAATCTTTACTTACTCCAATAAAAATCACAACAACATAATCCAGAATATTTATACGTTTATGAATATGTAATACCCATGTACTTTATAAGGGTTATTTTTGTAATTCAAACCCTCACTCACACATATGCACTCACATACACATTAAGCCAACCCAATTTGTTTCCCTCACGCGATTCTCTCCTTCATCTTCCCCAAATCTCTCCTTGTTGTTATCTCTAGCTTACCCATGTAACTCCCCCTCTTTCCTCCATTTTTGGAGGAAAACATAATCGTTTCCTTAGTGTGTAACTCCCATCTAATCTAATTTTCTTTAAATCCCTTTTGTTCTCCACTTTCTTCTTCACAAATCCTCGACTGCAACTGCTTTTCTCTCTATTTTACAGTTTTTCTTCCCCATCGAAGCCTCTCTATTCTTCACCTTCTTCTTCATTTCAACTTGGGTAGCCCTTTAACATTGATCTTTGGTAAGCAATTTCTTGTTTCCTTTATTTTATTTCTCCTATTTTCTTTCTTGTTTCCTCTTCTCTCTCTCTCTGAAATTTTGGTTCTTCATTTCCAGCAATTTACATTCTTTTGGCATGGTCATCGTATCTCCGCCTGCAAGATTCAATTGGGTAATTTTCATGTTCTCATTTCTTTTCTCTCTATTTTATCTCTCTCTCTCCCCCTCTCTGTTCTGTCTTTCTCTCTCTTCCCCCTCTCTGTTCTGTCTCTCTCTCTTTCCCCCTCTCTGTTCTGTCTCTCTCTCCTTCGTCTCCCCCTCTCTGTTCTGTCTCTCTCTCTCCTCTGTTATGTCTCTCTGTCTTTCCCCCCTCTCTGTTCTATCTCTCTCTCTCTTCCCCTCTGTTCTATCTTTCTCTCCCTCCTCTCCATGCGTCTCTTTTCCTCTTCCTCTTCTTCATCTCCTTCCCCCTCTCTGTTCTGTCTCTCTCTCCTTCGTCTCCCCTTCTCTGTTCCGTCTCTCTCCCCCTCCCATTCTCTATTCTGTCTCTCTCTCTCTCTCCTTCGTCTCCCCCTCTCTGTTGCATCTCTCTCTCCCTCTTCTTCGTCTCCCTTTTCTGTTTTTCCCCATTCTTTTGAGCCTGTTCACCTGAACCAGACCGGTTCATTCAGACAAGATTGAACCGACTCGGTCACACCATACCAGCTCAACCCGACCAGACCAAACCAGACCAAAATAGCAGAACCGAACCAGTTCAGACCACGCGAACCTTGTTGAACCGTTTTAAACCATTTGATAATTTACACCCGATGTGGTTTCCACCTGTTCCCAACCTCGCTTAGTTAATTAAATAATTGTAGATATTATATGAATTTTTTGTGATCTGGGATCCTTGGATTTCAGGTCATTAGTTGCTGAATTTAATTCGTAGCGAATCCAGGTAAGTGGATTTACATAATAATTCGGTTCATGTGTTATAAGTGTAGAATATATAATGTGAAATCATTTTATTATTTCTTTATGTTCAATCTTATGATCAAGTATTTTATTTGTTTTCCATATTATGATGAAATCATTTACCATGTTATGTATGATTATATTTTGAGTTATACATGTATTAGTTATGTGTTTATGTTCATGAACAAGTTATATGTTTACTTATGTATATGTGATAACGTGAAATATGAATATTAATTCAAGTAAAAAGTGATAAGTAAATAAGAAGTAGACTTAGTCACGCCCCTTGGTTATCAAGTAACCAGATTATTCACGTCATGTTACCAAGTTATACAATTGGGTGTCACCATGTTCATGTTAGCGTCCTTGAGGTTTAGATAATCTTAAGTGACATCGAGTTTCAGGACACCCAATCTGTCATGTTCACGATCATATTACAAGTTCAAATTCAAGTTGTGAAACAGTTCTGATTAGGTTGTTAATCGAGGGATATGTCTAGTCAAATTATGATTAAGAAACTATAAGTATTGGCATGTATAAGTACAAGTTCGAGTTACATGTTAACCATGAAATCGGTGTGTTATTACAAGTATTTTATGTGACCAGTGAACGGGTGAAATAAATTTGCATGAGTTATATGTTTACATATATGTCATGTGAAACTCATTAGTATGTTGATTTACTTACTAAGTATTTTTAATACTCACCCCCTATAGATAATTGTGTTACAAATGATGGTGAGCAGTAGGAGTGTGGGACTGCCATAGCAAGCATGATTATGATTTCTAAGTTTAATCATGGAAAGAGGAAATCACAGAATTCTCATCAGGGTCCTCACAATGCAAAAAGGTAGATGATCAAATCAAATCCCTTATGTGCTACATGTAACAAACATCATGTTTGTCAATGTTTTAATGCGATCAATGCTTTCTTTAAGTGTGGAAAGACTGGACATTACCTCAGACAGTGCCCTCTGCTTGTTCATGGACAGAGCAGTGATGTTGTTAGTGGTAGAGCTAAAGGAAAAGTTTTCGCATTAACTCGCCAGGAAGCTGAGCAGTCGGATGCAGTTGTGGCAGGTACATTACTTGTATTAGGACATTCAGCTTTCACATTGATTGATTCCAGATCCACGCATTCTTTTATTTCTACTTCGTTTGTAACTTAAGCATCATTGCCTGTGCCTTTGGGTTTCGAATTATGTGTTTCTACGCCTTCTAGAGCTTTCCTCCTAGCTAATAAGGTGATATAGAGTTGTTCAATGATGATTGCAGATAATGTTATGTGTACTAGACTTATAGTCCCAGGGATGCACGATTTTGATGTAATTCTAGGGATTGATTGGTTGGCTGCAAATTATGCCAATATAGATTGTTATCGAAAATAAGTTCGATTCCTACCTCCTGGTATGCCTAGCTTCAATTTTAGGAGATCCAAGCAATGCTCAATATCGAAGGTTATATCTACCTTGCAGGCACAACGCCTACTTGATCGTGGTAACTGGGGTTACTTGGCTTCTGTTGTGGATACAACTAAGACACATGTTGATATTGGATTGGTCCCGTCGTTTCTGAATTCTTGGATGTTTTTCCTGATGATTTGTCAGGACTTTCTTTACCTCGAGAGATGGATTTTCATATTGACTTGGTACCTGGCACTGCCCCTATATCTAAAGCTCCGTATCGTATGGCTCCTACAGAGTTGAAAGAATTTAAACATCAACTTCAAGAATTACTAAATAAGGGTTTCATAAGACCCAATATTTTACCTTGGGGTGCTCCAGTGTTATTTGTTAAAAAGAAAGATGGATAATTGAGGCTATGCATTGACTACAGTGAATTGAATAAAGTCACTATCAAGAATAAGTATCTGTTACCGCGAATTGAGAATTTGTTCGATCAACTTCAGGGAGCATCAGTATTCTCTAAGATTGATTTAAGATCAGGATACCATCAGCTTATGATTCGAAATGGGGATATTTCTAAGACAGCGTTTCGCACTCGTTACGGCCATTACGAGTTTGTAGTGATGTCGTTTGGATTAACTAACGCTCTGGAAGCCTTTATGGATTTAATGAACAGGGTGTTCAAGGAGTACCCGGATTCTTTTGTGATTGTCTTTTTTGATGATATTCTGGTGTACTCTAGATCGGAGGCCGAACATATGAATCATCTCAGAATTGTTTTGCAAACATTAAAGACACACCAGTTATATGCCAAATTTCAGAAGTGTGAGTTTTGGCTTCAGCAAGTGTCATTCCTTGGTCATGTGGTATCTCAAGATGGAATCTCGGTTTACTCATGTACGGTTTACTCAGGGCCTTAAACAAAAATTAGTGACAGCACCAGTGTTGACCATTCCAGATGGTAAGAGCGACTATGTGATATTCAATGATGCTTCTAAAAGAGGTTTAGGTTGCATTTTGATGCAACAAGGAAATGTCATAGCATATGCATCTCGTTAGCTCAAGCCCTGTTAACAGAATTATCCTACTCATGATTTGGAGTTGGTTGCAGTTGTTTTTTCCCTCAAGATCTAAAGACATTATTAGTATGGCTGTAAGTGTCAGATTTACACAGATCATAAGAGCCTTAAGTACCTTTTCACTCAGAAAGAACTTAACATGAGGCAACGCCGTTGGTTGGAATTGGTGAAGGATTATGACTGCGAGATCATTTATCACCCAGGAAAGGAAAATGTAGTGGCTAATGCCTTAAGTCGAAAATCAGCTCATTCAGCAGCTCTTATTACTTCTCAAGGATATATCTTGGAGGATTTGGAACGTGCTGAGATTCAAGTGTTGCTGAAGGATACTACAGCACAACTAGCCCAACTCACAGTTCAACCATCGTTACAGCAGCGTATTATTGATGCACATAACTCAGACTCGGAGTTGCTTCTGACTCGTAGTGAAGTGGGTTCAGACAAAAGACAAGGGTTTGAAATTTGTGACGATTCAGCTCTTCGCTTTCATGGGAGACTGTGTGTTCCTAAACATGCACTCATTAGGAAGGAATTGCTCAGGGAGGCTCATAGTTCACCATACACTGTCCACCCTGGTAGTACTAAGATGTATCACGATTTAAAGTTACATTATTGGTTGAATGGTATGAAGCGTGACATTGTTGAGTTTGTTAGTAAGTGTTTGGTGTGTCAGCAAATCAAGGCTCAAAGACAGCGACCATCTGGGGTTTTACAGCCTTTAAGTATTCCTGAATGTAATGTGGAACATGTAACTATGGATTTCATTTTAGGGCTACCGAGAACAGTAAAGGGTTTTAACTCCATTTGGGTTGTGGTGGATCGTCTTACCAAGTCTGTACACTTTTTACCTGGTAAGACTACTTTTTCAGTTGAGGATTGGGCTCGGTTATATGTTCATGAGATTGTTCGACTTCATGGGGTTCCAGTGTCTATAGTGTCAGATCGGGATCCAACGGTTCACGTCAAACTTTTGGCGGAGTCTTCAAAAAGCTTTGGGAACACAGTTGAATTTCAATACAGCTTTTCATCCACAATCTGATGGAAAATCTGAGTGAACAATTCAGACGTTAGAAGATATGCTTCGAGCTTATGTCTTGGATTTCTCTGGTAGTTGGGACACACACTTGGCACTCGTGAAGTTTGCTTATAATAACAGTTATCAGGAGACGATTGGTATGGCTCCGTTTGAGGCTCTTTATGGAAAGAAACGTCGGTCACCGGTTCATTGGGATGAAGTTGGCAAACGAAAGCTTTTGGGCCTTGACTTGGTTCAGTCCATGAATGAAGCTATTCATAAAATCAGAGATAGAATGAAGACCGCTCAGAGTAGGCAAAAGAGTTACGCATATGTCAGGAGGAAGGATCTCGAATTTGAAGTGGGTGATCATGTGTTTCTCAAGGTTGCCTCATTGAAGGGTGTCACGCGCTTTAGTCGCAAGGGGAAGATAAGTCTCAGATTTATTGGCCCGCTTTGAGATTTTGGATCGTATTGGTCCTTTGGCATACCGACTCGCTTTACCACCAGCTCTTTCAGGTGTTTATAATGTGTTTCACGTCTCGATGCTTCGCAAATACGTGTCTGACCCAACGCATGTCATTGATTTTGAACCTATGCAAGTTCGGGATGATCTCACTTATGAGGAGAAGCCAATCAGAGTTCTATAGCGCAGGAAACAAACTCTTCGTAACAGAACGGTTCAACTAGTCAAGATTCTTTGGAGAAATCATCGGATCGAGGAAGCAACATGGGAACGAGAAGCTGAGATACGTGTCAAGTACCCAGATTTATTTCTATAAGGTATATTCCTTTCGAGGACGAAAGGTTTTAAGGAGGGGAGAATGTAATACCCATGTAGTTTATAAGGGTTATTTTTGTAATTCAAACCCTCACTCACACATATGCACTCACATACACATTAAGCCAACCCAATTTGTTTCCCTCACACGTGTTCTCTCTCCTTCATCCTCCCCAAATCTCTCCTTGTTGTTATCTCTAGCTTACCCATGTAACTCCCCCTCTTTCCTCCATTTTTGTAGGAAAACATAATTGTTTTCTTAGTGTGTAACTCACATATAATCTAATGATCTTTAAATCCCTCTTGTTCTCCACTTTCTTCTTCACGAATCCTCCCCTGCAACTGCTTTCCTCTCTATTTTACAGTTTTTCTTCCCCATCGAAGCCTCTCTGTTCTTCACCTTCTTCTTCGTTTCAACTGTGAAATAAATTTGCATGAGTTATATGTTTACATTTATGTCATGTGAAACTCATTAGTATGTGCATTTACTTACTGAGTATTTTTAATACTCACCCCCCATAGATGATTGTGTTGCAGATGATGGTGAGCAGTAGAAGTGAGAGACTGCCATAGCAAGCATGGTTATGATTTCTAAGTTTAATTATGACTTCGGTTGACTTCAGTTATTTCAGATATTTATGAATATTCATGTTTAGTCTTTCGTGTCATATGGATTTTCGTGCTTCACCTTATTACATTTTAATGAATCATTTATTTCAGTTTAATGAGTTAATATTATTTTAAAATAATTTTTATGCTTCTGCAATTTAAGGTTAAAATTAGGGTTTTCAATTTTGGGATTTTCTCAAATTAGGGTTTTAATTGAATTGGGAAATTTTTAAATTTTGAATTTTCAAGCATGTTTAACCCTCGAGAATCGGGGTGTTACAGAATAAGTATTCAATTTTTTTACAATTAATTACTTAATTCAAATCTAATTTAAAATATAAGTGAATGTACTTAATGTTCGCATTGAAAAATTGAGAATCTTGATAACTTTGTTTACGATTCATCGAGTATACCCTAATCAATTTTAGAAAATCGAATTTGTTGAAAAAACACTGTAAAAATGTCCGAAAAACTATTGTATTGATGCAAAACCGCCGAAAAACAACAAAACCACCAAAAATTAGAAAAATCGCCAGAAACCGCCAGTATAGGGGCATAAACCGCCGATATTGGTTGCAAAAACCACCGTTATATGTTAAAAAAACTACCTGTATAGGTTAGAGAATCCGCTTGTATAGTGTATCACAAAAAACTGGTATTTGGGGAGGAAATCTTGAGGGGTTCACCAAAAATTAAAAATTCATTTTTTAAAAGTTCACCAAAAATGTATTGGGGTTAACCAAAAATATTTGGGGTTCACCAAATATGTACTTGGGTTCATCAAATATGTATTAGAATTCCCCAAATACGTACAAATTAATAATTCTTTGAGAGGTTCACCAAATATGTACTGGGGTTCACCAAATAACGAGTGGGGTTAACCAAATTCTTTGGAGGGATTCACTAAAAATGAATTTGTATGTATTTGGTGAACCTCAATACGCAATTGGTGAACTACAGTACATATTTAGTGAACTCCTCTAAGAGTTATAAATTTATTCGTATTTGGTGAACCTCATTACGATTTGGTAAACCTCACTACATATTTGGTGACACTCAGCACATATTTGGTGAACCCTTCTAAGAATTTTTAATTTATACATATTCGGTGAACCCCACTATGTATATCGTGAACCTCACTACGTATTTGACGAATCCCTCCAAGAATTATTAATTTATAAGTATTTGGTGAACCTCATTATGTATTCGATGAGCCCCACTACGTATTTGATGAACTCCACAAAAAATTATTAATCTATACGTATTTGATGAACTCATTACGTATTCAGTGAACCTTATTACATATTTAGTGAATACTAATAAATATTTAGTGAACCCCTCCAAAATTTATTAATTTATATGTATTTAATGAACTCTAGTATATATTTGATTAACGGATGAAAAAAAAAATTTGCCAACTCCGGCATTGGAGTATGACCCCAAAACAGAGGTCTGAAAAGAATAAAATAATTCTGAAATAATTTTTGCTGTACCCAACCAGCACTAGGAAAACGAACTGCCACCAGCACTAGGAAAACGAACTGCCACCAGCATTAGGAAAGTGAACTAAAAATCTCACTAATATTGTAAGAACTGGAATATAAAAAAAAATATAAGTGCAATCAAACTGGTAATATTACTAAAAGAGAGTCATAGAGGTATCTACCTTCGTTCGTTCCGCCAACTTTTATAAACAAAGTTAAACTGGCAACTATCATCATTACTTAATCTTGCAAATAAACATGTCACTGTCACAAACATATACACATTAATGACAAAATATTGTATTAGAATCAATAAGGCAGAAGTCAAAGAATTACGAAAAACCAAATAAGATCACTCAGACAAAAATTCTCAGGAAAAACACAAAATCAGACAAAAATCATAAAAATCAGACATGAATTAGAGATTAAAATTCACTTCACAAGAAAAAAACCCTTCCTCTTGTTGGCGTTTATTAAGGATAGTAGTGGCCAAGCAATGTAAATAGACTCAATCTTATTCAGCCTGTGTCTAAAGCTTAGTGAGCTTCTCTGGTTAATAAGCTTCAACAGTTAGAAAGTCAGTTAAGGGTGGTTATTGAGCTGTTATCGTGTAAAGCATCTTCTCCATGCTCTCTCATGCACGTAGCTAACTGTATTTTCTACTCTCTACTACCTTCCTCTCGACTAGCCTTTCTTTATATAGGGCTTAGTCAGATGATGGAATGATAATAAGAAAATACTTTTCTTAAACTTCTCTCTAGATTTTACAGAGATTCAGAGCAAGAAGAATGACAAACATCCATGGATGAGTTAAATTCCACCTGAAGCAATAGCACAACAAGCAACACAGCAACCACGGGAAATTTTTTTCCAATATTATTAACAGTGCAGTCTTTCTAAAGTTGGATAGGAACAATTACGTGTGTCGAGGTCTCAAGTGATACCAGCAATCTTGGGACATGGATGGGAGGATATTGTGTTCAATCCTAAAGAAAAGCCACAAAAAACATTAGAGAATGGATCAACAAACTCCGAGTTCAAGAATTGGGTAAGGAAAGACCAACTTTTACTAAGTTGTATGAGTTCTTCGATGTCAGAGGGATGTGTTCAGCAGATGTTTGGATCTCATTGGAAATGAGTTTTGCAAATCAATCTAAAGCAAGATTGATTTAGTTAAGAGGATCTTTACAAGGTACAATCAAAGAAACTTATAATCTCTTGGGATAAAATAAGAAGTTGTGCTTATATCCTAGTTGCTACTGGGCAACTAGTCTCAGAACCAGAACTGGTGATATATATTGTGAATGGGCTAGGATCTAAGTATGATATTGTGGTGGTAAGTATAACACCAAGAGCTGAAAATTTATATGTTGAAGAAGTTCATTATGTTAGAATTATGTCTATAAAGTAGAGTGTAATAACTATTTATGAGTATATAATTATTACTTTGACATTTATGTATTACTGAATTTTATGAATAAATTAAAAGTTAAGTGTTCGTAATTTACTTAAGTGCTGGAACTATTATCAACGTAATAAGAGTAAAGACCGAGCGGTCTTCCAGACAATCTCTTCTGAGATAGTTCAGAATGTCATTCGCAGTCTTAGTATCGAATGAGCAATTGAATCTAATTTTAACAGTTAGGTTAAACGAAAGGATGCTGGTCTCGGGGCATGAGAATGGAGACTCTAAGTCTCTAATAGTTAATTTAGACATATTATGAAACAAGTTAAGCAAGCCAGTAACCAATTAATTTTGAGCAAAGTCATTCATCTAGCTCTAAATCTAATTGTTACAGCTTAATGATATTTTCATAATTACCTTAATCCTGAGGTGAATACGAAATATTACTTAGTTACTTGCGATATTTGATATGCCAAATGAGTGAGTTCGAATTACCAGACAATACATCGACGATCGGAACCGCGATTCAATTATGTTGGAGGTTCATGATTCACAGTTATGCAATTCGTGGTAAGATAGCAAAAGCAACAATATCACCTTATATTTTATTGATGAGTGTGTGAATAAATAAGCTGGGCCTAGTACTCGATGACATGATTCTCTGAATAACATATGGTGATCTATATGAGACACTTCACTGATATGTTTTTTATTCACAGTCAATAAAGGAGTTAAGAAAATAATAACTAGAGGGGTAAATAATAATTTTACATCCCACTTTTGTTACTAAATTTCATGAGGGTAGTTTCATAAAGTATTATGTGGACTGTGAAATATAAATATTTATTTGCACCAACAGAAAATATAGCGCGCATAAATCGAGAGTTCTATCGGCATCAGGCCTATAGTGGAGTGGTCAATGTCGGGATTAAATAGATCAGAAATTTAGAGCGATAAATTAGTTGGGTATTTGAATCATATAGTTTTATTTATATGGGTCCGTTCGGTCTCAGAAACAACTCATAAGGGCAGGAATGAGAAAAATATCAAATGGACCAAAACGTGTTTGGACCAAGTCACAATTCCCGAGCTCATATATGATGAGTATCATCACTATTTTAGTGAAAACCAAAATTAATGTTCGAATTAATTATTCTTATATTATTTATTGAATAATTAGTAAAAAATTAATTAATTAATTAATTAATTGAGATCAATTTAACTCATCAATTTGAACATAATTTTGACTCTAAGGGAAGAAGTGAAAATTGCATATAAGTGTATAACGAATAGGGAATTTTAGTTTTTGGCATATAGGGGTATACCGGCAAATTCTGCAATTAAATATAAAAAGGTTGTAAACCTGACCCTAAGCTAAGCTAAGTGTTAGATTGAGAAGAAAACAGTTTCTTTTCCTCCCTCCCCCCTAAAAAAAACACTATTACCACCAAAATACAATTGGGAAGAGGAAAATTTTGATTTTTCTCTTCCAATCGTTATTTTGAGAGCCCACTCCGAATTTCTACTAATATCCTTCAGAGATTTACTTCTGATTCATACAGTTGGTTGTTGGTGCGAAGAACAATTACTAGCTCTGCGAAGAACGAAGAACGCGAGATAGAAATTGGATCCCGCCAAATCATAAATTCTCCATTAATTGAAAATGTGTAAATTGTTTCAATCTTTTCTCGATACATTTATATGATTATGCATGTTCATTGGTTAGTTTTATGTTTAAATGGGTTAAACATTTGTATGAATTGTTTTTTAAATTCTGGCCTTGAACTTGTCACAGTTCATTGATTTTTCATCAAAATCTAAAACCCAATCCAACAATTGGTATCAAAGCCTATGGTTTTTGAATACGCATTTTTAGTATTTAAACGTATGAATGGATGAATATGATGATATTGACATATAATTTTTTTATGATAGATATAAAGCATTTTTTAATGTATTTTATGAATGGATTGTGATTGATTGGCTCTAGGTATTATTTCTAAATTTTAGAATATATGTACGCCGAAATCGTGGTATAGGATTTTATGTAAATTCATTTTGCAAAAGTTGTATCGATAAATTTCATGTAAATTTGTCGCGAACGTATTCCGATCAAATCATCATACAAATCTCGAGAAATTGCACGAACCCTGAGGTCCACTTTCTGCCGCAGCGTCGTCTATCGCGCCATCGCTAGGGTTTGTGAAACCCGAGGTGGCAACATTTAAGGTTTAAGAAACAATAGGGTTTTTGGAAACCGAAGCGTGCGCAAGACCCTGTTAGGCCTTGGACTGGCATGAACCCATAAAGCATGTTAAGGTTTTGGACTGAGCAAGTGGTGTTTAGCACAAATGATTCACAGGAACTTAGAATTCGATTCCAACATCAGTTGGACAAGAATAAGAAATAATATCAGTTTGACAAAAAAATTATTTTGGACCAAGGCACACTTCCCGAGCTCATTTATGATGAGTACCATTACTATTTGAGTGAAAAGCTGAAATTAATGTTCAAATTAATTATTTTATTATTTTATAATTATTAGATAATTAGTAAATAAAAGAAATTAATTAATTAATTGATTGAGATCAATTTAATTCATCAATTTGAACAAATGAATTTGAACACAATTTTGGCTCTAGGGGAAGAAGTGAGAATTGCATAAAAGTGTATATGGAATAGAGAATTTCAGTTTTTGGCATATGGGGGTATATGGGTAAATTCTGTAATTAAATATAAAAGGGTTGTAAACCTAACCCTAAGCTATGCTAAGTGTTACAGAGCAGAAAAGAGTTCCCCCCCCCCCAAACACTGTTACCGCCGAAATATAGTAGGGAAGAGGAAAATTTTGGTTTTTCTCATCCAATCGTTGTTTTGAGAGCTCACACTCAATTCCTACCAATATCCTTGAGAGATATACCTCTGATTCTAATAGATGGTTGTTGGTGCAAAGATAAATTGCTAGCACTGCGAAGAACAGAGAACGCGAAATCGAAATTGGATCCTGCCGAATCAAAATTTTCCATTAATTGAAAAAGGTATAAATTGTTTCAATTTTTCTCAGTACATTTGTATGATTATGCATGTTCATTGATTGGTTTTGTGTTTAAATGGATTAAACATTTGTATGAAAAGTTTTTGAAATTCTGCCAATAAACTTGTCACAATTCATTAATGTTTCATCAAAATCTAAAATTTGATCCAACAATTGGTATCAGAGCCTATGGTTTTTTAATATGCATATTTAGTATTTAAACGTATTCATTGATGAATATGATGATGTTGGCATATAATTTTTGTATGCTAGATACAAAGCACGTTTGAATGTATTTTATGAATGAATCCCGATCAATTGACTCTAGGTGTTATTTTTCAATTTTAGAAATTATGTATGCCAAAATTTTAGCGTAAGATTTTATGTGATTTAATTTTACAAGATATGTATCGTTAAATTTCATGTAAATTCATCGTGAACGCATTCTGATTGAGTTATCGCAGGAATCTGAAGAAGCCACATGCACTCTAAGGTTTACCATTCACCATCATGCCGTGCCTCACGCCCTCACTAGGGTTTGTGAAGTCCTAGGCGGCAACACTTAAGGTTTAGTAAATCCTAGGGCTTTTGGAATCTGCATTATGCATGTTCTTTGATTTGTTTTGTGTTCAAATGGACTAAACGTTTGTATGAATATTTTTTTAAAATTTCACCCATAAACTTGTCACGGTTCATTAACTTTTCATCAAAATCAAAAATCTGATCCAACAAATGGTATCAAAGCCTATGGTCTTTGAATATGCATATTCAGTATTTGACGATATGTATGGTTGAATATGATGACATTGGCATATAATTTTTGTATGATAGATTCGAAGCATGTTTGAATGTATTTTATGAAGGGATTATGATTGATGGACTTGAGGTATTATTTTTAATTTTAGAATTGATGTACGCAGAAATTGTGGTATAGGATTTTATGTAATTTAATTTTGCAAGAGTTGTATCGTTAAATTTCATGTAAATTCGTCACTAATGAATTCCATTTGAATCATCGCATGAATCCTGAGAAGCCACACACACCCCGAGGTTTGTTGTTCCCCGTTACGTCATGGTCACGCCTTCACTAGGGTCTCGGCAGCAACACTTAAGGTTTTGGAAATCCTAGTGTTTTTGGAAACCCAAACGCGCGCAAGACCCTGTTGGCCATTGGACTAGCATGGACCCACCAAGTCTTTTATGGTTTTGGACAGAGCAAGTGTTGTTTGGCCCAAATGATTCGTAGGGACTTCGGGTTTGATTCCAACATCATTTGGACAAGATTGAGAAACAACATCAGTTGGACAAAAAATGAGTTTTGGACCAAAGTACACTTCCCGAGCTCATATATGATAAGTATCATCATTATTTTAGTGAAAACCAAAATTAATGTTCAAATTAATTATTTTATTATTTTTTAATTATTTGATAATTAGTAATCAAAAGAAATTAATTTAGTAACTGATTCAGATCAATTTAATTCATCAATTTGAACTGATGATTTTGAACATAATTTTGGCTCTAGGGGAAGAAGTGAAAATTGCATATAAGTGTATATGGAATGGGGAATTTCAGTTTTTGGCATATAGGGGTACATGGGCTAATTCCATAATTAAATATAAAAGGTTTGTAAACCTAATTCTAGCCCTAAGCTAAGTGTTAGATAGAGCAGTAAAGAATTTCCCCCCCTCCCCCCCCCCCNAAAATTCCCCCCCCCCCCCCCCCCCCCCCCAAACATTGTTGTCGCCGAAATACATTAGGGAAGAGGAAATTTTGATTTTTCTCTTCTAATCGTTGTCTTGAGAGTCCACACTCAATTTCTATCAATATCCTTGAGAGATATACTTCTGATTCTAATGTGTGATTGTTGGTACGGAGAGCAATTGCTAGCTCTACAAAATATGAAGAACGCAATTGCTCTCCGTACCAACAATCACACATTAGAGCTAGCAATTGCTCTCCGTTAACTGAAAAGGTATAAATTGTTTTAATCTTTTCTTCACAGGTTTATATTATTATACATGTTCATTGATTGGTGTTTAAATGGATTAACTATTTGTATGAATTTGTTTTAAAATTTCGCCCATGAACTTTTCACGGTTCATTAATTTTTCATCAAAATCTGAAACTCAATTCAACAATTTGTATCAGAGCCAATGATTTTTGAATATGCATATTCATTATTTAAACATATGTATGGATGAATTTGATGATATTCGCATATAATTTTTGTATGGTACATTCAAAGCATCTTTGAATGTGTTATATGAATGGAACCCGATCGATTCGCTCTAGGTGTTATTTTTCAATTTTAGAATTGATGTACGCCAAAAATCGTGGCATAAGATTTTATGTAATTTAAGTTTGCAAGAGTTGTATCGTTAAATTTTATGTAAATCCGTCGTGAAAGCTTTCCGATCGAATCATCGCACAAATCCCGAGAAGGCACTCGCACCGCGAGGTCCGCCACCCGCTTCCATGCCGTACACCGTGTCGTGCCTCACGCCTAGGGTGTGTGAACCCCTAGGCGGCAACACTTAAGGTTTAGGAAACCCTAGGGTTTTTTAAACCCTAGCGCACGCAAGATCCTGTCGGGCTTGGGACTCACGTGAACCCACCAAATTCGTTGATTTTTTTGGATTGAGCAAGTGTTGCTTGGCCCAATGATTCGTACGGACTTGGTCGTTGAAACGTTCCTGAGGTCCCATATGCAAACTTGGTCGTGTCACGAGGAGTGGTTTAGAGCCACTTTAGTGGTCCTCTCTTCGGTAGGAGAAACTTGATAATAGTGTCGTTTTGAGTCATTGAGTTGCTTGATAAGCTAAAGATTGTAAAGGAAGTGGTGAGGCAAGACCGTTCCTAGACGGAATGTTAGTTCAAATCAACCTTTACATTCGATGCGTTAGTTAAACACTTAGACCGAAGCACTTCAGAATCTCTCATAGGACCTAGTCAATGGGGCTACAGTGATCAAAATCATTGGCGATTAGTTGAGCTTGATGTAGTGATCAAAACCAAATGAGAAGAATTTTGATGCGATACGAGGTCACTTGGACGTTATCCCTAAATGAGACGAACTATCGTTATTGATCGTAACATCATGGAAGAAATATGTTTTTTTAAATTTTTTAAATATGTAAGTATTTCCATCAAGGATCATACTTTCCTAAGTGATTAAGTATTTATTTACACCAATTTATTCATTCTTTTCAGTAATCATGTCATTATTCTCACTCTCAACAATTTTGAATGCAAACAAATTGACTGGTGAAAATTATGTGGATTGGAAACGTAATCTCGATATCGTGCTGACAGTAGAAAAGTACAAGTTCGTGCTCACCACCCCTTATCCCCTTGAACCTATTGGTGAATCGACTACAGAGAAAAATGATGCATATGCTTCTTGGCTACGTTCTAATAAAATCAATTAGGAATGTGTTGCAAAAACAGCATCAGAACAAGGAGAATGCCACTGATATGATGTTGAAGATCACCGAAATGTTCGGGGTTCAAGGTAGTAAAGTCAAACATGTTGTTGTATGAAGCTTCATGAACTATCAGATGAAACCCAGAACTCCTATCAGAGAATATATGATGCTAAACATTAGTTATCTAAATGAGATGGAGATCATGAGAGTTGAGGTAGATGGTGAGACTCAAGTTGATATGATCCTTGAGACCATGCCAGACACTTTTGAAAATTTCAAACTTAATTATTCGATGTTTAAGTTGAGGTACTCTCTTTCAGAACTTATGAAGGAGTTACAAGCTTCCGAAACCCAGTTTCTGAAGGGCAAGAGGAAGAACAGAGAGGCAAACTTTATTGAAATTTATCCTTCCACCTCTGGCGCAAAAAAGAAACACAAGAGAGACTTAAAGAAAGCTAATAAGGTGAACTTGAAAGCTGTAAAAGGCAAGGGCCCTGTGAATGTGGACAAATCAAACAACAAGTGTAATCATTGCAGAGTTACTGGTCATTAGAAATGCAACTGCTCGGATTATCTCAAGGAGTTGAAATCCAAAAGTACATTACTTGTTACAGAAGCTTGTTATGTGACTGACTCTACTTTTTTATGGTTTGGAGACTCTACAGCCACTAACCATATTTGTTGTTCCCTGCAGGGGTTCAGGGAAAGTAAAAGGCTTAATGAGGGAGAGTTCAGCTTCCGTTGGGGGGAATGGAGCACTCGTATCGGCAGTATCAGTTGGAACTATTAAATTGTTATTTGAAAACAGTTATTTGGTTTTACGTGATGTTTATTATATAAATTTTTTTTAGAAAACTCTCATTTCGGTAGCTAGTTTAATTAAGCAAGGATTTTCTTTGGATTTCATTGATAATGATATTGGTATTTTTAGAAATGAATACTTAATTAGTACTGCATGCATGATAAATAACTTATTCTATGTAAAACCAAAAGTTCCAATGATATGTGATACTGAAGTAAATACTAATTTACAAAAGGATAGTAAAAGGTTGAAGTCAAACTGAATCGATCTAACATACTTATAGCACTTGGGTCTTGGTCACATTAGCCTGGACAAGATTAAAAGACTTGTAAAGGATGGTCATTTGCAAACTTTAACTGTGGGATCACTACCCATATGTGAATCCTACATAGAAGGCAAAATGACCAAGAGACTCTTTTCAGCGAAGGATGAAAGAGTCACCCAATACCTCGAACCCATATATAGTGATGTATGTGGGCCATTGAATATCCAAGCAAGATGAGGTTATGAATATTTTGTAACTTTCAAAGATGACTACTCACGTTTTGAACATATTTATCTAATGCGCCAAAAGTCTGAAACCTTTGAAAGATCAGAGAGTACAAGGCTATGGTTGAGAAGAAATTAGAGAAATAAATCAAAACACTACGATCCGATTGTGGTGAAGAGTACTTGTTAGGAGAATTTGAAGACTTTCTTAAGGAAGAAGGTATTCTTTCTCAACTTACACCACCTCACACTCTAGAACAGAATGGTGCGTTAGAGAGAAGGAATCAAAGTGTTGGATATGGTTAGATCCATAATAAGTTATTCATCCCTTCCAGATTCATTCTGGGGATATTCCTTGGAAACAACGACATATATTCTGAACCAAGTTCTGTCAAAGATGGTGCCTAGTACACCATGTGAAAAATGGAGTGGATGAAAGTCGTCCGTAAGCCACAATAGGATATGGGGAATCCTGGCACACGTACTGAGATCAAAGATAGGAAAGTTGGCCAATCGATTAGAATTATGCCTGTTTATAGTATATCCCAAGGGAACAAAGGGATATGTATTTTATAGTTTAACCGACAAGAAAACATTCATGAGCACGAATGCGTGTTTTCTTGAAGAGGACTACATAAGAAGTCTGAAGTTGAGAAGCACACTTGTCCTAGAGGAATTATTAAGTGGGAGGACAACAACTCTCTAATCAAGACTGGTCCCAATTCAATAATGGAAGAACCATAGCAGGAGTCGGAGCCTATGGAGCCTCGACATAGTGGGAGGGTTTTGATACACCTGACATGTACATGTCTTATGGAAATGCCATGCCGGTGGTCTCAGATAAGGATCATGTTGAACTTATTTCCTACTCGTAACATATGGCTGGTTCGGAAGCAAACCTATGGCAAGACACCATGAAGGTCGAGATATAGTCGATGTACTTGAACGGAGTCTGGAAGCTTGTTATCATTCTGAAGGGGTAAAACCCATAGGGTGTAAATAGATTTATAAGAATAAGAAAGATATGAATGGAAATGTGGAGACATTCAAAGTTAGGCTTGTAGTCAAAGGCTATACCCAAAAGGAAAGTATTGACTATGAGTATACCTTCTCGCCGGTGGTCATGCTTAAATCCATCTGAATCCTCATGTCCATTATTACTGCCCTTGATTATGAAATATGGCAGATGAACGTCAAGACTGCTTTTCTGAATGGCAATCTTGAGGAGCGCATTTATATGACTCAACCAGATGGGTTCATGGAGAAAGGCCAAGAGGTTAACGTTTTCGCACTGCTGAAGTTCATTTATGGACTTAAGCAAGCGTCCCAATCGTGAAATATCATATTCGATGAAACTACCAAGAACTTCAGTTTTGAGCAGTTGGTGGATGAACCCTGTGTATATAAGCTGATACACGAAGGAATGTGGTTTTTCTGGTCTTGTACGTGGATGATATTCTACTCATTGGGAATTATGTAGGAAAATAGTATAATGTCAAGATTTTGGCTTGCAAAACAATTTGATATAAAGGGTCTGTTGGGGTAATGCCCTCAAAGCATGTGTATTGACATTTTAATTTGAAATTTATTGGAATTACATTTTTTCTCATAATTGTTCTTTAAAATTATTATTGAATAATTTATATAAATATCATAAAATTTCATATTCATTAATGAGACTATGATCTAGTATTAGTACGAGAGGATTAAGATCATAGATAACGAATAAAATTATCAGCAACATATTAAAGTATGAAATCTTTAATGAATGGTTGCTATAATGGTTCACTAAGCATTATGAATGCATGCGATCTAGATTCGGATCATTGATGTAGATAGACATCTTAGAGAAAATATTTTATATAATAAGATTATATATGACAAGATAGATGTGAATGAATATTTTTATTAACTTGTCATTTATTATAAAGATTTGATACACATCAATCTGATGATCATATGTAGATCAGTCAGAATCCTGAGTAGTCATGAACTCCTATACATGTCTACTGCTCTAATGTACGAACAAATAATTGGAGGACAGAACTATATAAAATGATTATATCAATGGACTACACGAGAATACTCTGTAAATACATTTTATAATCTCTAAGAGTGCAATTTCATATTTATAGTGGAGTAATAATGAAATTAATAAAGAAGATTATTTAATTAAAGAGTTTAATTAATAATTTAGTTTACTGGAGCTTAAGATTATAGGTCTATGGTCCCTAAGTCACCTCTGTACTACACAGTCCAGGGTATGAATATTTTAGGACCTGAGAAAATGACTAACTTGCAAAAGGAATTATATTTCTAGGGCAAATACATAATTATGTGTGATTAATTAATTAAGAATTAATTAATTAAAATTATTTATATTAATTTTTGGAAATTATATACAAATAATTATATCGATTAATTTTTTTAATTATCGATAAATAAGACAATATATCTAATTTGTGATATTAGATAATCTAAATTTCTTATTAGATAATAATTCAAAATTTGAATCAACTAAATCCGTTATTTGTGAACTAACAGATAAACTAGTTGGTAGGGATAATAAGATAAGTTAATATTGAATTAAGTGATATATAGATATTTATTTGATTAAAATAATTAATTAATTTGCAGAAATTATCACGTGGCATGTTGGAATGCCACATGTCAATCACTGATTTAACTGATAGGGATAATAAGATAAGTTAATATTGAATTAACTGATATCTAGATATTTATCTTATTAAAATAAATAATTAATTTATAGAAATTGTCACGTGACTTGTTGGACTATCACATGTCAACCACTGATTGAGAATCAGAAATTGACCGACTACTGTAGTGCCATGTGGCACTACAATTAGGTGTGCAATATTGTAGTGCCACGTGGTACTATATTAGTGCCGTGAATGACAGTGCCGTGAGGTATTGTGATATCTCACGGCACACGGCAGTGCTGTGTGACACTGCAGTTGTGCACAGTTATAGTGGGTCTCACTATAATGGTAATTTTGATTAATTTTTATTTTTTCTATATCCCTAAAAAACTTGGGGTTCCTAGAAAATATATATATATATATATATATATTATTCTATTGGAAACAATGTTGATTAAGTGTGCTAACAACACAGTTACTATCAGGGTGAAACTCTTTGAGATTAAAAGTTAATAAAAAAACTCTGTGAGAGTAATCATTGCATTCTGTCAAAGATTAGTCTCATAAAATTATTCCTTCTCCAAAAATCTTCAAATCTCATGTGTTGAATATATCTAGAAGCAAAAAAGTGTTCTCGCTATATTTTATGTGCCCACACACATCCTAGTGTGTTTGACGATTGACTTGAAATATCTTAGTGTGGATCTCGAAGTTCGTTATTCGTGGGAATGGAAGATCATTGGTTCGCGAGGACGCTTGATTAGACAACAAGAGGTATATATTCTACATCAATGTATGTCTTCGATTTAATATATAAATATATAATAGATCCAATTGAAAAGATCTTTCAATAAAAAATTTTGTTTTGGAAACCGTAGCGTTGTGTTTATTTTCTTTTATTGAAAATGATTCATTTTTATAATTTTTTTAAAAACCCTCATGCTTCCACCGTGCGAGTGCCACGTTTCTAACAATTGGTATCAAAGCGGTCATTATATATTTGTATATTAAATATTATGTGGATGTTCTTGCATTGTTCATAATATATTTTGATATATATGAATGGATGGATGTTTTGTTTTTTGAATGTATGGTTAATGATGGATCGTTAATTGTATGGTGACTATGGGGTTAGGTTTTATTATTTTTTCTTAAATCTTGTGTAAACCATTTTGGGGCATATGAATTTTTATAATTATATTTTTAATATTATATTTTAATATTCCGATCACGAGATTACGAAGAACGCACGAGATGAACGAGGAGAAAAATGCAAAAATTGGAATTCCTAGGGAATTTCGCCACTGGCACAGGAAATTGGATTTCCGGCACTGACGCTGCCAGTAGTGGTCGGTGTCGGTGGGTGATGGTGGTCGGCGGTGGTAGATATGGGCGGCGGTGAGAGAGTCCTATCATCAGTGGCAATTGTTGTCACTGCAGGGAAGTTTACCCTATCCCTTCAATGTTTTACGACAACCCCTCTAAATTTTATCTTTTAAAATTTAAAATTAATGTAATTAATGTAATTTGGAAATTTATTAATTTTAATTTTGTAAAAGTTAAATTAATTGACTGATTGGGTTTGACCCAAGTTTGATAAGTCATTTTATTTTTGGCCAATCAAATTCAATATTTTGAAAAGATAATTATAGAGATTATTTAATTAGAAAAAAAAGTTTATTCTAATTAAAAAGATTTTGTTCAAATCTTGAAGATTATGAAGATGGACCTCTCATGGAGAATGAGCTATTTTGAAAATATGTACTCACGAAGTCCTCTTTATAATTTTTTTTTATATTTCAATGGTTGTAATTTAAAAACTACCTATAGTCACCCAGTTCATCATTGGTTTATTTAGTTGTTAAATAAATGTTTATTGATATGATTGACAACATGATCATGCATTAATCGATCACATGCCATACATAAATCCCCACACAGTTTTACTTGATCATGCATCTCGTTGTAGAACCACGACTGATTAGGAATTTTCTGATATGTTTATATGGATTGCTTTGTGAAATCAATTGCATGTAAACTGCTAGGTTTTAATAAGTTAAAACTTGGTAATCACGCCACTCTGAAGGCTATAGTAACATTTAGGATAACCAATTTTATTAAAAGTATTTTATTAAAGTTTGATGAATGTAATTAATTAGTTATTCTAAATTCAACTAATTTTGACTTAAGCTCTTTAGATTGTTAAATGAACTTAGACCAATTAGATTGGATTAACTATTAATTTCACATTAATAAGGTTATATTTTTAACTAGTAATTAATTGAAATTAACTGATTAGTTAAAATAAAAACACATTATCATAAAATAGTGAGTGGGAGAAGATTGACATGTCAATGTAACCTAAGGTCTCCATGATTAGTACAACATTATGAGGTACAGTGAGGGCCTCAAGATGACTTTTTTTTCATCCTCCTAAAGAATGTTTCGAGCTATATCAATGCCCGATTGAACTTCTTAATAAGATAGCAATAAGTGATGTAGTTTAGTTTTGATGACCCTAAGGTGGCATATTCTAAATAAAATCATGGAATCTGAAATAATGAGTTACATCACAAAGTCACAATTAAGCTTTGAGTGGGTGGTTGTGACTTGACCAAATTAACAATACATTATTGTTAAAAGAGAAAAATAGATAATTTAAGTTTTAATTAATAGGGATGAAAGTGACCCATAGACAGTCTAAGATTAATCTTATTGACTCTAAGACAGCATATTAATTGTTAGGTTGTTTTATCATGGATTAGTAAATGTTCAATATGTTGCATTCATGCATCACTTTTACTTTCCGAATTCAGGATATTTACTTCAATTATATTAAATTATGTATGTTTTATTTTTAAGTTATTATTATTTCTATCGTAGGCAATCCCATTACTTCTTTACTTACACTTGAGAAATTAAATGGTGAGAACTCCATAAGATGGAAATCCTACTCGAACATGTTGCTAGTTTATGAGCATAATGAATTTATTCTTACTAAAGAAAGTCCTCCAGTCAATATTTGGATTATTTACATAGGGGCTACCATTGGGGGCGAGGTAAAAGTTACCGAGAAAAACCCTTCTCCCTCTGTTTTTAGTAGTAACCAAAAGAAGAAAGAGAATGGTAAGGACAAAAGCAAGAATAATGATGAAAAGAAGGCTAAAAGGTCAACCGAGGGTGAGAAGAACAATATTGACAATGAACTCGCAAGAAAATATTTCCATTGTGGGGTTGAAAGTCATTGGAAGAGAAACTGTAACAAGTATCTCTCTGAAATGAAAAGAAAGGTAAATATGATTTACTTGTACTTGAAGCCTGTTTAGTGGAATATGATTTGTCTTCCTGGATACTGGATTCAGGAGCCACTAACAATGTATGTTCTTTTTTGCAGATGCTTGATTCGTCAAAGGAGCTGGCTGATGGCGAGGTCGATAGAAGGGTTGGTAGTGGTGCGCTCATGTCAACAAAAGCATTGGGGATAGTCTGCCTTAGTTTTAGAAATAATTATTTAATTTTAAACGATGTTTATTACATTCCTTGATTTTCGAGATATTTGATTTCTCTTTCGTTAATGCATAATAAATTTTTGAAGTTTCTTTAATTAATAATGAATTTATTATTTCAAAGAATTGAATCAATATTTGTCATACTAAAGTATCGAACAAACTATATATACTTAAATGGACTGAATGCTCATTAAATAATTCTGAATTATATAAAGTAGCAAATCCTAAATGTAACAAACGGAAAAGAGTTTTTCACGGTGATGATAACACGTATCTGTGGCATCTTACGTTGGGACATATTAATTTAGATTAAACAGCTTAACAAAACATGGTGCTTTGAGAGAACTAGAAGTTAAGACTTTTCATGTTTGTGAATCTTGTCTAGAAGAAAAATGAACAAAAGACCTTTCACGGGAAAAATGACCAAAGAACCACATGAGCTAGTACATAGTGATGTATGTGGACCGATCAATGTACAAGCTAGAGTTGGGCATGAATATTTCATGACTTTTATTGACAATTACTCAAGATATGGTTATACTTACCTAATGTATAGAAAATCTGAAACTTTTGAAAATTTTAAGGACGTTAAAGCTGAAGCTGAAGAGTAATTAGACAAATCACTAAATACACTTTAATTAGATCGAGGTGGTGAATACTTAGATTTAGAATTCAAGGATTATCTGTTAGAATATGATATCATACTCATCTCATAGCACGTGGAATGCCACAACAAATTGGTGCTTCAGAAAGGAGAAACCGAACCTTATTGGATATGGTTAGGTCGATGTTAAGCTACTAATCACTATCACTCACGTTTTATGGATATGCACTTCAAACAGCAACGTACATTTTGAATATAGGTTTTGAGTCTGTAAGCAAGACACTTTTAGAGTTATGAAATGGCTCCAAACCCAATTTATGTCATTTCCATATATGAGGGTGCCTAGCTCACATTCTTAGAACCAAAACTGAAAAGTTAGACTCAAGGTTAGAAGTGTGTATATTGTTGGCTATACTCCAGAGACTAGAGGAGGGTACTTTTATAGTTACAAGGATCAAAAGGTGTTTGTATCAAAAAATGCCACCTTCCTTGAACACAACTATATGGAAAACCACAAACCTTGAAGCCAAGTCGTTCTCGAAGAATTAGCGTCTGATGAGATCAGAGCACCATCATCATTAACTGATAAACGATAAATAATAGAAACCATAATTTTTATTCAGGAAACCCCGGTGCAATGTCGTAGTGTGAGGAATGTAAGACAACATATTCGCTATGAACTAGTGACACATGTCCTAGTGTCAAACACTGATAAGGATGAACCATTAACCTTTAAAGATGTGATAGATGATCCTAAAAATGAGAAATGACAAGATGCCGTGAACTAGAAAATGAACTCGATGTATTCCAATTTCGTATGACAACTTGTAGATCCACATGAAGATGTCAAGTCCATTGGATGTAAATAGATCTTCAAGAAGAAAAGAGGTACATATGAGAAAGTTGAGTCTTTCAAGGCACAACTAGTAGCCAAGAGCCATATACAATTGGAAGGAGTCGATTATGAAGAGACATCCTCCCATGTTACCTTACTAAAATCCATTTGCATCTTTTTATCCATCACCACTAGTTTAGACTATGAAATATGGCAAATGGATGTCAACACAGCTTTTCGAATGACTTTCTTGAAGAAAGCATATATACGATGCAACCAAAATGGTTTGTGAAAAAATGGGCAAGATCAGAAAGTATGTAAGTTGCTTAAATCTATTTATGGATTAAAGCAAACATTTAGTTCTTGGAATCTTACCTTTGATAAGATTATTAAATCATATTGCTTAAAGCAAAATGTTGACGAAGCTTGTGTTTATAAATACATCAAAGACAAGATAGGTGTTCTTAGTTCTTTATGTTGACAATATTCTACTTATTGAGAATGATGTAGAAACTTTGTCAAAGGTAAAGAACTGTTTAGTTGACAAATTTCAAATGAAAGATTTGGGAGATGCGAGCTATGTTATAGGCATACAAATCCTAAGGGATAGAAAGAACAAGCTCTTGACACTTTTCTAGGCATCTAATATTGATAAAGTTCTGGAGAGATTCTCTATGGAGAATTTTAAGAAAGGTCAACCATCGACCTGACATGCAATTTTCCTCTCTAAGAAGCAATATCCTAAGACACCACATGAGAAAGAGGATATGAGAAAAGTTCCTTATGCTTCAGCTGTTGGTAGCCTCATGTATGTGATGTTTTATATGAGATGAGAAATCTGTTTTGCGGTGAGAATTGTCAGTCGTTATCAATCAAATCTTGGTTTAGAACATTGGATTGTAGTAAAGTACATTCTCAAGTACCTTAGGAGAACGAGAAACTATATGTTTGTTTATTCAGGTGGATATCTGAACCCGACTGGATATATTGATTTTGATTTCAATTCGACAAGGACAGTCAAAAGTCGATGTCTCGATGAGTATTCACCCTAGGTGGAGGAATTATAGTCTGGAGAAGTATTAAACAATCCCACATTGCAGATTCTATTATGGAAGTCAAATATAGAGCGGCTCGTGAAGCTGTAAAAGAAGTGATATGGCTCAGAAAGTTTTATATTGATCTAAAAGTAGTTCCAGATATGGACAGGCCACTGATCCTATACTGTGACAACATTGGAGCAACAAATAATTCCAAAGAATGATGAGTCACAAGAGGGGCAAGCACATAGAGAGGAAATATCATCTTGCAAAAGAGATCATGCATCGAAGGGATGTGACTATTATGAAGATAGCGTCAAATCAGAACCTGGCTGATCCTTTTACCAAGACACTTCCTATGAAATCATTTTAGGGTCATGTATAAAACATGGGGTTGAGAGAGATGTCACACTTGCTTTAGGGCAAGTGGGAGATTGTTGGGGGTAATGCCCTCAAATCATATGTATTGACATTTTAATATGAAATTTAATGAAATTACATTTTTCTTATAATTGTTCTTTTAAATAATTGTTGAATAATTTATATAAATATCTAAAAAAATTCATATTCATTAATGAGACTATGATATTGTATTAGTACGATATGATTAAGATCATAAATAATAAATAAAATTGTTAGTAACATATTAAAATATGAAATATTTAAAGAATGATTGCTAGTACAATTCACTAAGTATTATGAATGCATGTGATCTAAATCCATATGATTGATGTGGATAGACATCTTAGTGAAGTTACTTTATATAATAAAGTTATATATGACAGGACTGATGTAAACTAATATCATTATTAGCTAGCCGTTTATCATAAAGATTTAATACACATAGATCTAATGATCATATGTAGATCAATATGAATACTGAGTAGTCATGAATTCCTATACATGTCTACTGGATCTTTTCATTCTCTCGCTAAGGTTTGTTTGTAAAACATGATAGTGACTTTTATTTTGGAGATTCAGTGATGTGAATGGCTAGGAACATACATGATCTTACAAATTTGAAATTCAAGCTTTCCTAAAATATCATATATTGGTTCCCTTAAATGTTAATTCTAGAACTAAATGGTTATTGAGCTCAAATTTATAATACGATTATAAATTAGTCATTCACTACTGAATTAATGGTACTTAAGGATCAAGAGATAATTCGAAGGGTAAAATGATAATTTGAGTAACTCTAATTTACAAACCAATAATTGGAGGATAAAATTACATTTAAATGATTATATCAATGGACTACGTGAAAATACTCTGTAAATACATTTTATAGTGAAGAAATAATGAAATTAATAAATAAGAATAGTTAATTAAAAAGTTTAATTAATAATCTGATTTATTGAAACTTAGGATTATAGGCTCATTGTCCCCTAGTCACCTCTGTACTACACACTTTAGGGTGTGAATATTTCAGAACTAACTTACAAAATAAATTCTATTTTGGGGCAAGTACATAATTACGAGATAATTACGTGTGATTAATTAATTAAATTATTTATATTAATTTTTGGAAATTATATATAAATAATTATATCGATTAATTTTTTAATTATCGATAAGTGAGACGGTAAATTTAATTTGTGAAATTAGATAATGTTAAATTATTATCAGATAAGTTAATTTTAAATTAATTGATATCTCGATATTTATATGATTAAAATAAATAATTAATTTACATAAATTGTCACGTGGCATGTTGGACTGCCACATGTCATTCATTGATTGAGAATAAAAAATTGACGTGGACTACTGTAGTGTCGTATGGCAGTACAATTAGACATGCAATACTATAGTGCCACACGACACTACAGTTAGGCGCGCAATACTGTAGTGCTACACGGCACACTGTAGTAGTGCCTCACGTCACACTGTAGTAGTGCCTCACGTCACACTGTAGTTGTGCACAAATGCACTGGGTCATACTGCGATGATAATCTTATGGTTAATTATTATTTTGTCTATATCCCTAAACAATATGGGGTGCCATGAAAATACACACACACGCGCGCGCGCGCACACACACACACACAGAGACATATATATAGGGGCCTCGGTGCTGATTATGTGTGCTAACAACACAGTTGCTGTCAGGGTGAAACTTTCTGAGATTAAATATTAATCATAATGCTCTGTGAGAATAATCATTATATTCTCTTAGAGATTAGTCTCACAAAATTATTCCTTCTCTGAAAATTTCAAAATCTCATGTGTTAAGTACATATAGAGATAGAAAAAGTGTTCTTTCTATATTCTAAGTGCACACACATATCCTAATGTGTTTGAGGATTGACTTGGTAGATCTTTGTGTGGATCTCGAAGTTCGTTATTCGTGGAAACGGAAGATCGTTGGTTTGCGAGGACGCTTGATTAGACAATAAGAGGTATATATTCTATAGTCATGTATGTCTTCGATTTAATATATAATTATATAATGGATCCGATTTTAAAAAAAAGTTTTTATGTTGGAAACTGTTACGTCGCGTTTATTTTATTTTATAAAAAATGATTCATTTTTTTAAAACTTTATAAAAATCTCCAACGCTTCTGCCGCACAAGTGACGTATTTCCAACAACATCTTGAAGAAGTTGCATTTGTCCTAAGTATTCAAATCTTTTGAGATCAGAAGAACAAATGATTGGCACTATCTCAAGAATCTTATATTGATAAGGTGATGGGTCACTTTAGTATATAAGACTTCAAGAAGAGATATCTTCCCTTTAGGCATGGAGTCAGCCTCTCCAAAGAACAGTCTCCCAAGGCTCCTCAAGAAAAGGAAAACATGAGAAAGATTTCATATGCCTCTGCCATAGGAAGTCTCATGTATGCAATGTTTTACACTAGGCTAGATATTTGCTATGTCATAGGCATGGTGAGTCATTTCCAATCTATTCTAGGACTCAAGCATCAAAATGTTGTCAAGCATATCCTCAAGTATCTTAGGAGAATGAGAAACTACATGCTTGTGTTTTCAGGTACTAACCTGAATATTATGAGTTATATCGACTCCAATTTTCAAACGGACAAGGATTCCAAGAGATCCACATCAGGATCGGTGTTCATCCCGAATGGTGGAGCAGTGGTATGCAGAACCATCAAGCAATTTTACATTGCTGATTCTACCATGGAAGCTGAATATGTTGCTGCTTGTGAAGCTAAAAAGGAGGCTGCTGGCTTAGAAAAATCCTAAAAACTTTGGAAGTCATTCCAGATGTTGACAAACCCATGACACGTTATTGTGACAATAGTGGTGCTGTAGCAAACACGAAGGAACCGAAACGCTACAAAAGATCCAAACACATAGAGTGGAAGTACCACCTCATCAGATAGATAGTTTAGTGAAGAGGTGTTGAAGTAACACATATATTGACGTTTAACAACTTGACACATCCATTCACGAAGACTTTAAGTAGAAAATCTATTATGGTAATCTGGAGGGCATGGAGATGCGAGATTGTACATGCCTACTTTAGTCCAAGTGGAAGATTGTTGGAATTATGTCCATAAAGTAGGGTGTAATAACTATTTATGAGTAAATAGTTATTTCTTTGATATTTATGTATTACTGAATTTTATGAATAAAGGAAAACTATTATTAACTTAAGAAGAGTAAAGACCGAGCGGTCATCCAGACAAAGTCTTTTGAGATAGTTCAGAATGTTATTCGCAGTCTTAGGATCGACTGACCAATTGAATCCAATTATTACTACTAGGTTGAACCAAAGGATGTTGGTCTCGGGGCATGGGAGTGGAGACTCTAACGGTTGACATAAACATGTTTTGGAATATGTTGAGTAGACTAGTAACCAATTAGTTTAGAGCAAAACCGTTTATCTAGCTCTAACTCTAATTGTTACACCTTAATTATATTTTCATAATTACATTAATCATGAGATGAATATGAAACTTGACTTAATTACTTGCGATCTTTGATATGTCAAATGAGTGACAAATGAGTGAGATCGAATTGCCAGACAATACCTCAGTTGTTGGGACCGTGATTCAACTATGTTGGAGTTACGTGATTCACAGATATAAAATTCGTGGTAAGATTGCACAATCAACAATATCACCTTAAGATTTATTGATGAGTGTTTGAATAAATAAACCGGGTCTAGTACTTGATGACATGAGTCATTGAATAAAACATGGTGATATGTATAAGACAATTAACTGATATGTCTTTCTTATTCACAATCAATAAATGAGTTAAGAAAATAATAACTATAGGGGTAAAATGATATTAATATTCATAAAAGGTAATACCTTAAAATATTCTATGGACCGTGAAATATAAATGTTTATTTGCATCAACTGAAAATGTAGCACGCATGAATCGAGAGTTCTATCGGCATCGGACCTATAGTAGAGTCGAATGATGTCAGAATTAAATAGGTAAGGAATTTATGAAGATAAATTAACCGGATATTTGAATCTTATAGCTTTATTCATGTGGGTCCATTCAGTATTAGGAGTAGCTAATAAGGATAGGAATGAGAAACAACATCAGTTGGACTAAAAATGTGTTTTAGACCAAGACACATTTCCCGAGCTCATATATGATGAGTAACATCAATATTTTAGTGAAAACTGAAATTAATGTTCAAAATAATTATTTTCTAAATATTAGATAATTAGTAAATAAAATAAATTAATTGAGATCAATTTAATTCATCAATTTGAACAGATGAATTTGAACAGATGAATTTGAACATAATGTTGGTTCTAGGGGAAAAAGTGAAAAAATTGCATATAAGTGTATATGGAATGTGGAATTTCAGTTTTTTGATATATAGGGGTATATGGGTATATTCCATAATAAAATTTAAAAGGTTGTAAATCTAAGCTAAGCTAAGTGTTAGACAGAGCAGAAAAGAGTTTCTCTTTCCCTCCAAACACTATTACCGCCAAAATACAGTAGGGAAGAGGAAAATTTTGATGTTCTCTTCCAATCATTGTTTTGAGAGCCCATACTCAATTTCTTTCGATATCCTTGAAAGATATACTTCTGATTCTAACGGGTGGTTGTTGATGCGGAGATCCATTGCTAGCTCTATGAAGAACGAAAGATGCGAGATAGAAATTGGATCCCGCCAAATAAAAAATTCTCTATTAATTGAAAAAGTATAAATTATTTCAATTTTTTTCGATTCGTTTATATGATTATGCATGTTTACTGATTGGTTTTATGTTTAAATGGATTAAATGTTTGTATGAACTTTATTTTTGAAATTTTTCCCATGAACTTGTCACCTCACGGTTGATTACTTTTTCATCAGAATCTAAAACTCGATTCAACACCGTCCTTATTAATGTGCTATAAAAGCAGATTGGAGAAGCATATGGCTGAAAATGAGAACAACATCAAGCTTTGTGCTAACATGGTTTCTAGTACAGGAAACAAGAAGTTCTTTAATGGAAACCAAAGATTTAGTCAAAATTAGAATAGAAACAAGAACTACACAAGAAATGGACTACAATAGTTCCAATGCAATAGAGGAAGTTTCAGTAATATAAGAGGTGGAAGAGGAAGAAAAAATGGCAATTTTAGTGGCAATCGAATTATCTGCCAACTTTATGAAAAGCCTGGGCACTCTGCTTTAGTCTGTTATTATAAGTATGAAAGAAGTCAAGCAGGTAATTCTTCTCAAGCTAATGGCTTCTCTGTTCAAAATGGCTATACTGGTTCAAGTAATTTTTTTGGGTGGAAATGGGACTTCTACTTATATGGTATCTCTTGCAGCATGTGTATCCTCTCATGATTCAAAATCTGATATGGTTTGGTATGCTGATAGTGAAGCAACCAACCATGTCAAAACAGATCTCAGCCATCTCAGTTTGGCTTAAGAGTATTCTGGAAATGAAAGGCTTGAGGTGGGAAATGGTAAGACTCTTCATATTTCTCATGTTGATTCAGCTTTGTTACCCCATAAGCATCACCCTCTAAAATTAAATTCTTTGCTTTGTGTTCCTAAAATAAAGAAGAACCTAATAAGCATTGCAAATTTTACTCAAGATAATGTTGTATTTATTGAGTTTCACTCTAATGTTTGTTTTGTGAAGGATAAAATTTGGGGAATCTTATGCTCAAAGGAATTCTTAAATATGGACTATACCTGTTGACATGCCCTTCATATCAATCTCCATCTATATTCAATAGTTGTGATCAATCTGCTTTACCTTTTGAAAATAAGAACTCATCTCAACTGTGTAATTCTTTTAGCAGTAATTGTATACTGAGTAAAAATCAGAAATTGTTTAGTTATGATATGTCAAATTTTACACATTTTGCTATGTGTAAAGTTCTTTCATGTAAAAGTTCTCCTGTTGACAGTAAAAAAATTGTTCAATGTTCATGATCATGTTTCATCTTCTTCTCTTAAATCTGATATGAATAACTCTAACTCTTTAAGCATAAACACTGGAAAATCAACTACTATACACACCTCAATTACTAATAATTTGAATATATGGCATAAAAGGCTAGGACATCCAGATGAAAGAGTTCTAAGACATGTTCTTCACTCTGAAATATGTACCAATTTCACACCAACAAGTCAATTCTACACCTCCTGCCAGAAGGGAAAATATCACAACTTACCTATCCATATCTCTAAAAATCACAAAACCCCCAGAACTTATCTATACTGACATTTGGGGTCTTACAACAAAAGCGTCTAAAGAAGATTTTTGATATTATATAAGTTTTATGGATGGTTATATCAAGTTTACTTGGATTTACCCTCTTAAGCTCAAGTCTGAGACCTTACAGACATTCAAAATTTTCAAACTTCTTGTACAAATTCAGTTTGACAACCACATTAACACTCTCCAATTAGATTGGGGAGTTGAGTTTAGACCATTTCTCTTTCTTGCAAGATAATGGTATTCATTTTAGGCATCCCTATCCATATATACAATAGCAAAATGGTGTTATAGAAAGAAAACATAGACACATCTCTGAAACTGGCCTTACCTTACTAGTTCAAGCATCCATGCCTATAAAATAATGATGGGAACCTTTTCAGACATCTGTTCACCTTATAAATAGACTTCCCACACCTGTTCTCTCTATGATTTCACCTTACAAAAAGTTTCTAAACCAAAAACCTGTATATAGCTTTCTTAGAAGTTTTGGATGTGCTTGTTATCCTCACCTTAGGCCGTATAATGCACATAAAGTTGATTTTTCACATTGATTTATGCATCTTTTTTAGTTTTTTCTATCAACCACTAAGGATATAAGTGTTTACACTCTTCATGTAGAATCTTTATAACCAAAAATTTCATTTTTGATGAGTCTTATTTCCCCTTTCAGCACATATTTACAAAACATGCTATGACAACTTATCACGCTTCTTGCTCTTCTAGTTTTCCTATTATGCTTATAAATGTCATGAACACAACTCATCACTCTTATGTCAACAATAGTTCATCTTTGAATACTAGTGCAACAGATATCTCTACTACTTCAAATTCTTCACAACAATTGCATCTAAAAATGATACAAATCAGACAGAATCTGGAGCCATGTTACCTTTTAACCCACCTTCTATAGCTCCCTTCCCAACCATTGATCTAAACCCTATCAGTGCTACTCCACCTACTAAGACATCTCATTCTAGCCATCCCATGATTACCAAGTCCAAAGTTGGTATATCCAAACCAAAAGCCTATTCTGCTACAAAATATCCTTTTTTTGTCACTCCCTTTTCCATCTGAACCTAAAACTGTTAAAGAAGCTCTTTCCAACCCTCACTAGAAACAAGAAATAGTTAAGGAGTATAATGCCTTGCTGAAGAATAATACATGGGTTTTCGTCCCCTACTCTCCTTCTATGTCCTTAGTTGGTAGTAAATGGGTGTTTAAGGTGAAGTTGAAACCAAGTGGTAGTATTCTCAGATATTAGGTCAAGTTAGTGGCCAAAGGATTCAACCAAACACCTGGGATATATTTCACAGAGACTTTTAGTCCTGTGGTAAAGCCTATAACTGTGAGGTTGATTCTTTATGTGGCAACTTCATTTTCTTAGAGTGTTAAACAGTTAGACATAAACAATGCTTTTCTGAACGAAACTCTACAAGAATCAGTTTATATGACACAACTAGATGGTTTTCAAGATGTCACGAGGCCTAAGTATGTTTGTCAATTAAAGAAAGCTCTTTATGGATTGAAGTAGTCCACAAGAGCCTGTTATGATAAACTGAAATCAACTATACTTCTATGGGGTTTTACTGCTTCTGTTTCAAGCACCTCTTTGTTTATTTACAAAACTTCTGCCATTACATTATTTCTACCAGTATATGTTGATGATATACTACTCACTAGCAACAATGTCACTATTACAGACAAGTTAATTCATGATCTGAATTAGAAATTTTCCTTGAAAGACTTGGGACAGGTTCATTACTTTCTTGGTCTTGAAATATCCAGAGATTCAACAGGTTTTCATATATCGTAGTCCAAATATATAGCTGATATCTTGAAAAAGATTCAATATGGAAGGAGCTAAACATTCACCTTCTCTTGTAAGTTCCACTTTGAAACTGTCTTAATTAGAGGTAGAGTCATTTGCTGATGTAAGATTGTTTAGGAGTACCATTGACGCTCTTCAATATTTGTCCATGGAAAGACCTGATATAGGATTCATAGTCAATAGACTAAGTTAATATCTACACAAACCAACCACCACACATTGGCAAGCTTGCAAGAGAGTTCTTAGATAACTCAAAGGAACTCTTACAGTTGGTTTATATCAATTCTGCACAATCCTCACATTACAAGCTTATTCAAACTCAGATTGGCTAGGAAGTTTGGATGACAGGAAATCCACTGGTGTTTATATGGTTTACATAGGAAGAAACTTGCTATCTTAGTCTTCTCAAAAGCAAAATATGGTCTCAAGATCAAGCATTGAGAGTGAATATCAATCCATGGCCAATGCAGTAGTTGAGATTATGTGGATAAGTCTTCTTTCTGAATTATCCTTGTTAATAACTCAGCCTGCTATTTTTTGGGTTGATAATGTGAATGCCATTGCACTTGCCTCTAACCCTGTCATGCATGCCATGTCTAAACATATTGAGTTGGACATTCATTTCATTCATGACAGAATGCTTCATAAACAACTTCAAGTGAGATATGTCCCTTCTATTGATCAGATAGCATATCTACTGACCAAATCTTTATCAACACCTCAATTTCAGTATTTGATGACCAAGTTCAAAGTGGTTCATCCCCCCCCCCCTTCCTTTGAAGGGGGGGGGTTATTATGGATAGTAGTGGCTAAGCAATGTAAATACACTCAATCTTATTAAGCTTGTATCTAAACTTAGTGAGCTTCTCTCGTTAGTAAGCTTCAGTAGTTAGGAAGTCAGTTAAGGGAGGTTAGTAAGTTATTATCATGTAAAGCATCTTCTCCATGCTCTCTTGCACGTACCTAATTGTATTTTCTACTTTTTATTGCTTTCCTCTCGACTAGCCTTTCTATATATAAGGATTAGTCATCTCTTGTAATAGATGATGGATTGATATTAAGTAAATACTATTCTTAAACTTCTCCTAAGATTTTACAGTATTGCACGTACGGAGGGCATTCCTGCGTTTGCTTGGTTTAAGTTTACTACTTGAGTATCTTAGTGCTACTATTTTGCTCTATTTTTTGTCATTAATTTTAGGGTCTCTTTCGTTTTAAACCGACATTCAAGACTGATGTTCTCGATCCAAATTGGGATCTAGATCCTTGTTAGGACAAATGATTTGATCTATCTTAGATCCCCCTCCTATGGAATCTTTTGTTATTTGAAACTTGTCAAGTATTTCGGCCAAGTACTCTCAATAATCATTTATTGATTTTCTAGGATGAGGGCTGTCAAAAGATGAGTAAGAGATGGAGAAGGTATCGAAACCAAACAAGACTAGAAAGAACATGGGAATCACAAGTCATACGAGTGCTTTTGCCTGATAGAGGCATCATAGTGTTTTGCATCAATCTGTCTACTGCAGTTTCCTTGAGAGAAAGCTCACTTTTAAACTTTTTTGATTTGCTGGTTAAAACTTCATTCTTGTGAAGAAAGCCAAAAAGGTTCGAGATAGATGTCTTTGAACCATTGCAGAAGAGATCCAAATTTCACTCTTTCTCCCACATATTCTCCCTGTGGGGCTTGTTCTCTCTTCAACTCAGCTCTTTATAAATATGCATTTATATTAACTGGTGAACCTTAAGATGATTAATTACTATTCAAATGCTTCTGTGTCTTCTTGCTGAAGGAAGAAATTTGTTACATCAATAAACTAATCAAGTCAATAAATTAGTTATGTCAATAAATGAATTACTAAAACAATAAATCATATTATCAGCGTGGTGTATTTAAATTATTACATAATGGAAAGTTATAAGTAAATTATGCTACTACCGAAATGCCAATAAGTTATTTATTTGTTTTGTTATAAATGAAGTTGTCTATCTATTTTTTACGAGATGTTAGTAAGTTATTTACAGCTCGTAAATTAGTAATTTTGAATACAAAATTTGCACCACATCAGCCACAGTAGTGAGCGCACTACCATTCGTAGTACTAACGCGTACTACCGTGCGCAAATGCGAAGTAATGATGCGTGAGAACAAAAAGTCTGCGATTTTTTACGGGGACATATTAGGAAATAGATAGTCGCAGTCTTCACTAATGATGTTGGATCACCTATTATTTGTTACATAGATGGCTCAAAAGAGTTGTGTATCAAATGTGGGGAGGAGTATCATGAACTATGCAAGGAGTTGGACGAGCTGAATGACCTTCCCAAGGAGTATAAGGTTGAATTTAGATACAAAGGCCTTGGATAGTGAAGGTGGAACTAGAAATGGGGAGGTCCGAAAGGAGAATAAGGTTGGGTTGAGATACTAAGGTCTCAGATATTGAAGGCAAAATCAATGTCTCAAATGGAAAAGAAGGCTAAATTTCCAAGGGCATAGCTAACATAGTTATTAAATGTAGAAAGCAGAGTAGAGAGAAAGCAGAGTAGAGAAAATAACATCAGTTGATATGGCTCAATTTGCATTTTAAAATAAGGTTGTAGCCTGAACCTTGAAAAAACCTATTCTGAAAAAGAAAGTTATGTACAATCTCAAGACGACCTATTCGAGGTCGATCTAAGAGATGAGAATGAAGAAGAAATTCCGTATGTTGAGTGGTTGTCGAAGGTAGTCACTGTAATAATTAAGAAAAATGGGAAACTTAGAAATATGTATGATTTTAATAATTTAATCATGGTTATTACAAAATATGAATACCCTATGTCTGAATGGTGTTTGATATCACAATAGCCTATATTCTAAAGTTTCAGAATGATGAAGCCAATGAACTGGCACAGACTGACCATGTTTTAAGGTCATTGACCCTGATGTTCGAGATCAGGAGTCATTCTGGGTAGATGTTTTTCTACTTGGATGCTTTGAACAAACTAGAATCCAAAACAATAATCGGAAAAGTTCATGAAGGGATCTGTGCATCTCATCAAGCTAGAAACAACAAGAGATGGTTAACTAGACGTCAGGGATACTATTGGCCAACCATGAACTATTGAGACATGCCCCTCAAATTGAATTGCACACATTATTATTAAGACTTGGCCTTTTCGAGGATGGGAAATTGACATCAAAGGGAAAATTTACCCTCTATCAGCCAATCAACATGGTTTCGTCATAGTAGCAACTCTCATTACTTTACATATTTGGGATTTAACCAACCATAGTGGTGGAGATCTATAGTTTTATTTTTCTTAATGGGCAATCCTTTGAAAAAAATGGCAGAAAACAAATTTACAATTACTTGATGTATAGAAAAGAAATTTATCACAATTTCTTTTACGTGGCTTCAGGTTCTGCATAACATTACCCATGTAATGGATAGAAAGATAGTTATATTGGGTTTTGATGTGAGAAATTGCTTCAAAAAGACCCTGAGTGTTAAAAAAGGAAATTCAGATATTTTGACTTTTTTCAATGAAATTGGACCTTTTATGGTGATGGATCACTCTCACATGCCGGGATTTTCTTTCTCAGAATGGATGTCGGGAGTTTTGGTGAACCTCACACGTATTTGGTGAACTCCAACACATATTTGGTGAACCACACACATATTTGATGAACTCAAGCATGAATATTGACCCGACATGGTAGAATTTTCTGATGAAATGAAGCACAAGTTGACGATTACAAATCAAGATAATATTTTGGGGAGGGATATAAATTATGTAGGGTGGGATTGAGACTTCTACAAATCCTAAAAGCTTGTGGTCTTCATTGAATTCAAAATAGGGTAGGATTAATACTCTAATAAACCAAAAAATAATCTTTTACCTTCAAAATTTTCAAAATTTATGTTTTTCATTCCAAACTGAGAGTAAAGAATTTGCAATATCTTTAGAGAAGATATATAGTTACTAACTTAACTGCGTGTTTGACCATATGTTTTTTTGTTGTTAAATTTATATTATAAATTCTAAAGGGAATGATGAAATATGACTTGAATTCATGATCTCTGTAATATAAGTGTGAGGATTTAATCAACTGCGTCAACCTAACATATGTCTAAATTTAAGTTGACTTAATTCAAATCGTTGAAAAACAATCCAACCATTAATCTTATAACAGAGGATCTTCTTGGTCCGTCTCCATTTTGAAAGTTCCAAATTTCTTGAATTAGCCAAAAGTCAAAGGTCAAGCAAGTGGAAGATAAAGAATATTGGATGGGTTTTCCTCCTGTGGTGACACCCCTGTAGGGTCGACAGGTTAGTCATGAAAAATAAACTAGGATATGGTTCCCAAATGCTGATATCCATCTATTTTATTAATATTATAGTAGCTCGCCAACTAATTATAATTAAGTCCATAATATCTTATCATATGCTCTACCTTATTTATCAGTGGATCTTATTTTTGGACGAAAGGTCTATTTGAAAATGCATTTCAGATAAAAGAGTGATGAAATTTTTTTCTTGGGAATAGGACTTCTTTAAGCTAAGAAATGTCATTTCTACCATTCTATTAAAAATAAGTCCAACAACCTAAAATACTTACATCTCTTATCTCCACAAATGAAAATCTTCTCTGGTTTACTCCTTGGCCGCCATATCTCTCTCTCCCTCTCTCCCTCTCTCCCTCCCCAACACCAAGCTCGCTAATGCCCTAAATGTGTTGAACTCCATCATCTCCACCACTACCGCGACTCCATCGTCCGTGACCTAACATTTTGTTGAGAAAATCCCCAAATTTCTTGATTGAAGCAAATTGTCCCCTTACTCAAGTGTGTCTGTTTCTTCGCTTTGATAAATATTTTAGAGAGGTTAACGTGCAAAGATTAAGACATTGATTGGAGAGTTTCATGATCATGAAACCATTATAAGTAAGTAATCATCTTAAAGTGTAAAAAAAGTAGGTTTCATGTGAAATAGATATGTTACTGAAAGCAAGAAAATACAACATGCAATCGTGGTTTTAGTTGATGAGTAAAGCATGAAATATGTATTCTATAGTATTTTCTCTTTATATTTATAGCTTTTGATTGTAAGTTTATGTACTATACTTTTGTATTTTCTCTCATATTAAGTGAATTGTAAGTTTATGTATGTTCTTCGATGATTGATTTTTCTTTATAGCTTTTGATTTTGGGATTTTTTGGATACATTGTTTGTGGTGGGTGTCTTAGTACATGGTCATGTTTCTTTCTTCAACCTTTTGATCGGCTTTGGAAGTTTATCAGTTACTCACTGCTTCTAGTGTCACGCTTTTATATGTCCTCTCTCTATGTGCCTCTCTTTCTAATTTCTTTTTGGTCTCGTGCTTGTAGTGTCATGGTTATAGTATATGGTTTCTTTCATCGCAGTGAGATGGCAGTTGAAGACATTATCTATATGGTTGAGTTTAGGGTTAAGAATCAGTTGTTGTATGAGGAACATAGTTCTCAGCTAGGTTTAAAGTATGGTACCTTAGTTCTTCTTCTCACTGTGATACTTTACTTTTGTTACGCATAGGAAGATGTTATATAGGTAAAGGCTTCCTCTTATAGTGTGAATGCCACCCATTTTTTATGGAAAATTACTTTTTGACTCAGGTGAATTATGTCGGAAGAATTAAATTTCAAAAAATTTAACTTCATTTTTCCTTATGCTTATTGAATATTCCAAGTTCAGATTATTTATTTTAGAATCAACTTGTACCTAATTTCTAGTTTAAAAAACAATGTCCCTAATTTTCCTAGGCCTAGACGTTAGATAGGCAAAAAACTTTTTTCTAAATTTGAGTTGGTTATTTAGAGAATTAAAAAATCTTCAACTTCACTCTGGATGAACAACCAACCATGTTACCTTAGTCATTTGGCCCATTAAGATAAAATACATATGCAATTAAATGTCTTTTACTTATATCTTGATCCATAAATTATTATTACCCTTCAATATTTCTCAATATACAATGTACTTTTATAACTTGTACGCTTGTTTATTCTACATTCATTTCTAAATATATAATATGACAAAACATTTTTATCTTCACCTAAACAAGTAAAAAAGTGCAAATTTTGAAATTGACGACTTCTAAATTAGTTTTATCTTTCTTATTTTGATTGCTATTTAGGTAGTTTGAAATAGCTCATTGTTGGACATAGTGTCCTCAAAGTATGTGTTTAAACATTTTTAATTTGAAATTATATTTTTCTTATAATTATAGATTAATATCTTTATTAACTTTATATAATCATTAATTTTTAAATCAGATTGACATGAATTACTGTACTGTCACACGGAACTACAGTGATACATGACACACTGTAGTGCCGTGAGTTAGTAGTGTCGTGAGGCATAACAGCTCTACACGGCACATTGCAGTGCCACGGCACTACAGTGCCACATTTATAAATAATTTGTTATTTTATGTACACCCTAAAACTTCATGAGCTTTGACCTAAAATATATATAGATATTATTCTATTGGCCTGAAAAAGAGTGCGTGATTAACTGATTGGAGCATTCACTGTGATTAAAAGTTAATTAAAGACTCTGTGAATACTCCAATTCTTTTTTAAAATATTTGTCTCACAAAAGTCCTTCTCCAAATCTCTAAATCTCATGTGTTGAGTACATCTAGAGACATAAAAGTGTCTTTGAATATTCTACGTGCCAACATACGTCCTAGTGTGTTTGAGGATTAGCTTGGAATATCTTGTTGTGTATCTCACAGTCTGTTATTCATGGAACCTCCAGTTCGTTGTTGGCAACGACGTTTGATAGACTACAAGAGATATAATTCATATATTTGTTTGTCCTAGATTTAATGTACAGATATATAATGGACCCAATGAGGTATAATTCTAAAAAGTTTTTTTTTTGGAAACCGTGGCTACGCGATTATTTTTTCAATCAATAAATTTTTTAAATAATCCGCCTCTGCTGCGCGCCTTGATTTCTAACAATTAATATTAGAGTGGTCTTTATATATGTATACATTAAATACTATGTGGGTGTTATTACATTATTCATTATATATTTTTATATGTATGAATGAATGAATGATTATGCTTTTTGAATGTCTGGCTTAATGATGAATCGTTAATTGATGGTGACTTTGGGTTTAGGCTTTGTTTTTTTTCTTAGATCTTATGTAAGCCGTTTTTGGGTTATAGGAATTTTTATAATTTTTATTTATTTTGAATATTATGTTATAATAATTGCGTACGCAAGAAGACGAAGGACGCACGAGACGAACGAGGAGAATAAAAGGGAAAAAGTGGTTGTTGGCACTAGCGTCGCCGACTTTTCAGCAGCAGAATTACCGCTGGAAAAATCGGCGGCTACTAGTGGCGCTGCCGTGAGGTACGTCGACGGTGGATGGGCAGCCGACGGCGGTGCTGGGAGTGTCCCATTACCACCGCAGTGTCAATCGTTGTCAGGGTATGTTTCGTAGATGCCATAATACCGTATTTCCCTATCCTCGTGATGTTTCTGGATAATCCTAGTCCTATCTTTTATCTTTTGATTTTTAAAAGGATTATTATCCATTTTAATTTTTTGAAAATAAAACTTAATTAATTAATTGGGTTTGACGTAGGCTTGTTGAGCCATCAAATTATTTTTTTTTACTATCAAATTTAATTAATTTTAAAAAGATAATTAATGAGATTATTTAATTAAGAAATTTTTTTATCCTAATTAAAAGGGTTTTGATCAAAGCTTGAAAATTATAAAGATGGACTTCTGGTAGAAAAGGAGTTATTTTAGAAATATGTATTCTTGAAGTCGACTTTGTAATTATTTCTATTTTTCAATGGTTAAAATTTAGAAATACTCAATAGTCACTCGATTCATTATATATTTATTTAATTGTTTAAGTAATGTTTATTGATTTGATTGATAAAATGACCATGCATTAGTCGATCACATGCCATACAAGAAACCCCACATAGTTTTATTTAATCATGCATCTCATCAGTAGAAACATGATTGATAATGACTATCCTATTGTGTTTATATGGATTACTTTGTGAAATTAATTACACGTAAACTGGTAAGTTTTAATTAGTTAAACTTGGTAATCACACAACTCTAAAGGCATGCGCTTACTTAAGCCTTTAGGATAATTGACTTTAATTAAAAGTGTTTTATTAAAGTTAAATGAATGTAATTGGCTAATTATTCTAAGTTCACCTAAATTAGTCTTAGGCTCTTTAGAATGTTAAATGAACTTAGACCAATAATATTGGATTAATAATTAATTTTACAATCATAGGGTTATTTTAACTAGTAATTAATTGGGGATTAATTGATTAGTTAAAATAGAAACACATTAATTATAAAATAGTTAGTGGGAGATGTTGAAATATCAATGTAACATATGGTCCATTATTAGTACAACACCATGAGATACAGTGAGAGCCTTGATATGACTTTGTTTCATCCTCCTAAGGAAGGTTTTGAACTGTATGAATATCAAGGTTGAACTTCGTAAGAAAATAAGACTAAGTGATATAGTTTAGACTTGACTGACTCTAAAGCGACATATTATAATCAAGTCATAGAATCCAAAATAATGGGTTACACTCATAAAGTCACAATTAAGTTTTCAGTGGATAATTGTGAATTAGTGATACCTTATTGTTAAAAGAGAAAATATGAGATTTTAAGTTTTGATTAATAAGGATGAGAATTTCTCATAGATATTTTAAAACTAATCTGATCGACCCTTAGGCGGCACATTAATTGTTAGGTTATCTTATCATGAACTAGTAATCGTTAAGTTTATGTATTTGATATGTTGCATTCATGCATCACCTTTATTTTCAAATTTTTTGATATTTATTACATTTATATTGTATGATGTATGTATTATTTTTCAGTTATTATTATGTCTACTATGGGCAACCCTATCACTGCTTTACTTGCACTTGAAAAACTTAATGGTGACAATTTGATAAGATGGAAGTCAAATTTTAAATTTGATGCTTATTTGTGAGAACCATAAATTTGTTCTTACTGAGGAATGTCCTGAGGAGCCTGTTGCCAATGCCCCTAAGAATGTTAGGGAAAAGTTTGATGCTTAGATTTAGTCCAACAATAAAGCTAAGTGCTACATGCTTGTGAGCATGAATGATGTTATGAGAATAAAACATGAAAGCATGAAAACTGTCTATGAGATTATGCAATCTTTATAGGCGATATTTGGGTAGCAATCTCATCAAAGACGTCATGAGGCTACTAGGAGCTACATGAATACTAAGATGAAGAAAGGTACTTTTGTGCCTGAACATGTTTTGAACATGATCAACATAATGCATGAGACAGAAATACATGGAGCTACCATTGATGAGCGAGCTCAATCATCATTATACTTGAATCGCTCACGCCTACTTTTTTTGTGTTCACTACCAACTATGCTATGAACAATTTGCGATTCAACATGACCTAGTTGCTGAATGAACTGCAGACTTTTGAAGAACAAGAACGACAGCAAGCCCAAGCGAAAAAATTTCCATTGTGGGGTTAAAGGTCACTGGAAGAGAAACTGTAACAAGTATCTCTCTGAGCTGAAAATGAAAGGTAAATATGATTTACTTGTACTTGAAACTTTTTTAATGGAATATGATTTGTCATCCTGGATATTGGATTCAAGAGTCACTAACCATGTACGCTCTTCTTTGCAGATGTTTCCCTCGTCAGGAGACCTGGCTGATGGTGAGGTGATAATGAGAGTTGGCAGTAGTGCGCTCGTGTCAGCAAAAGCATTGCGACAGTCCCTTTGAGTATTGGAAATAGTTTTATTGTTTTGAACAATGTTTATCTTATTCTTGGATTTTTGAGAAATTTGATTACTTTTAATAATAATCAACTTATTATTTCTAAAAATGGATTCGATATTTGTCATGCAAAAGTTTCGAACAGATTGTATCTGTTTAAACCGACTGAACGTGCGTTAAATAGTTCAGAATTGATTAAAGTACCAAATCCTAAAAGTAATGAACGACAAAGAGTTTCTCATGATGATGACACGTATCTATAACATCTTAGGTTGTGACATATTAATCTAGATAGATTAAACCGGTTAACAAACCATGATGCTTTGAGAGAGCTAAGAGTTGAGACTCTTTTACTTTGTGAATCTTGTCTAGAGGGTAAAATGACTAATAGACCTTTCACTTTAAAGGGTCAAATAGCCAAAGAACCACTTGAACTAGTATATAGTGGTGTCTGTGGATTGATCAATGTACAAGCTAGAGGTGGGTATGAGTATTTCATCACATTTAATGACGATTACTCTGGATATGGTTATACTTACCTAATGCATAGAAAGTGTGAATCTTTTGGAAAGTTTAAAGACTTCAAAGTTGAAGTTGAAAAGTAGTTAGGTAAATTTTTGAAAACACTTCGACCAGATCAAGGTGGTGAATACTTGGATTTAGAATTCAAGGATTACATGCTGGAGTTTAGCATTCTATCGTAACTCATAGCACTTGGAATGCCACAACAAAATGGTGTTTCAGAAAAGAGAAACCACACCCTATTTGATATGGTTAGGTTGATGTTAAGCTACTCATCACTAGCACTCACATTCTGTAGATATGCACTTCAAACAACAACTTACATTTTAAATGCAGTGCCTTCTAAGTTTGTAATAAAGACACCTTTAGTGTTATAGAATTACTCCAAACCTAGTTTGCGTCATTCCCATATATGGGGGTGTCCAGCTCACTTTCTTAGACCTAAGACTAGAAATTTAGACTGAAGGTCTGAAGTGTTGGCTATACTCCAGAAATAAGAGCTGGGTACTTTTACAGTTACAAAGATCAAAAGGTGTTTGTATCGACAAATGCCACTTTCCTTGAACATGACTATATGGAAAACTACAAACCACGGAGTAAATTAGTTCTTGAAGAATTAGCATCCGATGAGATCAGGACCACCTTCATCATTAACTAATAAACGAGAAATCACAGTTCCAATTCAGGAAACGACGGTGCAACGTCGTAGTGGGAGAGTTGTACGGCAACCTCTTCGCTATGAACTAGAGGCACATATCTTAATTTCTGACAATGATAAGGATGATCCATTAACCTTTAAAGACATGGTGGAAGATCTTAAAAAGGAGAATTGGCAAGATGCCATGAACCAAGAAATGGAATCGGTGTATTCCATTTTTTTCTAAAAACTTGTAGATCCACCTGATATGTCAGGCCCATTGGATGTCAATGTATCTTCAAGAATTAAAGAGGTGCAGAAGAAAAAGTAGAGACTTTCAAGACATGGCTTGTAGCCAAAGGCTATACACAAAAGGAAGGAGTCCATTATGAAGATATATTTTCTCCCGTTGCCATGCTAAAATCCATCCGCATCCTTTGATATATAGCCGCTAGTTTAGACTATGAAATATGGCAAATGGATGTCAAGACAGGTTTTTTGAATGACTCTCTTTTGAGAAAACATTTATACTATGCAACCAGATGAGTTCATGAAAAAGGGGCAAGATTAGAAAGTATGCAAGTTGGCTAAAACCATTTATTGATTAAAGCAAGTATCAAGATCTTGGAATCTTACCTTTGATAAAAATATTAAATCGTATGGTTTCGATCAAAATGTTGATGAAGCTTGTGTTTATAAAAATATCAAAGATAAAATAGTGGTTTTCATAATTTTTATGTAGACTATTCTACTCATTGGGAAAGATGTAGAAACTTTCTCGAAATTAAATATGTGGTTAGCTGAGAAATTCCAAATGAAAGATTTAGGAAATGTCAGCTATGATCTAAGCATCCAAATCCTACGGAATAAAAAGAACAAGCTCTTGAAACTTTTTCAAGCATCTTATATTGATAAGGTGCTGGAGAGATTCTCTATAGAAAAATCCAAGAAAGGTCAACTACCTATCATGCATGAAATTTTCCTTTCTAAGGAGTAGTGTCCTAAGACACCTTAGGAGGAAGAAGAAGATATGAGAAAGTTTTCTTTTGCTTCAGTTGTTGGTAATCTCATGTATGTAATATTGTGTAGGAGACCAAACATCTATTATGTAGTAGGAATTGTCAGTCGTTATCAATCAAATCTTTATTTAGAACATTGGATTGCAATAAAGCACATTCTCAAGTATCTTCGTAGAATGAGAAATTATATGCATGTTTTTTCATGTGGAGACCTAAACCCCACTAGATATACATATTCTGATTTTTAATCAGATAGGGACAACCAAAAGTCGACGTCTGAATCAGTATTCACCCTATGTGAAAGAGATGTCTTCGGAATAAGTATTAAACAATCCAGTATTGTAGATTCCACTATGGAAGATGATTATATAGCGACTTATGAAGCTGCGAAAGAAGCAAAATGACTCAGAATGTTCTATACTGGTCTGAAAGTAGTTTCAGATGTGGACAAGTCACTGATCATGTACTGTGACAACGGGGCGGTAGCTAATTCTAAAGAAACGAAGAGTCAAAAGAGTGGCAAGCATATTAAGAGGAAATATCATCTTGGAAAAGAGATTGTGCATTAAGGGGACGTGACTATTATGAAGATAGCGTCAGATCAAATCCTGACTGATTCATTTACCAAGACACTTCCTGTAAAGTCATTAGAGGGTCATGTGCAAAATATGCAGTTGAGAGAGATGCCACATTTTCTTTAGGGAAAATGGGTGATTGTTCGTCATAATGCTCTCAAAACATGTGTTTAGACATTTTTAATTTGAAATTAATAAAACTACGTTTTTCTTATAATTATTTTTTTGAATTATTGTTGAATAATTTATATAAATATCTAAAATTTTCATATGCATTAATGAGACTATGATCTTGTATAAGTACGAGAGGATTAGCATTATAGATAATGAATAAAATAGTCTGAAACATATTAAATTATAAAATCTTTAATGAATGGTTGCTAGTACGGTTCACTAAGCATTTTTTGAATGCATGTGATCTAGATCTGGATCACTGATGTGGATAGACATCTTAATGAATGTACTTATATAATCAAATTATATAGGACCAGACCGATGTGGATTTAATACACATCAATCTGATGATCATATATAGATCAGTCCGAATCATGAGTAGCCATGAACTCATATGCATGTCTATTGGATGTTTTGATTCACTTGTAAAGATTTGTTTGTAAAACATACTAGTGACTTTTATTTTGGAGATTTAGTGTTATGTGTGGCTGGGAACATAATCTTACAAGTTTTAAAATCTAAGATTCTCTAACGGGTCGTATATTAGTTCATTTAAGTGTTAATTCTGAAAATAAATGGTTGTTGAGCTCAAATTTATAATACAATTATAAATTAACCATTCCCTGGTTAATTAATGGTACTTAAGGATCAAGAGGTAATTAAAAGGGTAAATCAGTAATCTTGACTAACTCTAATTTATGAACGAATAATTGAAGGACAAAAGTACATGAAATTATTATATTAATTGACTACACGAGAATACTTTGTAAATACACTCTATAATCTCTAAGAGTGCAATTTCATATGTATAGTGGAGTAATAATGAAATTAATAAATAAGATTATTTAATTAAAGAGTTTAATTAATAATCTGATTTATTGAAGCTTGAAATTATGGGTACATGGTCATTGGGCCAACTCTATACTACACACTATAGGGTGTGAAATATTTCAAGATATGAAAAAATGACTAACTTGTGAGAAGAATTAAATTTATGGGGCAAATATATAATTATGAAATAATTACATGTAATTAATTTTTTAAGAATTAATTAATTTAATTATTTATTATAATTTCTGGCAATTACAATTAAATAATTATATCGATTAATTTTTGTGTTAATCAATAAGCGAGACATCATATTTGTTTATGAAATTAAATAATGTTAAATTATTATGAGATAACAATTTAAATTTGAATTCAACTAAATCTGTTATTTGTGAAATAACAGATAAATTAGTTGATAGAGGTGATCAGATAAGTTAATTTTAAATTAACTCATATCTAGATATTTATATGATTAAAATAAATAATAAATTTGGAAAAATTGCCATGTGGGATGTTGGACTGCCACATGTCAATCACTAATTTTTAAATCAGAGATTGACATAAGTGATTGAAGCATTCACTGTGATTAAAAATTAATCAAAGTCTCTGTCAATACTCTAATTCTTTTTCAGAGTTTTTGTCTCACAAAAGTCATTATCCAAATCTCTAGATCTTATATCTTAAGTATATGTAGAGATAAAAAATTATCTTTGATATATTCTACGTGCCCACGCACATTCTAGTGTGTTTGTGAATTGACTTAGAATATCTTGGTGTGAATCTCGCAGTATGTTGTTCGTGAAACCTCCAGTTTTTTGTTGTCAATGGCACTTGATAGACTACAAAAAATGTAATTCATATCTTTGTATATCTTAGATTTAATGTATATATTTATATTGGATCCAATGAGAAAAAAAAATTGGACACCGTGACGACGCGATTGTTTTTTCAATAATAAAATTTTTAAATAAAATGCCTCCGCTGCGCGCCTCAATTTTCAATACTTATATCATCTTTTGTAACTCTACAATTTGTAGATTTTATCACATGGGTGCTTGAAACTATCACATGGGTGTTTGATTCTATATTTGCTAAACATTATTTCTTTTAACCAGTATAACTATTTTTATAGGCTATGAGAAAATGATCTTATAGAAGCAATTTTAAAGGAGGAAACTAAAAAAGTAGGCCTATTGAGCATGGACAAACTTTATATCTGATTATTGCGTAGATCTAATATTGTAGTATATTGGTTGAAAAGTGAGTTTAATCACTCTGAGACATTGATGTAAACAGTTATTTATCAAGTAGAAATATATTTAGAATGAATTTGAAAAGTTAATTGTATTGAAAAATTATGGCTGATTGTTGGAATTAGAAGATATATGCTTATGCGCAAGTAGATTTTCTTGATGTAAGTTCACCAAGTAGTGTTTATAAACTATTTGCATATATCAAGTAGTATTTAACATTCTGGACAAACAAAAAATAATAAGACAAAAGCTACTTGGTCTGAGCAAGTAGTTTTTTATAAACTACTTGCTTAGACAAAGTAACTTTTATACACTACTTGTTCAAACCAAGTAGTTTTTCATATTCTTTTAAACGAAAATGAAAAATGTAAAATGTACTTGGTTTGAGCAAGTCATTTTTATAAACTAATTGCTTGGACCAAGTATCTTTTGTAAACTACTTGCTCAGACCAAGTAGTTTTTATAAACTACTTGCTCAGAGTAAGTAGTTTTTATAAACTATTAGCTCAGACCAAGTAGTGTTTAACATTCTGGACAAACAAAAAATAATAAGGCAAAACCTACTTTATTTGAGCAAGTAGTTTTTATAAATTACTTGTTCAGACCAAGTAGCTTTCATAAACAACTTGCTCGGACGAAGTAGCTTTTATAAACTACTTGCTCAGATCAAATAGATTTTACCTTGTCCAATTTGAATTGTTTAGAATCGAAATCTCTACTTGCTCAGAGCAAGTAGAATATAAAATCTACTAGTACTGACTAAGTAGATTTTGCCTTCTAGAATATAAAATCTACTTGCACTGACCAAGTAGATTTTTCCTTCTACAATTTGAATTGTCTAGAACTGAAAATTCTATTTTTCCAGAGCAAGTAGATTATAAAATCTATTTGGTTAGACCAAGTACATATTTGATTCTACAATTTCAATTATCAAGAACCCAAAACTCTACTTGCTCAGAGCAAGTAGATTTTTCCTTCTACAATTTGAATTGTCTATAATCGAAAACTCCACTTACTTTGAGAAATTAAATTATAAACTTTACATGGCATGTACACATATTTCACATTAAGTAGCTTTTATTGTCAATTACACACAAAAGTACTACTTTTAAGTACTCTCACAAATGCTAAATTCAAATATCTATGTTTTACAATGAATCTAAATATACTAGCCGCGAAAAGAGTCCATTCTTTTTTGGATACACAACAATAAGACGAGTCCTCTTGAACGAAATTCAATAAACTTGAGAGTGAATATTCCACAATCAAACCCGACAGATGAGAAAGAACCTTATGATTTACACTCAAATATAGGCAGCCAACAACATTTATCACATAAGAAAACAGTAATCTAGCATCATTTATCAGATAAAATTCTTACCCATTTTTCTCTTGTTGAACATTTTTTATCATGTATTGCCATACATTCTTAGGAGTCACGGTTGTTCGACTTGAGTAGAATTCTACTAAGTTCAGCAATAAAGGCAGCATGTGTGTTAACAGTCTTAGCAAATCGGGATATGCTTTCCTTCGATAAGTTGTATTTAGATAGTTATATACCACACAGTATGAGCTTGGGAGGCATTTTCTACAAGTGAAGAAATCAATTGTTTGTTCTTTTAACTAGAACATGCAAAGTTGAGAGTGAATTGTGCATCAAGAGAGCATAAGATTCTCATACATAGTTAATAAGTATTAAAACCAGTATACAAAAAAGTTAAAAAATTTGACCTTTCACCAAAATGGTTTAAGCCTTAATTAAAATAGTTTAAAATATGGGATACAATCGGACAAGAGAGATTTCAAAGTCTAGGAGTTACATTCTATAGAGAGGCAGATTGTTGTGTCCTAGTCTATGATATTATATTATTAACTACACTATGTCTTACTTTTGCAACTTGATATCAAACGGTTTCTTCTTATGGCATTAATATCTTGTTTCATAACTTTCTAACAAAGAAAGAGTTCGGCCTCATAACTTTCTGCAATAAACTAGATTTCTTGAATGGTCTTACTGCTAGTATTTGTATGTTCATAGATCAATTTAAAAAATATTGAAACGTTAAGAACTCAAGTGACTAAAACCTGATAAAAATCAAGATAAAGCCTAATAAGTAAAATATGTCAACCAACCTCATAAGTAAAATATGTCAGCCAAATTTCATTGAATATAAATTTAAACAAACCCCACCCACCCCAATTGTACATGTTAAAAGGAAAAGAGGCTGTAGTAACTAGGACTAGGGGAAGCTATTATAAGTTTGAAGGTATGCCACCTTTAATCTATTAGCACATTGTTTTCTTTAAATCCTATACTGAACATAACTGCATGTGTAACTGCATACTAGTCTAGGTACATCTGAAGTCAGCGATGGAGGTACGATATCTATCGATTTTGCTGATTGTATTGAATTATAGAGAAACAAAGTCTTCTTACTCAGTGATGACGGGTTATTCTCTAGGCAGAAGAAAATAATGGCAGAAGAAAGTTATGGATTTCAGAAGAAACCCATCAAACGAGGTTCAAATTTTACTACAAATACAACAAGACAAGAAATCCCTCTAATCTAAAGGCAAAATCATACATAAAATGCATAGGAAAGAAACCTCAAACTGAAAATGAAGGAGATGCGACTAAAATTGAAGGAAATTTTTTACTTGATTTAGAGAAAGACGAATATTCCACTGAACCCTCTGCGAGAGAGAGGGGGGGGGGAGAGAGAGAGAGAGCGAACTAGTGGAGTGAAGAAGAAAAGAGAATGTTTCATTAGAGAGAACAAAGAAGAAGGAGTTTTGGGGGAGGGGAGGTTGGACTTCAATTTTGAATGATTTCCATAAAGGGGTAAAACATAATTCGCTAGAAAAGGCGTAAATATCCGATTTTCAAAACTTTGGGCTTTTTTTATGAAATGGGTTTTTAGAAAGACCTTTTATCCGAAAACCCTTTATTATTTTTGCAACTCATTAAATATCAGCCACACATTCGATTAAACCTAACTCTAACTTCTAAGAAACAAAATATACCATGATCCTAGTTAATGATAGTAATAAATGAAGTTTATAAATTATTCAATCATGATATATATATTGATTACTACGACACTAAATATGAAATAAGCTCCCTCAAGATTATCTAATTGTTGAAATATATAGTAAGTTATAGATTATATAATAGAAAAAATTAAGCGAATTCTTGATTAAGTAATTTTTGTGTGTAAAATACCTATTTGTTCGCAGCAATTTGTGATCAGTTTTAAAATAAACCATCAACTTTTTAAAGTGTTTAATCATTGTCTCATGTTAGATCTTATGTCACTATCTTTCTAACAGATGCACACGATTTGTTAACGTTGTGCACAACTGACACCTATCTGGTTGAAGTACATTATTTAACCTCTAAAAGCTGCCACGTCAGCTTTATTCTTCACGTCATTCTCTAATATGCCTTTTACTTTTATCAATATTTTTTACACATTTCATAAACTTTTTACTTCCTCTTTTCAATTTTTCTTCTTCATTGTTTTCTTTCTTTTAGATTTTCTCCATTTTTATTTTTCCTGTTTTCCCAATCTTCATTTTCCAGTTTGACTTCTTCTACTTTAAGCTCCTTTCTATTAATACTCCCCTCCATCTCGATTTTCTCCATCGCTCCCATCTCCTTTAGTGAAATTAAAATCCAATTTCAAAAAAAAAAAAATCCTACCTTTTGATAGCATTTTAAAATATGAGTGTGAAAGGATTTGTTGAAGGAGCTGGAATAGCGTCGATTATTTCTGGTTGTTCAACTCACCCTCTTAATCTCATCAAAGTCTGAATGGAGCTTCAGGGTGAATCCTCTGCTCCCAATCCCACCCTCTGCCCTACCCTAGCTTCTACGACAACATCAACTCAAGTCCTTCACCCACCACCTCCTATGGAGAAAGAGTAGATGAAGAGAAACAAGAAATGGTGAACATAACAAAAATAAATAACAAAGAAGATGGAGAGAGAGAAGAAGAATAAGAAAGGAAAAGTATTTCATTAACCAAAAAAGTCAGTCATAAACTCACTTATAAAGAAAATAAATACAACGGCTAGTAAGGGTAAAAGATGGTGATAACCTTAACTAACTGAATAAAATAACCAAGAAATTTATTTACTTTACATCCTCTCAAATTCATCATAGGTTGGAAGATGAGTTTGCTAACTGGAAATCTGAACTGAGGTGTGGACAAAGGCTTAGTAAATAGGTCAGCAAGTTGTTGTTGTGATGACATATGTTTAACAATAAGATCCTTCTTCATCACCATTTCTCCAACAAAATGAAAATCAATTTCTACATTCTTTATACGAGCATGGAAGACAGGGTTAGAAGTTAGGGATATTGCTGATGTGTTACCACAGTAATGAATGGGAAGGTCTCTCAGGATTTATCATAGCCAACTTAATTCTACGTCAGTGTTAGCCAAGGATTTATACTCTACTTTAGTAGAATATCTTGTTATAGTTGCTTGTTTATTTGCACTCAAAGGGACATAATTAGAATTAAGGAAGATGACAAACCCTGAGGTGGATCTCCTGTTATAGGGATCTCATGCCCATTATGTATCACTGAAAGCCTGCAAATGAATAGGACCCTTGTTTAAAATAAAGTCTATGACCAATTGTGCCAACAACATACCTGAGAATCCTCTTGGCAATTGCAAAGTGATCAGTAGTTGGTGAGTGCATAAACGGGCACACTCAGTTGACAACAAAACATATATCTGGTCGAGTAAAGGTAGATACTGAAGAGAACCAACAATACTTCTATACAAAGTGATATTAGAGAGAGGAGAACCAATGTGGCTATAAAAGGGAGATTTAGTATAGCAAGGTGATTGATAGGGCTTAGCTTTCAGCATACTAACTTTATGAAGTAAGTCCCTAGCATAATTTTGTTGATTGATAAAGATACCAATAGAATCTCTACTTATCTCAAGGCCTAACAAATATTTTAACTCACCCGAATCAGATATATCAAAATCCTGCTTCAGGGTATGCACAAGTCTGTCAATGTATGTAGTATTGGTTCCCCTAATGTAAATATCATCAACATAGAGTAATATGTAGGTAATAGAAGAATAAGTAACATGCACAAACAATGAGGTCAACTTGAGAGCCTATAAATCCTAGAGAAAGAAGATGATTATTGAATTTCTCAAACCAAGTTCTAAGAGTATATTTTAAACCATACAAAAACTTATTAAGTTTGCAAACATAGTTAGGCTACCTTTTATCAACAAAACCAAGGGGTTGACACATATAAACCTCCTTATTTAAAGATCCATGAAAAAAAGAATAAGCCAGGTTGTTGATGATAGCGCTTGGCTACCAACTTTACTTTATGTCTAACTATAGAGCCATCTGGGTTGTACTTGAGTTTGTACACCCATTTGCACCCAAAAATATTATTCTGGGGAGGTAAAGTCATTAAGGTCCATGTGTGTTGAGAGAGAAGGGAACTATACTCACTTTGCATAGCTTCAGTCCATTCTGGACTTTTAGTAGCAGTAGTATAAAAATTAGGCTCAAAGTTAGACTCATGAGGAGAAAAAGAAGTAGGACCACAAGTGAAAAAGAATTTCCTTTTAGATATGCCAGACTTAGATCTAGTTTTCATAGGATGATGAGATTGAGTGCGAGGTTGGGAAACAGTATGTGTAATGCTAGTGGATGAAAAAGTATTGATAAGTAGGTCAATAGATAAGCCAGAAGAAATATCAGGGTAGGAACTACCATCAACAACAGAAGGACCAGGTTCCATATCAGTGTACAAACCAGTAGAGACATTCTGTAAACTAGGTTGTATATCCGTATATAAACCACAATTGTCAACAACGGTATTTTATAAATTAGAAGCGGTATTCAAGCTAGTGTCCAGACCAACAGTAGTATTATATAAATTAGAATCAGTACTCAATCTAGTGCCCAGAACAGTCGACATATCATTCATAATAGCATTAGGTAAAGTATAACCAGTGGCATTCATATCAGTATCTCTAGACACATCAATATTAGTAGAAGTATTGAAACTGGCAGAACAAGAAGATGTAGTAATACTGGTATTAGATGGAGCAAAAGGAAAGACTCTCTCACCAAACACAATATCTCGAGAGGTATAAAAACGTTTATTAAATTTGTCATAGCACAAATATCCTTTTTTATTTAGAGCATAACCTAAGAACACACACTGCAATGTTTTAGGCTGGAATTTATTCTTCATGTAATGTCTTAAATAGGGATAGCAAGCACACCTAAAAATCTTGAGGTGTTTATAATTAGGCATTTTTCCAAATAATTTATCAAGGGGAGATTAATTATTTAGACCAACAGTAGGCATTCTATTGATTAAATAAGCAGCAGCAGCAAAGGCAAGGTTCTAGAAACTAAGGAGAGATAGAAGTGTGATGTAAAAGAGCAAGACCAGCCCCTACCAAATACTTATGCTTCCTCTCAACAATTTCATTTTGCTGAGTGGTATAAGGACATGTCATTTTATAGACAATGCCTTTCTCATTGAGATAGGATTGAAAGGAAAGGCTAGTGTACTCTCCTCCTTCATCAGCCCTAAGAGTATTAATTTTAGTTGAGAACATATTCTAAACAAGGGGTTAAAACCTCTTAAAACAGGCAAAACATCATAATTGCTGCTAATAGGGAAAACCATGTGAATATAGACATATCATCAATAAATATGACATAATATTTGTGTCCAAACACAGAAGTGGTATAGTGGACTCACAATGAGGAAAAGGAAGCCTTTCCATTTTATTTGATATATGACTAATACATATACAATGATTCAAAGTAGAGACAATACATGGTATATTAGCTTTGTAAAGAATTATCTAGCAGGATGACCTAGTCTAAAATGTCAGAGAGAATCAGAACTTTTAGAACTAAGATAGGCTAATTAGATTTAGACATAGCAGCAAGTATGGGGAATAAACCATTAATGCTAGGTCCCTTATCTAAAATTTTATCCTTGTCCTTTTCTTGAATCCAGAAAAGGAAGGCATCAAAAGTGAATGAGCAATTATTATCAAGGCAAAATTGATGCACAGACACTAAATTAGAAGATAATTGAGGAACACAATAAACTTGAGATAGAGGAAATGACTTAGAAGAAATTTGAAGTGTACTAGAACCTATGTGGGTGATAGGTAGAGTTTGCTCATTGCCAACAAAGACTCATTCTTCACCCGTATATTCAGATGAGACGCTAATACTATTCAAATAAGGTGTGAGATGGGTATTATACCCAGTTTTAGTGAGTCATATCTGAGGATCTTGAATGTGAGTAGCTTGCTTAAGGCAGTCATGGCAGGCAAGTTTTATGATGGACTTCTCTTTTAATATGAGAGGTTCATGTTATGAAAACAATTTGTTGCACTATGACCCATCTTTTAACACATTTGACACTGGATATTATTGTACTGAGTGTTAGTATAAATTTCTTGGCTTGGATTATTAGTACCTTTGAAAGACTAATTGTTCTGGAAAGGACAGGAGTGAAGAACAGAAGGCAAGGAGGACGAATTCCAATTTTATGATCTTCCTCCCCTACCTAAATTAGAACTCCATGGGTGGTTTCTATTGCCTTTTCAATTTCTATATCCCCTTCCTCAATTGGAACCTCTATTGGTTTAAGCTGCAAGAAAAGCAGCGTTCTGGAAGGAACTGGCATGCTGCTTTTGTTGAGACTCCAGAAAGTGTTCCTCAGACTAAGAAGGACATGGAGCTCCCCAAAAGTTAAAGGTTTTGCTCTTGTTCGTATGGAGGTTCTGAGTGCACTGAACTCACTTGGAAGACCATTAATCGTGTATATTAACACGCCTTCATCTTCAATATGGACTAAAACAACAGAGAGCTTGTCCTTCACTTCTTTAATCCTCTGTATGTATGAATCTATGTTCTCTGAGGTCTTTTTCATTATAGACTACATATATGACTTGATTTGAAGGACATTTGTCCATGAGATGGAAGAAAACCTTATCTCAAAAGAATCCTAGACTTTTGTAGAAGTCTTGCACCCAACAACATATGATAAAGTCATTGGAGAGAGGTTGGCATATATCAATGTCATTAGGGCTTGGTCTTTAGGCAACCCACTACTCATACTTGGGATATCTTTTCTGGGTGTCATCGTCATTGATGTTCTTGAGGAATCTTGATGGGCATTTGATGGTCCCATCAAAGTACCCGAAGACAATGAGCCTTGAGGATTGATATGATCTGATATTTTCATATAACAAAGTTATTTGAATGTAATCTAATAGAGATTAATTAGATTACCAATATTTGACAGAAGAAAAATAGGAGAATGGGGCGTGGACTCAATAATCGCAGGTTCTTGAGTCCTAGAGGAGGAAGGAACAAACTGGGAATTGTTCTGAGAAGGGGTTTGAAAAGTGGTTGGATGGCCAATTCGATTTTGTACATTTTCTTGGGTTTCAGAGTATTGGTTTTGAGTGAAATCGGCCATGGCATGTGACGTTGGTCAGCGTGGCTCTGATACCATGTGGAGAAAGAGAAAATGAAGAGAAACAAGAAATGGTGAAGAGAACATAAAGAAATAACATAGAAGATGGAGAGCAAGAGAGAGAAGAAGGAGAAAGGAAAAGTATTTCATTGACCAGGAAAATCAATCATAAACTGACTTATGGAGAAAAGAAATACAACGGCTAGTAAGGGTAAAAGATAGAGATGCCCTTAACTAACCAACTGAATAAAATAACCAATAAACCTACTTACTTTGCACTTCCGACTGTTCCTATTGCCTACTGGTCCAATCACTATCAGCGTCTGTATTGTTCAACAAGATGGGTTCTTTGCCCTCTTCTCCAAAAACATGCTACTCGTCCAAGATAATAGCTCGCATGGTTGCTGGCACAGTTGAAGCAGTTGTCACCAAATGATGTAGCGATAGTTCGTATGCAAGCTGATGGTTGACTTCCTCCAGCATGGCGAAGCAACTACAAGTCTATACGAGCATGATTGACGTAATAACCCAGTGGATCTGATTAAAACCCGAGTCTTGGATATGAACATTGAGGCACGGTGACATGGATTGTGCATTCGAGATGAAGAAAATTGGGAAAGCAAAAAAAATGGAGGAAATCTTAGTGCACGCGTGATGTACTTTCGGCATGTAGGTGCTGTGAATGACCGTTTGTATCCGTTATTGAAATAGTGATGTAGTTATTGAAATAGTGACGTAAGGTTTAATATAAAATCATTTTTATTGGTTATTGAATTAATGCAACTATTATAAAACTGTAATGTTAGATTGATATTTTTTTTCCTCAGTTTAATTTGAAATTGACACTAAACTACAAACTACAGTGGTAAATTGTGTATTTTACCCTTTTTTAATCTAAAGTAAATTTTATGTATCTAAAATGTTGTGAAAACACCAACTATTGGGTTAGTTCACTTCCTCTAAAACACATTTTACAAATTTTATATGTTTGTTTCAAAATTTAAAATTACATTAGTCTGAATCAAGTTTGTTTCAAAATTTAAAATACAACTAACTTATAGTTTTATAAATGTAATGGGTTGCATAAAGCAATGAAGAAAGAAATACAACTGCACAACAAAGTATAAATAATATATATGGATGAAAATTTGTCTCACGACGTATATAACTTAGATGGCAACACGTATATTTTAAATAAAGTACAATAAAAGTGATTTCTTTTAATATAAGATAAAACATTATAATAATAAATCCTACTTTAATCATATGTAAACATTATATTTTCTTCAAAATTTCAAAAACAAAATCTATACAACTTGTTAATACTATATCACAAGTATGTATCTTTTTAAAATTTCTTTTATATTTTATTGTGACACACATTTGTTCATATTTTACTTTTCAATTATTTTAATAGGAAAAAAAAGGTAATTTACACTCTAAAATTTGATCATTCAGTAATTTATACCCTAAAACTATTTTTTTTAGCATCAAATACCTTTAAAATATGAGAATTAACCATTTATATCTCTCTCATTTAACTTTAAATCTAACAGTTTTTTTAATTACTGAAATTAAAATTATTAATTATGAAATATACTAAGTAAACTAATTAAAAAAATAATTAAACTAATTATATTAAAGTAAACTAAAAGTATGGAATAATTCACGAATGTTTTACCTAAAACATATAAAACACGTATAATATAAAAGTCATGTAAAACGGGATAAAAAATACAGAATTCTATATAAAATTAGTGTGCGCCAAAATGAATATGCTATTTTACTTTAGGTCTTGGGTTTATGAAACCTTGGGCCTTGCTTTTGCTTTAGTTTTTCCTTTTATAATGCATTTTGGTTTTTTTCTTATATCATGCATTTTGGTTTTATTTTCTTTTACTATGTAAATTTTGATTTTTTTATTAAGTATTTTAGTTTTTCTAATTATCTATAGTAGTAAGTAATTTAGTTTTTCAATTGTTCTATAATGATAAACATTTTAATCGAGTATAGAAATAAATAAATAAAAATCAAAGTTACCTATGTTAAATGAGAACAAAACGTTTATTATTTTAGAAATATGAATATAATCTTATTATAAATAATTTTAGATTGAATATTTTATTACTATATTTTTAATTGTGTACAATATATATTTATCGATTCTATTTATTTTCATATTTTAGATAATCATGTATTTGAGATTTGTTATCTAATTAATAAAATTTTTGATGGTTTTCCGTTGTAATAAATGATTTTTTTTATTTTTATCATATAAATCTTATATATTTTTTAGTTATCATATATTTGTGATCCATATTTTTTATCTCAAATTTTTAAAACAAAAACTTATAATACACATTTAATACATGTACACGAATTATTGCGTATTGCATATTATTGACCAAATTTTATCAAATGTTTGACCGTTTACTATCCGTATTATACTTGTCGAATAATAGTATATATTTTTACCGTTCCCGAATTAACTAACTATGATCCCGATACCTTAACGTCCCCATTATCTATAGCTGAATGATCCCTTATTTTTTATGACTCTCTACATCAAATATGCGACCAATTTATGCATTATTTTTGTGTATACTTTATATTAATAATCTAAATTTTAGTGGTCTGGATTGTGTTTGATATGTAGTTGAATTTGAATTAAATTGAAGTGGTTGATCTGTATCTCTTATAATTCGATTTATGTGTTGATATGTAGTTGAATTTGAACTCATCTTCCTATCTAAAAGTGAAAAAATAGGGAAAATTAGTATTATGCTTAACTCTATTTTAGTGTTCTTAATTTTTTTCATCCTATGTTTAATTCAGGTTATTTCTAGGATAATTTTATGGCGGAAGCATCTTCTTCTTCTTGGGGATCTTCTGGTGGTACTGTAAGAAGAGAAAATTTTGTACGTTATTGTTTTTGTGGGTATAGAACTCTGATTAGGACGTCGTGGACTACTTAAATCCTAGGAGGAGATTTTGTGGTTGTGGAAGATTTTATCAACAACGTGCTTGTGCCTATTTTGATTGGTTTGATCCGCCTAGAAAGAAAGATTTAATGACAGAAGTAATCTCGTTGAAGTGACAAAGACTTTCTCTTTCATTTTTCTATTGCTTTCCTGGATGTTCATTGCATATGTGTACTTTGTTATTGTAGTCATTGTATTTTGTAATTGTGAACTCATTATGTTAGTCATTATGTAGTATTAATTTTTTGTAATAGATAACTCATTATGTAGTCTATTATGTCTTGGAATCATTTAGTTGTTATTTTGGTAATGATATGCTATGGCTTAGAAGGCTAAAACTTTAGGATTTAATCCAGATGCAGGCCTATTGGTTTGACATACCAACAAATCAAAACGACTAATCCATTACTAGGAATCAATATATTTGACCTTGTAAGCTATAACAAAACTTTTTCATTCTATGACAATTCCAAATAGTAACATTTTATTTTCTAGTTCTTAGAATATATTACTCTCTTACGAGTAGTCATATGTTAAAAAAATTAAAAGAAGTGTTAAATGTAGTCCTTTCTTGTTCTCTTGTCTCTTGCATTAGAGACCATTTGTGAAACATTCCAAAAGTTGCAGAAATTCACAAACAAATTTAACTCAAACATAAACAACACTAGCTTGGATAGTACATCCATCAAAATATTAAATTAATCAATTAGTACCTAAAAGTTCAATCTTCCAAAATATTACTTTCAACCATCAATTAGTACCTAAATTTTCAGTCTTCCAAAAAATCACATCCTTGAACAAGGAGACCTAAATAGACAAAATAATATAAGTTTAAACAGATGGGCTAGCTGTATTTCCACCACTCTTTGAAGTTCTACTATTGCTTGCTTCACCTTGATTGGTCCTTATTACCTGAAATCAAATATGGTTAGTATGATAAGATATAACTAACAACTTGTTGGGGGTTATGCCCACAAAACATGTGTATTGACATTTTGATATGAATTTTAATGAAATTATATTTTTCTTATAATTGTTCTTATACATTATTGTTGACTAATTTATATAAATATCTAAAAATTTCATATTCATTAATGAGAATATGATCATGTATTAGTACGAGAAGATTAAGATCATAGATAATGAATAAAATTATCAGCAATATATTAAAGTATGGAATCTATAATGAATGCTTGCTAGTACGGTTCACTAAGTATAATGAATGCATGTGATCTAGATTCGGATTATTGATGCGGATAGAAATCGTAATGAATGTACTTTATATAATAAAATCATATATGACAGGACCAATATGAATTAATTTTTATTAACGTACCGTATATCATAAAGATTTAATAGACATCAATCTGATGATTATTGTAGATAAGTCTGAATCCTAAGTAGTCATGAATTCCTATACATGTTTATTGGATCTTTTGATTCACTCGTTAAGATTTGTTTGTAAAATAAGCTAGTTGCTTTTGTTTTAGAGATTCAACGATGTGGATGGCTGGAAACATGATCATGCCAGATTTAGAATTCAAGTTATCCTAACGGTTCGTATATTGGTACCATAAATTGTTAATTTTGGAACCGAATGGTTATTGAGCTCAAATTTATAATAAGATTATACATTAGTCATTCACTAGTGGATTAATACTATTTAATGATCAAGAGGTATTTAGAGGGGTAAATCGATAATTTTGACAAGCTCTAATTTATGAACCAATAATTGAATGACAGAACTATATGAAATAATTATATCAGTGGATCATATGAGAATACTCTGTAAATACATTCTATAATCACTAAGAGATCAATTTTATATTTATAGTGGAGAAATAATAGAATTAATAAATAAAATTATTTTATTAAAGAATTTAATTAGGACATGATAAAATGACTGACTTACAAAAAAATTATTTTGNATATATATATATAACTATCGATTATTTTTTTAATTATATAAATAAATATCGATTATTTTTTTAATTATCGATAAGTGAGATAGAATATCTAATTTATAAAATTAGATAATTAAATTATTATTAGATAATAATTTGAATAAACTAAATCTATTATTTGTGAAATAGCATATGAGTTAGTTGATAGGGATAATTATATATGTTAATTTTGAATTAACTGATATCTAGATATTTATTTGATTAAAATAAGTATGTAATTCACAGTAATTACCACGTGTCAATCACTGATTGGGTATCAGATATTGACATGGACCACTGTAGTGTCTAATAGCACTATAGGAGTGGGGTGTAACACTGTAGTGCCACACAACATGACAATGATGTCGTGAGGCACTGTACTACCTTACGGCACATTGCAGTGTCGTGTGACACTGTAATTGTGCACAGTTGCAGTGGGTCTCACTGCAATTCTGCAATTCGTAATTTTATAATTAAAATATTATTTTAGTTTATCCTTAAAAATTCTGATACGTCATTATCTAGAAAATATACAGATATTATTCTAATAGCCTAAGTTGATGAATAAGTTCATTAACTCATCAAAAAAATTGAATTGAGAACACAATTGGTATCGGAGTGATTTTTCTCTGTAATTAATAGTTAATCAAAACTCTGAAAGAATAATCATCACGTTTTTTTAGATAATCGTCTCACTAAAGTCCTTCTCAGTAAATCTCTAGATCTTACGTGTTGAGTACATCTAGAGATAGAAAAAGTGTCTTGTACTTTTCTACATGCCCACACACGTTCTAGTGAGTTGAGGATTGACTTGGTAGATCTTGGTGTGGATCTCAGAGTGTACTGATCATTGAAACGGTTTCGTGAGATGCAGGATTAATCAGTTTTGTGAGGACGCTTGATATAGATTACAAGATGTATATGATTCTCAACCTTGTATGTTGTAGATTCAATGTATAAATATATAATGGATCCCGACTGATTGAAAAAGAGTTTTCGATAAAAATAATTTTTTTTATTTGATTATCGTGGAGTTGCGTAAGTTTTGTTTTATTAAAAAAATTGATCTTTATTAAAAGTTTATTTTTTTAAATGATCTCGGGCCACACGCTTCCGCCGCGCACACGCCGCGATAACCAACGCAACTAAGATCACCAAATAGAAAACTTACAGGTAACTTTGTTTAAGATAACTGAGTTTGTCTTGGACTAGGCCCCTCTGATTGTGGTATAGATGCATTTTTCTTCTATCGCATCCTTGGAGCCTTGTATGATCTAGCATTATGATCATATCCTCGACAATTATCACTCTTTGAAGTGCCTCCTCTCTTACTAATCCTAGGGTTGCTTTGTTCATCTTCATCACGTCTTCTTAGCTACTTGGCCTACTGGGTTGTCTTCTCCACATTTGAGGTGCTAAAACAGTTTCAGGAGCCTTTGACCACTGATCATGGCTTGGTAAAGGCTTGATGAGGCATTGATATGCCTTCTAGAACGTTTTCTTACTATAACAAGCATGCGCATATGCCTCAGGGTTTCTCTATTTTCAAGTATGCACAAAATAGCATGTGGGCAAGGGATTCCAGAGAGTTCCCATTGGCGACAACCCCACTTCCTTGAATTCAAGTCAACCACAAATCTAGTCCCAAAGCAATGTTCAACTCCATACATTCCATCACCTTCCCAGCATGCTATTGTTGGATCAGGTTTTAGATTTTGCATAAAATTAATGAACTATGACTAATGCATGAGCTGAATATCAAAAAATTCCAAAACAAACATTTAATCGAATTAAATACAATACCTATCCAATGAACATGTATACCGGAAAAAATGTATCGAGAAGGCATTGAAATAATTTATACATTTTCAATTAATGGAGAATAGCTGATTTAGAGGGAATCAATTATCTATCTCACGTTCTTCGTTCTTGATATTCACAGAGCTAATAATTGATCTTCACACCAACAACTACTCGTTAGAGATAAAAGTAAACTAAGTGTGAGCTCTCAAAATAATTGTGGAAGAGAAAACAAATTTTTTTCTTCCCTGTGGGATTTCGGTGGCAACAATGAGGGAGGAGGAAATAAACATTTTCTGCTATAATTAACACATTTAGGTTAGGTTAGGTTAAATATGCAACCCTGATACAACCATTTATATATTAATTATGGAATTTACCTATATACTCTTATATGGTTAGGTTAGGTCACAGATGCAACCCTAATAAAATCACTTTCTCCATGGACTGTGATGTGTGATTTTTACATCTCCCCTAGAGCCGAAATTGTGTCCAAATTCATCAGTCCAAAATAATGAATTAAATTGATCCCTATCAATTACTTAATTTATTTACTAATTATCCAATAATTTGAAAATAAAAAAAGAATAATTTAAACATTAATTTTGCTCTTCACGAATACAGTGTTGAAACCCATCTCATATGGGTTTGGGAAGTGTGTCTTTGTCCAAAATATATTTTTCGTCCAACTATTGTTATTTCTTATTTTTGTTCTTATGAGCTACTCCTAATACCGAATGATCCACATGAACAAAGTTATGTGATTCAAATACTTGACTAATTCATCTCCATAAATTCCTGACATATTTAATCTCGACAAAGTACGACTCCATTATAGGTCCGATGTTGAATGAACTCTTGATTCATTCGCGCTAGATTTATGTTGGTGCAAATAAACATTTATATTTCATGCTCCACAAAATATTTAACGATATTACTCTTCGTGAATATCAGTAACAAGAGTGGGATGTAAAATTATTATTTTACACCTCTAGTTATTATTTTCTTAACTCATTTATTAATTATGAATAAGAAATACATATCAGTGAAGTGTCGCAGATCACCATGTCTTATTCAATGACTCATTCATCGAGTACTAGACCCAGTTTATTTATTCACACACTCAACAATAAAGCATAAGTTGATATTGTTGCTTTTGCAATCTTACCACGAATTTCATATTTGTGAATTACGCAACTCCAACATAATTGAATCACGGTCTCAACAGCCGAGTTATTGTCTGGCAATTCGAAGTCGATCATTTGACATATCAAACATCGCAAGTAACTAAGTTAAGTTTCGATTCCCCTCAGGATTATTGTAATTATGAAATACCCTTAATGTATAACAATTAGATTTAGAGTTAGATAAATAAATTTTTCCCTAAACTAATTGATTACTGGTCAATTCGACATATTCCATAACATGTCTAGGTCAACCGTTAGAGTCTCCACTCACATGCTCCAAGATTGGAATCCTTTAGTTCAACCTAAAAAATCATAATTGGATTCGACCGCTCAGTCGATCGGAAGACTGCGAATAACATTCTGAACTATCTTAGAAGAGTTTGTTTGGAATACTGCTCGGTCTTTACTCTTCTTACGTTGATATAGTTCCATGACTTAAGTAAATTAAAACACACTTTAATTAAATGAAGCTTTCAATTTATTCATAAGTTTCAGTTATAAATAAATGTTAAAGAAATAATTGTTTAATCATAAATACTTATTACATCCTACTTTATGAACATAATTCTAGTAGTTATATAGTTCATGGCTTCATTCTTGTACTTGTTAAGCTTCTTCAAAATTCTTTGACAAATTTCATGCTCGAACGCCAACATCTCTTCTCTCTTAGAAACCATTCTTCTCATTAACAATCTTCGAGTCTTCTCCATACAAGTAACAATCGGTTTGTCTCTAGCTTCCATAATGTAACTATTAAACATTTCTACCATGTTATTAACAATTGAGTCATATTGTATGGAAGTGCAAAAGGCATGCCTAGACCACGTGTTTTTCTCCTTACTATTGAGCCACTTATATGTTTTTTCATCTATCTCCTAAATTTGATTAATATATGTTTTAAAATCAATAGGTGTTGTTACACTCGCCGCACTCCACAGTAAATCCTTCATAACTTTTCCCTTAAACGACTTGGTGAAGTTGGCGCTTAAGTGTCAAACACAATATCATCCAATAACAAACTAAAAAACTAAGTCCATGAGTCTTTTGACTCAATCTTAACAGCATCATAAGCAATAGGGAAGATGTTGTCATTAGCATCCTGGCCAATAGCACACAACAACTGCCCCTCAGTTTTTCTTTCAAATGGCAGCCATCAATGTATATCATTGGTCTACATCAAGATAGAAACCCCTTTTTGCATGTATCTAAGCAAACATATAGACGCTGGAAGATTTGTAAATCTGACTGAATTAACATTAAAGAACCTAAGTTTCATTTCCTTACCGTGTCACAGTAACTCCATAATAAAGCATATTGCTTTGAATGATCACCATGGATAACCTTTAAGGCTTCGGTCTTTGCCTTGTAGCATTTATGAATGTAAACATTCACATTGTAGTCCCTCACCAGTTGTGCTTTCAATGCAACACTTGACTAAATAGGACCATCTCGAAAATGTTCCCAATAATCAAGAGCTATCCAACTTGTAGTAATCTTTGAGTTTATGTGGTGGTTACTATAGTTAACATGTTCTGGGAGAAAGCTTTAAATCTGAAATGCCTTCTGCGTTTGAGTTAGAGACATGTGGATCCTCCATCCACAACCTCTCTTACATACGCGTGGATACTCCTTCTGCAAATCAATTGATTTCGTAAATCTTATCTCATCATGAAATTCAAGATAACGATCATTGGATGAATGAGCACTCTTGACATCATCACTATCAGTATTATCTGAAACTACATTTGTGAGCTTAAAACTATCATCAAACAATCATTCATGTTCATGACCATCATCATTTTCATCATCAAAACTATTAGAATCATTCACACACTCATCAACATACCCATCCTCATCAACAACATAATCTATATCATTATCATTATCATCACTTAAATAGAGTTCGGGTTTAGTGTAGACATTAACATCTACCTCCACTTGTGCATCAATTGAATTGGGAGGGGCAGGTAGTGCTAGTAGAGGACTTGAGTCAACATCATCCACCTTATGCTCTACATATATTTGTACTACCTTATGCCCATTTCAGTGTATGCCATCCAACAACTTCAAAAATATCTTTATCATCTAAAAATTAACCTCAGGCAATCAAAGCCATCCGCTTCAAATTTGAACCAAACATCTATTACATTCAAATAACACAAAGATTGTGTCATTTCATAGATTTCACCAACAGAAAAGTAATCGGAATCATACGATTGTACAACATCTCCACCCTCATACCTAGTGACTGGAGCATAAAAGAAATTACCTTTATGATAAAATCCTTATTTTATATGATCCATACTCTTGAAAAAATATAAAAACTTGCACAAAATTTTCAACACATCTAAATAAACTATGTTATATAGGACCCACTCACATTTAATGCAGCAAGATATACTCATAACAACATTTGGACCACTTGGAGTAATCTATAACTTTTTTTACACAAATCAAAGTCATTGTCTCACATACCATGGACCACTTGACTTAATCTATGACTTTTTTACACATATCAAACCATTGTCTCACATATTATGGAACACTTGCAATAATCTAAACAAAAACTCATGCTATTGGTAATCAGACAAAAATTCAATAAACTTCGAAAAACTTCAGAAACAAAAATGAAAACCTCAATAAACTTCAGAACCAAATATACCTTCGAAACCCCCGTAAATACACGAGTATTAGAACCAAACAGAAAATAAAACCTTCAAATATACCTTCGACAGACTGCTCGAGCATGAGAGAGAGAGAGAGAGGAGTCGCGAGAATGGAGGACAGTAGTCGAATAACGGAGGAGGTCGAACGGTGAGAATGCAAACCCGCTAAGCCGCTGCAGAATTGGGGTGAGATGGGGGGTTGACCTGTCGGGATTGGGAGAGAAGGAGGGAAGGGAGGGGATTTAGTTTTGGGGTTTTTTAAACTTTTTAGTCTTTTAGTTTAATTTAATGTAATTTGCTTAATTAGTATTTTTTAATAATTAATATTTTTGATTTTGATAATTAAAAAAATTGTTAGATTTTAACAGATTTTAAATGGGAGGGGTATAAATGGTTAATTTTCATACTTTATGGGTATTTGATGGTAAAAAAATAATTTAGGGATATAAATTATCGAATGTTCAAACTTTAAAGATGTAAATTATATTTTTTCTATTTTAATATACTAATTAGGTTTTATCATTTTTTACTAACAGATCATTATAATAAAATTTAACCTAATTTTTTTTATGATCACTGAAATTCGAAACCAAGCACTTCTACTTACAAAGTAGGTTCAATTAAAGACTTCACCCAGTTTTTAAAAATAACAAACAAAATAGCCTAAACTTTTAGCACTTGAAAAATGGCCGAATAAGTATCTAGAGCCGGCCACTATCTAAAATGATAACTAGACTAAATTACCATTTCATTATTCCTCTCCAACCCTTTCCACAAGCAAAATGTAGAACTCAACGTTTTGCTTCCTAAAAGAACTACCCAACAAACAGTAGCTGAGACCTAGAGCGAAACATGATTTCTTCACCAATGCTCATCAAAATTCGTCAATCTATTCGCCAACCTCCAAATTTATAGTTCATAATTGGTTTCTAGGTTTCTCATTTTGCCATTTTTTATCTTGGTCTCTCAAAAATTGAATCCCCTTCAGTTTTTACTGTAAAAAGAGAAGAAGAAAAATCAGTACGATTAATGAAAACCTAACAAAATCTATTATAATAAAGATATCATAGTAAAACAATAGTAAGAAGCAAACTAACTCTACTTAAAATTGACCATTGTGCAAAGCGAAAAAAATCAGAACCTTTAACAAAAGTTATTAAAAATGACTCAAATATCTAATTTTTCTTAAAAAGTAGCTCATAAGCCTTTGAGTCGTGTCAGTTTATTAATACATTTTAGATTAAGTTAATACTAATCGCTTTTAATATTTCTCACAACATTAACAATATTACACAATATTATTTTTTCTTCTAACATTTGGGGCCATGGTCCCCCAAGCCCCCTTTTTTTGCAACTAGCAAAAGAGCTAAAGAAACTACAACGAATCGAACCAAACAACATCCAAAATACAAGGAGGGCAAGCAAACGACCAACAACATGAACCCGAAATACCTAAGCTCCGACGAGCAAGACAGTGTACAGTCTCATTGGTTGAACGGCGATTATGAGCCAGCCGCGACAAATTCAAATCTGAAAGGAGAATCTGGCAGCTGTCCAACACGCTACCCAGCTCAGAAACATCATCGACCTCAGAACGAAGACTTTGAATCAACTTCAGACAGTCCAAAAATACCTCAGCAACTTGTAAATGTTTAGAAACTGTAAATGACAGCCCCTCCCTTAAAGCCAAAGCTTCGGTCAGAATAGGAGAAAGATACCCCGGTAAATTAACATCAAAAGCAAACACCACCACCCCATCATTGTTTCGAAACAAACCCACTAGGCCATAAGAAACCGAGCCCACTGCTCCATCAAAATCCATCCGTAGTCCCTATTAGGGGAAGGGGATTGGTGGGAATTACACCTAGTGGCAGCCTCAAAGCCAAAAAAATTATCAACCTAAGAAGGAATTTAAGAATCAGAGACAAAATCAGTGTGGACTGCCCCTCATACGGAAGGACCAAATCCCCCAGCACACTATCGCAAACCTGCGTAGAGATAAAAGAGGTAGATCCACACAAAAGTTTATGACAATTCCACTATAGGCCACTTCTGACTCGACTTTGGAGCCTTACGAGAGATATCCTCAAGATCCCAAACCTTAGCAGAAGAAGGGCAAAAGAACAAGGCGTGAACGGTCGAATCCACTCTACCGCAAACAAAGCACCTACTATCCACCTTGATTTTCCAACGAGCAAGACTGAGCCCCGAGGGAATAAAATCATGGGTTGCTCTCCATATAAAGATTTTAAATTTATTTGGAATGGTTAAATTCCAAACCTTTTTTCACCAAAAACCAATAGGGGAATCCATAGACGACCCTCCCTTATCAAGATAGTTAAGGGCGACCGAATACCCACTTCTAACTGAGTAAACTCCCCTCTTGTCAAAGTGCCACATAACTGAGTCCTCCACTTCTGTTTTGCTATTAGGGATAGGTAAAATGGACTCCCTGTTAATAGGGAGGAGAAACCGATCAATTCTCTCCAAATCGCACTTTACATTTCTTATGAGATCAGCCACACGAAGATCTTGAACAGCTATATTACGGGTAACCGTACAGAAAGAGGAAGGTTTAGGAATCCACGGATCACTAAAGACCCTCACCAATTTCCCATTACCGATCCTCCACCCGGCGCCTTTTCTGCTAATATTTCTCCCCCACAATAAACTCCTCTAAATAAAAGAACACCCCTATTTAAGCTCACAATCAAGAATTAAGCTACTTGTTTAAGAACCCGAGAGACTAAGGATTGTTGATTGTTCATGATGCACCAGACTTGTTTAGCCAACAGAGCTTGATTGAACAACTCTAGAGATTTCAAACCCAAACCTCCTTCATATTTTGGTGTGCACATTTTTTCCCAAGCCAACCGATGAATCTTCTTGTTGTGGTCTGATGAGCCCCAGCAGAACCTAGCCACAGTAGCACTCAAGTCTTTATAGAGAGTCAAAAGGAGTCTGAGGACGTTCATAGAATAGGTGTAAAGACCAGATAACTACCTTAATCAAAACCCATTTTCCTCCAACAGAAAACTGCTTCTCCCTCCAACCATTCATCATGATTTTTGCTTCAGACACAACCGAATAAAAAAAGTTATCTTTTCCCCACTCCCACCACCGGAGGGAGGCCCAAATATTTACCATGACAAGGGGCATACTTAGTACCCATAACCTCAGTCGATTCGCATCTCAAGGCCTGAGAAGTGTTCGGGGAAAAACCATGACAGATTTATCAAAATTGATCGTCTGACCCAAAGCCCGAGAATAACCTGTCAGTAAATTCTTCAGAAAAGTGTAATCGGCTCTGTTGACTTTGTAAAAAATCATGCTATCATCTATAAAGAATAAGTGGGAAATCTGAGGTCCCCGTCTGCAAATACTAGGGCTCTCCAGGTTGCCATTCTGTTCACCTTCCCGAATCAAAGCAGATAAGCCCTCCACAACTAATAGAATTAGATAAGGGGATAATAGGTCTCTTTGTTTAAGCCTCCTCTGGGGAGAAATATGCCCTACGATTTCCCCATTTATGGAGAAAGAGTAGGACACTAAGGAGATACACCGAATAATCAAAGAGAACCACTTCTAACTGAAACCTAATTTCTCCATCATACGCCTAACAAAACTCCACTCGACCCTATCTTAATATTTACTTATATCAAGCTTCATAGCCGAAAAACCCACCTTCCAAGACTTCCTCTTGTTAAGAGAGAAAATCATTTCAAAAGCCACCATAATGTTATCATAATTTTGACGACCTTTTAAAAAAAGCACTCTGAGACTCCGAGATTATAAAAGGCAGAAAAGCTTTTAGGTAATTAGCTATAGACTTTGAAATAATCCTGTAAACGACGTTACACAAACTAATAGGCCTATATTTAGAAACAAAAGAAGGATCTTGCACTTTTAGGATAAGAGCAATAATAGTTTTATTGATAGCTTCCATACCTGCCTGGCCATTCAAGCACTCCAGTCAAAGTGAGTAGTGTCATTCCCCATAACATACCAATACTTCTGAAAGAAAAGAGCGGGAAAACCATCTGAACCAAGGCTCTTCAAAGGATGCATGCTCATAAGGGCGTAAAAAATTTCCAAATCTGTGAAAGGTCTATCCAGAGATCTGTTCATATTTTTGGTAACCCTCGGCTCCACCGCGTCTAAAACTCTTGCCAGATCTTCCTCTGGCTAGTGTACATATGAGAAAACTGATCAAAGTAATCTGTTACAACTACAATAATGTCCTCTTGATCCTTCTACCAAAAACTATCTTTATAAAAAATCCCTTTAATGGTGTTACTCTTTTTACGCTCGACCGCCCTGATATGGAAGAATTTTGTATTTTTGTCCCCTACTTTCAATCAATCCACACACGATCTTTGTTTCTAGAAGATTTCCTCCTGACTCTCCAAACTAATGATCTTGGCTTGAACCAAATTGGCTTCCTCCCGAGCTTCCATGGACCACCCTTTCTTTTTAAGAATATCCAATCTATCCCTTGTCTGCTTTAGACGCTTTGGAATGTCCTCGAACTTATTCTGACCTCAAATTCGTAAAGACCTCGTACAAATATCAATATTAGTTCTGAAAGAGTTGAAAGGATTTGAACTGACGGAGCAATTCCATGCGCTACTAATCACCCCATTGCAATCATCCTCACAGGTCCAGTTTACTTCAAAATGGAAACTGCCTCATGATCTCCCCTTATCCTGGTCCAAATGGTGCACCACATGAGCCAATAAAACTCTGTGATCCCACGTCAAATACCCTAGAACTTCAACCCAAGCTCTTCTAAAGCAGTCTTTCCAAAAATTAGTGACAAGAGCACTATCCAGTGTTTCTTTGATAAACTGATCACCCTGTCTATTGTTGACCCATGTAAACTTTGGCCCATTGAAGCCCAGATCTGATAAACCACAGCTCTCCACCGGCGCATTAAACTCTACAATCTGTTCAGACGGCTTAGGAGACCCCCCCAAACTTCTCAGAATTGTCCTGAATCTCATTAAAATCCCTTATGACCCACAGATCATCAAACAAGCCAGCTAAAATTTTGAGCAAAGTCTAGGAGCAAGTTCTGAGATTTGTTATGGATTTCCATAGAAACCCATAAGCCTCCACACTCCTTCCTTCCATAGACACATTTGCATCAATGTGCCATCTGAAAAAGAATTAATAGAAATTGTCACCTCTTTCCTCTAGAAAAAGGCAAGCCCCCCTCTCAAACCAACTCTGTCAACCGACATTCCATTTTCAAAACCCAACTTCTCTTTAGATCACCAATCGCACGAGACTCAAGCTTTGTTTCAGAAAGAAAAATACTATCCAGACCCTTGCTTTGCACCAGACGATACAAAACTCTAAATGCTCGAGCTCCTCCCAAGCCACAGTCATTCCAACATAACACGTGCATTGATCACAGCAGGTCCGCTCCTCGGCACCCGCTGCTGGGTACATAGAGTCCATAAAGTGATTCGTCGACAACAACCAAACGCTCAACCACATCCTCAACTACAAACTCAGTCTCAGAACAAATATCCATCTTAGATTTTTTCAAAACAGAAGATATAAGCAAAGAGGCCTTACATTTCTAAGAACCTTGTAAGGCTTTCCGGTGAGTTTTGCTCCTTCTTTGGTTTACTCCTGAGCCAATTCCTCTGCCTCCCATGGAACCTCTGCCTCTTCCCCTTCTGGAACCGATTCTGGAACCCCTTCTGAATTCGATCTGCTTGTTTTGAAACCCATCCAGTTACATGGTTAACTTTCTATCTCATTTATATGAGTGTGACTAATATTTTGTTTACTAATATTTTTTTATTTAAAATTCATTCATGTATTTATTTGATGTTGAAGTTGGGATTTTTTTTAAACTAGTTGAACTTAGGAATTAGGAAGCCCATTGAGGGGCAATGAAGCTAATTACTTGGCCTACACGTTTGGCTTTCTCGGGAGGAAATTTACCTTTTACTTTTAGGATCTTTTTTGTATGAATGATGAATATTGAAAAAGAAATAGAATTCCAAGGGTTATAATATATTATAAAGATGTTTGGTATTGCAAATTATAAATATCCTATTGAAAATAATAGAATTAAATGTTCTACACTATAAGATTATCATGTTTATTAATACATGAAAATATTGTATAATTACTGAAAATATAAAATAATCGTGTTTAGTCGGTAAAGCCTATTATTGGAAATTAAAGATAATTATGACAATTTCAGAAGAAAAAAATTACATGACTTAAGATATCATTTATATTTGAGAGATTTAAACGTCCAGAATATAAAGACATTCTGTTTCTTAGAAATAACATGACTTAAGAAATAAAAAATATATTCATTATAACAAAATAAGAATGTCATCACATAACTATTTCACTTTTAAAAAGTCAAAAAATTGTTCAAATATTGTCTCGAGGCAGAAAGAATAAAATTTTTTTTGAAGAAAATTCAGATTCCAAATAAAAAAAAAGTCGGATAAAAATTGAAAATCTCAGGTTCTTTAAAATACTAAAAAATTGCAGCAGCCGTTTCAACTCTCCATTTTTAGAAAAGAAAAAGAAATAATAATAATAATAATAATAATAATAATAATAATAATAAAATTCGACTCTCAAAGGCCTTGGGAAATGACAACCCACACGTGAGCTACTTAACTTGTTCTACAAAACTCAGATTCTCTCTTCCATTTCTGTGATATCTTGTCTCCTTGTAACAAAGTCATCCCTACACGCACTTGTTCTTTTCTTTTCCTTTTTTTATTGACCTTTTGGCACTCTGTAAGGGGATGTTTGGGCATTGAGTATTTTACAAGACAACAAATTGTCATCCTAATTCTTAGTTATGGAAAAAACAAACAACAAATATTCTATCACCACTTTGAAATTTCTGAACCTTTCAAGTTTTATAACTTAATTGGATCCTTAAATAAACTCGTTAACTTTCTAATATTAGGGATGAAAATTTGTGGAATCGAACGGAAACTAATCGGTTTAGTCGGTTCTTTAGATAGAGTTGGTTCGTCAAAATAAAAGTACTAATTGAGTTTCGGTTCAGTTTGAAGTTTTAACAGTTTTTAACCGAATTGAAATTTTAATTTTTCTATCTTTTAATTTTAAATATATAATTTCATATCAAGCCGAATTGAACTGAAATAAAATTTTAATGTTACATTATTTTTTCAGCAAGTGTCCTTTGAAAATGTTTCAAAATTTTTTTTTCATTATTAAGGAAGAACCGAAGAACCAGACCAAAAAAAATAAATAGAAAGCTCCGATGGCACCATATTCTAGGAACCTAAACTATGTGATTGAATAAATCATTCTCTATCCGTTGCGGGTCAATGACTATTTCTCATTCCCCTTCTTCAAACTCGGTTCGTTTCAGCTCGTTTCCACAATCAATTTGATTCGATTGGGTTATATTACCGATCGAACCGTGAACACCCTTATTAATCATGATTTAGACACATTGTAATTTTTTTTGTTAACTAAAAATAATCGAATTTCCATTTACGTTGAGATAAATTTCAATATTACTATATTAGTTAACAGTTCTGGTGATAAGTGATAGAAATAAAAAAAAATCATTTAGTTATTTTAATTTTCTTAATTTAAGCATTATACTTTTTCACTTATAAGAACCAATGAAACTATTCCTTTTCCTCTATCATATATAATTTATGAGTTTTCTAATATGATAATGAATCATGGTTTGATATGTAACATAAATAAAATACATATAATACATGAGATACATTATTATATTTTATGAGGTACATAAGATACCGCTAAATCAGTATATAAAATTTTTCATAATATGTTGTTTTTTAATATCAGTCTACGACACCAAACCTTGTTTAGATGTATCCTTCTTTAACATATTTGAATTATCTTACCGGATCTTCTAGGTACCCAATACCTTATAATTTTCCTATTAAAGCTTTTCTGTTCAAATGTATTTTTCAAGGTTGTTTTTTGTTTGAAATAGTATTATTCATTGTTGTTATTAAGTTATTATTTGGTAGTTGTTTTTTTAAACATTTCATCATGATTGGTGCAGTCACTTTCAAGGGGTGCAACTTGATCTTGACACTTTCTAGAGGGTCGCTTAAGACCAGGACACTCGGCCCTCGCCCTATTAAAGCGCCAACTACGACTCATTCATCTTTGCCACGTATACATAATATTGGAATCGTCCATGATTAATTTTACTAATCAATTAAATTTAAGTAATTAAGTGAAATGAAAATTATTAATAAGTTATTTCATCAAATCATTTTGATGAGTCATTAAATATCAATCTATAAATAAGTGACATCTCATTTAATCATTTAAAATTGAATTAATTATTTGATTACTCTAAAATTATTATTCTCACATAATTACCGCGCTTCACTTCATCCTTCACTGCACGTCATATATCCATGTATAGAGCGAATAACCCCCCATAACGTGCTTGAAAAATGTTGTCAATTGTTCTTATTTTGCAAGAAAAAAGTTGTCAAACTTTTGGTATAAAAAAATAGATGGATGAAATCTTAACAATGTTCGAATAATGTTAGTTTATGTTGCTTAGAGTTTTTTTTAAATCAAAATATTACTCAATATATATTGTGAACTCGACTGATTTTGAAGATGTTTTGACATAGAAAATTCAAAAAATAAATTTGGATATCAAAAAGTTTTTGGAAAACAACATTACTTCCCTTTTATTTTACCTTTTTTTTGTAAAAATAGTGGTGTGGAAGAACAAATTTCGACGCACAATTTATTAATCATAGTAGCATTCTGGGCTTTCAATAATAATCATGTATTTAGTTTCTTAAAATTGACAACTCATGTAAATGCAGAAAATTAATTTAGGTTTTACCAAAAAAGATCCCAAAAAATATTAAAACATCATTACATACTTTAATACAGAGGATTGAAATTTTTGGTAATTGAGAATCTCTTAAATTTGATAATTCGATTTTCAAAGATTATTTGATCACATTTGAACGATTCGAATAAAACCAAATAACAAGATTCAAATATAAAAATTTGTTTTTTTAATTTAACCTTATTTAGAATGTCTAGATTGAATCCGACAACCTCAAGTATAAAACTATGGTTGGTGCATCTTCAATCCGCACTACATATAAGTTAACACTCCTTAAACTTCCTAAATGATTTTTCTCTAATATAAAATAAACTCAATTTCTAAATTTGGTATTTGTACACATACTCACAACCCACTTAGTTTCTCTCAAACCCACTACAAACATTTCTCTCTTACTCTTCTTATAAAATCATCTCATCAAATGTCATTTCCGTCTTTTTAAACACTTATGATAGCTATGGTTTCCTCAAAAAAGCTTATTTCATCTTCGAAAAATTTATTCTTCTACTTAAGATTTCCGTTCTTCAATTTTTAACATTTTTCTTCATTTCATCTTCTTATTTCTTGTTTATTTTTTGCCCTCTGCAATATTCCAAGATTTTTCAAGTTTTATTTTTGTTGATATGTTTTATTAGAAGTTTTCTTAATATTTTTAATGAGTTGAATTTTCTGACAACAAAGTTGATGCCGAAGAGCTCAACAAACATGATCTTAAATTTAAATGCTTCAAGAGAGATCTTGAAGTTTTCAAGATATCTTCAAGACTGATCTTGATTACATCAAGACTAGTCTTGAAGATTCAAGATGCATTCAAGATTTTTTTAAGATATCTTCAAAATGACTTTAAGATTGTTTCAAAATGTTTTCAATGCATTTTTAAATTTTCAAGATCCATCTTGAAGATTCTTGAAAACAACGTAGAATATTTTGTATTATTTATGTTATCCGTAAAATTGAAATGAATTTGTAGAAGTACATTAATATATTTTGATTACGAGAAATTATCTTTTATTATGTTATAATTATTTTCTAAACTATTCAAATAACTTTATAATTTTAATATTATAGATAATCTATTATTATTATCATTTTAATTTATATGTAGAATAATTTTTAAAAATAATGTAGTAATTTTAATGTTAACAAAATTTAAAATTATATAAATATTTTAAATCAGTTGAACTATTTGTAGAAAAAATTGAATAGATTACGGTTCATTAAAAAGACGTGCTTACAAATTTTTTTTGAACCGCGACGTGCATAGAAATTACTACGACAAAATGACAGAATATTCCTGATCCAACGGGCAGAATTTTGAATGGGTAAATATTACTCGCGATTCTCGCTTTCGCTCTAGTTCATGATAAATATCTTGTTCGTATGCCATGCGTGTTCAAGAATCAAGATTACGTATAGCAAAGTTACCAATTTACTGCTTATATTATAATTATGGTAATAAATTGTCTGAAGAAAACAAATACGAAATTCTTACACCACTAAAACGCTCCCCTCTTTCCCTTGAACTCTCCTCCTCATCTCCACCGTTTTCATCTCGCTCTCTTTCGCTCCCACTTTCTCTTAAATTCTCTGTGTAGAGCTTGGATTTTCGTTTTCTGATTGAAACCCAATTTCAATTTTGTTCCAAGGAAGCAAGGTTTTACGGATTGGAATTTGGGGTTTTCGAATTAATCTATTAGTTTGATTGGATTTTGAGATTTTGGCAATTCGGGTTTTTGTATTTCTCCTTGTTTTGGAAAGATTTGTCGGATTTTTCTTCTGTCCATGTGAGAATGCCTGGAACAGATTATCAGGGTTCATCGCCTACTTTTTTCCAGGCTTCGTCTGCTACTTTTAACAACATCGGCCGTTCAATTCTAACTTTGCGACGTGATCAGGTCCACTCCATGGACGGTACCCATGAGGCTACGTCCCTTCAGCTCCATCTCGATTCTTTCCAGAAGCAAGTCGCGGACTTGTTTATCGACCTCTCATCGGTCGGCTCCGATGACCTTCTTTCTCTTTCATGGGTTCAGAAGCTTCTAGATGCTTTCCTTTGCTGCCAAGAAGAGTTCAGAGTCATCCTGTTCACCCACAAATCCGAGATCGCCAAGCCCCCGATGGATCGCCTGGTCTCCGATTACATGGAACGCAGCGTCAAGGCGCTTGACGTCTGCAATGCTATTAGAGATGGGATCGAACAGCTCCGGCAATGGCAGAAGCTGTTAGAGATAGTTCTTCTCGCTTTGGACAAAAGCAACCAACAGAAGACTCTCGGGGAGGGCCAATTTCGCCGGGCCAAAAAAGCCCTAATCGAGTTAGCTCTTTCCATGCTCGACGAAAAGGATTCCAGCGCGGCTTTACTTGCCCACCGAAACCGATCTTTCGGCCGTAATAATACTGGACGAGACCACCGATCTAGGGGACACTTCCGGTCGCTTTCGTGGAGCGTTTCTCGGTCGTGGTCCGCCGCTCGGCAGCTCCAGGCCATCGGGAACAATCTGGCTGCCCCAAGATCGACTGAGCTTTTGGCCACCAATGGCCTTGCGGTCCCTATTTTCACAATGAACATGGTTTTGCTGTTTGTAATGTGGGCTATGGTGGCTTCGATTCCATGCCAAGACAGAGGCTTACACGTTCATTTCTCCGCCCCTAGACAATTCTCATGGGCGGCACCGATGATGTCACTTCATGAGCGGATTTCAGAGGAATCAAAGAAGCGGGATCGGAGAAACTCTTGTGGGTTGTTAAAGGAGATTCACCAGGTTGAGAAATTCACCCGGGTTATGAACGACTTGGCTGATTCAGTCCAGTTCCCACTGACAGAAGAGAAAGAAGAAGAGGTGAAACAGAGAGTTATGGAGCTCTTACAGGTACGTGATGCTATGAAGGCCGGTTTAGACCCATTTGAACGCCAGGTGAGGGATGTGTTCCGGCGTATTGTCCGTAGCCGGACGGAGGGGATGGACTCTTTAGGAGGAGTAAACAACCACGACTAGTTGTTTTTTCAGTGAAGAGGAACAGAGGAAGTGAAGAAATTGAAGAAGTGGGTAAGGGGGAAAGTTTGTTGTATTACTGAGTATAATACAAATGTGTGTATAGAGATTAAGATATGGGAATGGAGGGACTTTCTTGGTTCTTCATGCTTTGCTTATCTATATCCTTCTTGTGTTTTTTCCATTGTATAATCAACAAAACTTCACACAGGATTTGTTTTCATTGTGCAGCTGATTTTGTTTTGTTTTCTCGGTCGATTTTTAGACATACATACAGATTATGTTTGGGACTTTGAGTTGCTGATTTCATATAATTTCTTTCTGTTTTTATTCTGATGAAATTTGAATTACTGCTTAGGTTCATTATCTTGGCTCCATGATTAAATCTCCTTCCTGAATTCTGATATTTTAGGAGAGAGATTCTTCATTGTTAATGGTGATTCCCTTCAAGTTGAGACTGTCTTTTCATATGAAATTTGAGACAAGAGAGGCCTTCCCTCTTGTCCTTTGGTTATAGATATTATTCCTTTCCCCATATTTCCTACTAAGTGTGGAAATGCTTTTGCCCTGTTGCTAATGGTGGCAATCGCCATTAAATCTCTGATGGTCAAGTATAGGAGAAAGCAGACTCATTCGAAATAAGAAAACTCTGTAAATTTGAAAGAGAAAAAAGAATGCCAAAGTGAAGTTTATATATTAAAAAAGATAAATGAGTTTACATAGTGATTAAAGTCTCACACTTACGTAATTACGTTATAAGATGGTAACATTTTGACTTTCACAGAAAGTCTTGTATTACCGAAGTGGTTATCCTGAGATTAATGTACCAGTTCCAGAATTATTGAGATTTGACCAAAGACTTTTTTCATTTTGACCCTTGAAAGTTGACTCAACTACAATTATGAAATTACAGTACAACACAGTAATAAGATAATATTACTATAATATTATCTTGGTCAAGCTCAAAGTTGTTGACTTGAAAATTGTATTCTTGACTTGTTCTCTTCACCCTTTTCTCAAATAATGCATTCATCATTTGATTGGTCTCCTTTTCAACAATTAACTTTGTATGAGGATGCATTAGTGTCTATTACTTTGTAATAAACAACAATTGATGATGGTCGAATAAGTTGTTGAGGTAGATATTATTCTGTAATTTACTTGTTTTTTTTTTCTCTTTCGTTACCTGCATACCCATTTACACATTAAAAATAGTCCTAAAATGATGAATTTTGTTAGTGCAATAAAAAATCAGAACTGGGTGATCGAAATTATATATACAGGTCACATTGTTGTACCAGAATAGTATTGGTCTTGTTTGATCTTCCACTGTTGAATTATCACACAAGTAATGATCTAACAGTGTAATTTTTACATTACACCACCAGGCTACAATAAGCCTGCCATATTATGTGGGGTTTAATGGGTTTAATGTGTTTTTAAAAAATTATTATTAAAATGAATTGATTTTGAAATTAATTAGAAAAATGATGTATTTTCTGTCTATGTTGAACTCTTCTCTTTAAGAGGCGATTTCAACTTGGCCAAATAAACTTTAACGTGAAGAGAACTCACTTTTTGAAGAGACGAGTTCACTTCAAAGGAAACCCTCGCCTCTTTAAGATGTGATTTCAACTTGGCCAACCAAGTAAGCTTTAATGTCAAGATAACTCCCCGCTTGAAGAGGCTAGTTCAGTTTAAAGGAAACTCACCTCTTAAAGAGGCGAGTTCCTTTCAAAAGACGTTTCCAGTTTAAAACTCGCCTTCTGTTTAACTTTTCAAGAGGAACTCACATTTTGAAGAGACGGGTTTCTTTTGCTATGTGAGGAACTCGTCTGAAAAATGCAGAAACTCCTTAAGAGGAACTCATTTTTTGAAGATGTGAGCTTGTCACTGAAACAAAGTGATGTCAGAACATCCCCTCTGAAAAGAGTGGATTTCATCAAGTCCACATCATTACCTTTCATCACCACGTCAGAACCTCCACAACTCATAAATGGTCTCTTTAAGAGGCGATTTCACTTACATTCACTCTGCACAATTTTCTTAATTAGTTTAGAAAATAGTTTATTTTAATAATTTTTCATTAAAATAATATTAAAAATAAAAAAAAATCTTATTACGGGTTATTGTGAGTCACGTATTTAAAAGTTAACTTTAATCACAATCAGTCTAGCTATCAATATTGTTCCATGAAACTATCACTCTAATTTTAATGGGAAAATACAGTCATTGTAAAATATAATTATCAAAATTATGTCTTTTCGCAATAACGAGCATGAGATCCTTTGAAACAATTTGTGGCTACCATGTTATGTGACAAAAATGAGGTCTAATACTTGGTGTATGAAATTTATCTTTATCCTTAATATGGTGGAATTGCAAAGTTGGTGATAATACAACAATTAGTTAGATTTCATTAAATTCTAAGATTTAATGCCAAAAGCACTCCCTTGTCTTTTCCTTTGCAATAGTTAGGTCCAGGTCTCCCCTATCCTAGCAAGCATTTATTATGACAAGTGCAAACCATTCATATTTAAGAGATTTAGGTTAGACTCTTTCTAAATTATTGTTTGTTAGGTATATGGCATTGAAATATTCTGATTTGAAGATGAATGATTTTTCTTATTTTAAATTTTTTAGATCAGATTTTGACCATCTGTTTTATAAGAGTACAGACACAATTTAACATGAATTTTCATGTTCTGATAAAAGGACAGACGCAATTTAACATGAACTCTCATGTTCATCTTTAAGGAGTTAGAAAAGTTTTTGAATTTATAAAGCTAAAATACAATGATGTAATTTTAGTCCTTAAAAGTTTCATGGAATGACTTAATGACAATAAAAAATAGAACAACCGATACTAATTTGAATATTTATGAATTGTCGACTAAACATGATAAAATTGATAGAAAGTGACACCTGTGAAATAAATGATAAAAAGGTCAAATCACAAATAAAAGACATCATTTTACTTTCACAAACGACAACATATTATAAGGAGTAGTTTCACTTTCTTATACCATATGTTTTAAGTGAAGCAATGTCGCTTGAGTCGTCTCTCTTAGAAACTCTTCATCTAAGAACTGTCTTTTCTAAAAACTCTTCATCTAGGAACTTTATCGATCTAATAGTACTTGACTGTGTGACCGTATTGGCTAATTTGAAACATAAAGATCAAATTGATAGAAATAAAATTTTAGAAACTTAGGGGCTGAATTGAAACTAGAATAAAAATGGTAACAAATCATGGTTTTTCTTTTCTTTTGGATCTGACAAAGCTAATAACAATCACAATAAGGGATACAAGAAAGGCTGACCCTCCAACAACTAAAGGACCACACATCTTCTTCTGCTTTGATCTATGCTTTTCCTCTTCTATATTTCCTTCGTTTCTCATACAATTCTCACCTTCCTGAATTTCACCTTCCATTTCATGATTTTCTTCTTCACCATTGACTCCATCTTTTCCATTTTGATCATTAGGGTGTTTAGAATTCAACTCTTCTTTTCGTTCGGGTACATCATCGTGTCGAGATTTACCAGATTCTTGTTCTTCTCCGATGATTTCATCGTTTTCTTTTTCAGCTTGTTCTTTGTATGGTGTTTGCGGTGATGTCTCTAAAATTACATGTCTGTCTTCCCTATCAGCCTTTTCTTCAGAAACTTCTTCAGTTTCTTCAATCTCTTTCTTCTTTTCACTTTCATCTATTTCTACAGTGTCTTGTTTCTTAGATAACTCTTCAAACTCAGCTTTTGTTGCTTCATGTTTCTCTTTAACAGTGTGTTCTTCTACATTTTGATGTGTTTCTTCAATGTGATCTCTTTGAGAAATTTTGTTATTCTCAATTCTACCAACCGCGTCTTCATTTACCTCCTCGATTCTGACTCCGACAAATCCTTTAACTAATTTCGGCATTGATATAATTAAAGCCGACTTTTCTTCATCAAACTTCGCGTTAATTCGGTCCAAAACTACGCCTTTTGGGATTCGAAATGCCTTCTTAAACTCTTTAATCTCAACAAGTTTTTTGAGCATGATCCATCCCATCATTACCATTTCTTGAACTAGTTTATCCCCACTAATCACAATCTTAGTCCCATCTTCATTGATCTTGATTTTAATTCTCTCTCTTCTAAAGCCTGCATTTCTACTAATATTTTACATCAATCCAAACAAAAGAATACAAAAATTGAAAAGGGAAAAAGGGTAACAATTAAAAAGAAAGACAATATAGATTTGAGGAAAGAAAAAAAGACCTTTAAGATTGGTAGTGAGGATGAACATGGAATCAGTTTCATTTGACAAGAAAACAGGATCGGATCTATCTTTGGCCAATTGAATATCGGCCAAGGTAAGATCGTCTCTGGGTCGTGTGATCTTGAGTCCTAATTCTAACTCCATATATTAATATTATTGATTGATGCAAAAGATTTTGCTCAAACTTTGTTGTGATTAAAATGAGTTAATATAAGTAAAAAAAATAAGTATGTTAATGGAGAGGAATCAAATAACAAGGTCAGTTTATGAAAATATGAGTAAAGCACATATTCATTGCTTCTTTGTGTGGAAAAGAGGGTGGTTTTGGTTATTTTACCTAAAGATTATGCTGCTTTCTTTGATGCTCAATTGGGTATGATGCTAATTGCTAAAGGCCTTTTAGGTCACTCTTGCGGTTCCAGTCCACAAAACTTCAGGTACCTGAAAAAAAAGTTTCAAGGGGTGAATTAAGAAATTGACTATGAAAAGAGTCGGAATATCTAATTTAGTTACCTAAATTACATAGGCGTAACTAAATTAGTCATGCTTGTATCATCTCCTTAACTAGATTTTAGTTACGCAACCACTTTTTCAACTTTTTTCTTCGGTCATGTTTGCAAAGAGGGCCTTATTTAGCCGGACAATTTGTTGCTTGAAATATCCAAATAATTTTTGTATTAATGGGAAGGATGAGAGAGATGGAGGGATATTTTTGTATTAAAAAAATACTGTTAGTTTTAACCCTTTAATTTAATATAAAGATGTTTTTTTGTAGTTTTTAAAATTATAGGAGTATAAAAATATAAAAAAATATTTTATATTTTGATTAAAGTATAAGGGTGTATTTTACATTTTAACCATTATTTCAATAATAGTTTAAAAATCATTCATCTTTCAAGACCATAAGGTGTTTTGTTCAACGTAATAGAAATAAATGAGAAGTTCCTTATTTATACACATTTTTGTGTTTCATTATTAATTTGTGTTATTTGAAAATGAAATAATTCTTATTTTATTACATAAATCCTCATTCTTCTATTTCCTTCATGTAATCCTCACTCCCCTCTTAATTTATGTCTCGCTCTTTCATTCTCTAAAGATAATCTCCCCTTCCTTTTGTACTTCATTTTTTCCTTTCCTATTTTCATTAACATTTCCATTACATTCCAATCATTTCAACTAAACATCATCTAAATGTTTTATTGTCAAATTAGTTCTTTAAACATATGTTATTGTTAATATAAATAACGACAGAAATCGTGGAAACAGTTAAAACGGGTGATTTTTATTTATTTATTTTGGTACAAGGGGCTAGGAGATGGGAACCTTTTCAAGAAGGCAAACACAAAATTTGGAAAACTCCATCAAACAAGCCCAAAATTTGACAGAGGCTTTCCGTGTGGAAGACACAAAAGTGAGGAAAATAAAAAATTATGCATACAAATGCATTCCCGATTAAGATAATCACATTACCACATCTACTTAGTTCATATACAACACTATCACCAACCTTATATTCTTTGTCAAAATCTGAAAGAAGCCCACAAAATAACTATAAGTATGCAGCAATCAAGAACTGCCTAGTTGTTAATATTAACTAACTCTAACTTCTCTACTCCCAGTCTCCAGAAAAGAAAGAAAATCTCTACTCCACTTTGCTCTAGTCGTTATGTAATAAGGAATTTGCCTTTGTAACTCAGCCACTCAGGTTGAAAATTGAAATACCTTTCTTTTATTCAGTAAAAGCAAAGAAGACGCTCGTTCCTGATCACCATGGAGCCAATATATTACCAAAGCAAATGTTGCTTATCTGCCCCCTCTTTATCTCTCTTCTTCCGTGTAAACAAGTTCTTTGATTTTCAACACTGAACATCATGCATGGAGGAACTACCATTCCAAGGAGCAGACTCTCCGAAGGACACGTGCAGGTTGTCGTTGCTTTTCCACGACTGGGATTATATTTTCCATTAGCTACAAAAAGAATATTAAAAAATATCAACAGTGAAACAATTTATAAGACCCTCCTAAACTCCTGACAACCTAGTTCCATGAATTTTTTTCATGCCTCTGTAGTTTTATCGTGTTTTAGAACCAATGTTACAAATTGATTCGTCCTAGTATCTCCCTTTAGCAATATTGATTGAGTATCTAAAAGAGAGATGGATCACAATCTATTTAACCCCCTCCACCAGAGAGAGAGAAAGAGATGGAGGGAGGAATAGGAAAAAAAGGAAAGAAAAAAAAAAGCGACTGGCAAATGTCTCAACCCACCAACCCAGACAGAATTCCAACACGTTCACTGCATCTTACTACACCAAGAGGCTGCTAACTGACACTTTCAGAGACCATTTCATAGTAGAAAAGAGGAAAAACTTTCCAGGGACAGGGAATGGAATGGAAGAAGAAAATGTAATCACCTCAAAATATTTCCCTACCTCAGATACTTATTGCGATGCAAAATAATGCATACCACACTTCTGATGCCTGAAAAGACTAACATACGCTTTTTAGTGTTTCAAATCCTTACGTTTTCTCATTTTCTGAAGTCAGTATGAAAAGACACAGAAGAAGGTTCAGTTGATTGTCCAAATCAACAATTAGAACAAATAGATATCCTCGACATCAATACTTGGCTATTCTAAAGTTGCAGTTACAGTTTATGCTAAATTCCTATGATTCGAAATCCTCGTCAAGTTTCTTCCTTTCTTCTCTATTCGAAAAAATATTATTAAAATACAAATTCACCAAATTTTCATCTTTATTATCCTCTAATGAAACTATTTTCTCTAACATTTAGGTCAAAATGAAACAAAAAGACAAATATAAAGCAACATGAATGAAAATGTCCGGGACATGTGAGGTTCGAATCTGGGTTTTCCCATATGTATAAAGTATAAACAGCAGCATGGACAGAGCTTCAATAATAATCATATCATTGTAATCACAATTATGAGAGACCATAAGGGTTACCTTAAATGAATTATTATAGTTACAACTAAAAGTCATATCCAACTGGAAATCAACAGACAAAAAAGTGCAAGGTTAAATGTCTCCAACCAAAACACTAGTGCAAAGTCCAGAATGTTAAACTGCTCTTTTTTTCTCAGAAGGTGAGGTGAGAATAATAGAATACTACCTAGACACTTTCAAGTCTTACATTAACTACCGTACTAACATCAGAGTGAGAACACTACCTGCTTATACCTTTCCTTTGTTCTCTCAACCTGCAAAAGAAAACAATTTTTAGACAGCAAAAGATGCAATAAAACTCCTAAACTGAGAACAGAACCACAACAATGCTAGGAGTTAAGCATTAACTATTAAACAGAAATTAGACAAATATTGCAGATCAAACCCCATATATCACCACACCTGGTTATGCTTATTATCTCATCAGATTAAACGAGAAGCTTGGAGAAAAATAAACACAAAAGTAAAGAACAATGAAGCCACAAACATCATTAATACATGAAAAACATGCCATATCACGTGTCTTAAATGTCTGACATATGTCCTAAATCATCTAAAGATGTCGATATTCAACATTTTCCAATACAAACGTGGTAGCAATGTCAAACACCTACCTCAATAAAGACCTTTCTTCACTTATTTGCAAACCATACTAATCCAAATGTATGTCCGGTGGAGAGGGGTTTACATTTACCATAATCAGCCAACATACCTATACGCTACAACTGTCGGGACCATTGACGAAAAAGTCAAGTAAACGCAAATAAGAACATTATGTTATGATCTAAGTACTCCAGCTCATATGAAGCAGATATAGAACAAGACAACTTTCGAGCACGATCACACGATTCACACATTCAATTCATTCTCACGATTATAAAGTGTAAATTCCAATTCAGTAAAAACTAATTGCAGTACCTTTTCCTTCAACAACTGATCGTTCTCCTCCTCTAGCTTCACAGCTAAAGACTCCAATTCAGCTTGATATGCCTAAATTTCAAATATATGAAGGCACAAAGTTGAAAGATACTCAACATTGATTCAATTACAATTAACAAAACCACAAAGCAAAAACTACTGAACTCTAATTCACCTGCTTCCTTTCCCTTGACCTAGCTGCCGATTCCCTGTTCTTGATCATCCGTTTTTGTCTTTGCTGTGCAGCCTTATCCAAGGGTTCCAAACCCAACCTTCCCCTCTTCAACCTCCCACCTCCGCCTCCAGTTCCAAACACATCAGTTCCATTTCCATACCCGACTATCGTCCCCTCAACCTTATCTAAAGATTGGAGTGGACTAAGCGGCATCGGATCAAATGCAAGCATCCCTCCGCTCAACCTCTCAGACTGCGGCACCTTGACATCAATGTCGCCCAGTGCCTCTGCTCTGGCCAGAAAATCCTCCAGCGTCTCCAGGTTGTCAATCGACTCCTTCTTCAACTCCTTCGTATTCCCCGACTTGATTTCCCTCCAAACATCCTCCACAGTTTTGGGGACGCCGGAGGAGCTACTGGGATTGCTATTAATGGTAGCGAAGGTGGTTGTCGTGGTGGTAATGGGGATGGTAGCGGGGTTGGAGGTGTCGATCAGAGTAATTTGGGCGTCAAGAAGGGTGGAGTCGTACTCATTCCGAAGGACCCCATCAACGGCCAGTGAGCCAGAATTCCGATCTTGATTCTGATACGTGAAGTTACGCTTGCTTTGATCGGAAAACGATTTGCGTTTTCGAGCAGTAGAAGAAGAAGTAGAGCATCGCTGAGGATCCGAACTTATCGAATTCGACGACGCCATCAACTTCGATTACTGCATCATGTCAGCCATAGTAGGCTCCACTGTTACTCTTTCTCTCTTCTCCACTTGGACTGTGTGTATAGTCGGCTTCTTCCTCGGGGGAATGGATGTTTTAGTGTGTTGGGATCAGAGAGACCCGAGTGTGAGCGCGTGGCTGTGGGAGGAAGGAAAGGGGAACCGAGAGAGTGAACGATCATTCGGGAAGTTAGGTATTATAAATAGGAAAGGGGATTTGCCGGTTCCCGGTAGAATTATTCTTGTTTGAAGATTTTGTGGGTTTGACGCGGTTCGATGACCTCCGTCTTTCAGTGGGGTCTGGTTGTTTGCCAGTAGGGGATTACTAGTGTGATGGCCGGCTTCGGTTTGCTGTGAATTTGACTATGTCACAGTTTGAGAAAGTGGAGAATGTTAGTGCCACAACCAATTTTGAGTCAGATTTTTTTTAACAAAACTAAAACTAGAATTTTTTTTAATGATTCTCTTCTTGCTAAACAAGCATTAAATATCTTAAAAAATCCTGACAGTTTTTGTATTAAATTACTTAAGAGTCTTTATTTTCCGATTTGTGATTTCATTGATGCAAAGAGTGAAAAATCTACTTCGGGGGCATGGAAAAGCATTTGGTATGGTAAGAAAATCATTAAGAAATATTCTTTTTGGAAGATTGGTAGGATATACGAGTTGTGGTTTAAAGGTTCATATTTGGAGGATATACGAGTCCTTGATTTTGAAGATTTCTCTCATCGTAAAGTCTCTTCGAACAACCTAGTCTCTAAACTAATTATTCCTAATACTTTTTCATGGAATACCAATCTTATTAACTCTCTTTTTCCTTCTTGGATTTCTATATCAATATTATCTATGCCTACCAGTAATATTAATAACTCAAATTCACTGATTTGGCCTAATAAAAATGAAAATTTCATTGTCAAATGCTATTATCATTGTTTACACAGTTTTAAACATGTAGGCAGTAGATAAAGGCTCAACATCTCACTCATTAGTTAATATAAATTTTTGGAAAACAATTGGGCACTCAATGGTTCCAACAAAAGTAAAAATTTCATTTGGAGGGCAGTCTAAAACTATCTACCAGTAAAGCAGAACTTATACTGAAAGTATTTTCTACAAGACCATACTTGCCCTATCTGCAAGAAAAAGGAGGAAAGCATTTTTCATACTATTGTAGCAGGCAAGTAGAGCAGCCTATGTTGGAGGAGTTCATGCTTCAATATCTGCCCATTTTGGTACCTGGATACACAAAAGGATTTCTGAGCTTACTAATCATCTAGATAGTTTCAGAGATACAAATCTCACTATTTTTATTTCTGTGCGGGGGTACTTGGAAAGGTAGAAATAGTTTTGTTTTTGAAAAAATTCCTTGCAATCTAATTGAAACTTGGATTTTTTCAGAAAAAGTTTGGGCTGATTTTTTACAAGCAAATTTGAGTATTATACTTGGCTATTTGATGTCTGGTAGTCATCCTCATGATATGTTTTTTTGCATATTTCCCCTAGTTTGCACATCATTCATTGTCTACAGATCGCTCCCCCCTCAATCTGATAGACATCCTTGCTCGCAATCTTCTCCTCCTCAAGATGCATGGTCTCCACTGAAGGATGGAAAAGTGAAAATAAATTATGATTCAGGCTTCTCCCTTTCCTCGATGAATTGTTTGATTGTTTGTATGGCTAGGGTTTCTGTTATGGGTGTTTTTTCAACAACTAATGTCGCAATGACAAGTGTCACGCCACATTAGGGAGCTTTCGACGTCAGGAAAGGAATAGAACCGACCTCGTCTGGTCTGTTTCTATTGAGCTTGGGACGCAGAGACCCGAGCACATGAAAAGGCAAGAATAAAGTTCACAAAGAGGGCTCGGATAATCCCGAACACAAGGCCATCATTACTCGTCAAAAGTAGCACCCTACAGTCCCAATCGCCATGAACACTTTATGTCAAGGTTGCCTCCCTTATGTCCAATCGAAGACAGACTTCGTGTCGTGTGAGGCTTCTTCAACACGCCTTCGAGAGGCTTCTTCAACACGCCTCTGAGAGGCTTCTTCAACATGCTTCCTCCCACCTGAAGACCTAGGTCTAAATACATCTACCAATAAAGGAAAGAGGTATACCTTCTCTTCCCTAAGAAAATTATGCCAAAATATCAACCAAATACTAACTTAGGCATCAGAGGCTTTTCGACGAGGAAACCACTCCCCGTTCTCTTCATCTTTAGAGTTCATTGTCTGCGTTGTGCAGGTTTCAAGCTGAGAGGAACCTCATGGTTGAGATTTTTGGTAATAACATTTGGCACCTTCTGTGGGGACGACTGTAAAGCCGTTCTTGTTTAAAGCATTTGAAACCCTTCTCTCTCACAAGAGAGGTTGAGTTCAATGCCCTACGCCGACGAAGTCAGGGATGGGAGGGAGGACTCTGCCCTTCTCCCGGCGGAGGAAGGACCTTCTTTCATCATAATGATTGTACAATGAAGGAGGAAAGGCATGTCGATATCATTCAGATCATGACGGTCTCTTGTACGGGAATGGTCCTCCCCGATGACTCAATTGCTCGCTGGCGGAATCACCACGCACTCACAAAACCATGGGGGAAAGCTGTCCACGAGAAAGTAAGGTGACTCTCTAAGTTGGAGGAACAATCACCCTTTGAAGAAATTAGGACCAAAGCGAAACCAGGCTTCATAAGACCAAGAGCTCCCTTTTTGTAAGATTCTGGTTAGGGTTATCCCAGGAGGATAGATGAGGAAAACAAGGCCGCCCGAGAGTGAACGAAGGAAAAGACCCATAAACTACTGTCGCAACATGCGCGCGACGCGGAGCGGCAATTAAAAAAAATCATTTTTTGAAGGAAAAAAGAAATTCGGAGTCGCCGCCAATCATTTTAGGATGTGATTGGTCACCCAATTTTAAGATGAAAATTTTGGTCTACGAAAACTCAAATTTGGTTCGGGAGTCGTTTGTGTATGGGGAAGGTATTAGCACCCCACAACACCCATTATAATAGTTATCAAATTTAATCAAATGCTATCCAATTTTTTATTTTAAGGCAAATGTTAAAGAGATTCATTTTTTAATGTCCCATTTGGTGCATTTTGTATCAAAAAAATGAACAAAATAAATTACTTCTAATAAGTGGTTCAAAGACCATTGAAAAATTATTTTTTGTATTCTTATATCCTTTTAAATCAAAGCATTATTAGAGTTATTTTCGGTATCCCAAGAATAACTCCTCACCTTAGTAGTTTGAGAAGTTTGGTATCCCGAAAATCTAAAAGTCCGTCGTCGGATTTTTTTTAGTTAAAAGTAAATAAAGAAATTTACAAAATTTAAATCAAATTGTTATAATTTTAATTTACGAGCATCAATTTTGATGATAAAAGAATGAAATAATAATCACATACAACCGTGATATATGAAAATAATACATAAATAAATAAGAAGAGATAACAACTATAAATAAAAAAAGAATAATGGAAATGAATGTTAGAGATGATAAATATGTTGATAAATTTTAAAAAACAATATGCATAGTGAAAATAATGAAACAAGACGTGCAATAATTAAAATTAAATATAAAAATAAATTACAACAAACTAATAATATCTATTAAAAAATATAAAAATAAAAAAACAAAAAAATATAAACAACAAAAAAGCAAAAAAAAATTAAAGTAATTTTTTTTACATAGGGTGATGTCACCCTCCGTTTTTTTATTTATTTTTTTAATATTGTTACACACACACACATATAATTGTTTCATAAATAAATTGATAAGAAATTTTTTTATGTGTGAAATAAATTAATCTATGAAAAAAATGCTTAATTTTATACATGATTCGCATGATCATGATTTTTTTTTACTACATGGTCTATTAATTATCATTTTTATTTCTTCACCCAATGCTAATCAAATAGTAAAAGAATGATCATGAATGGTAATTAATTTAAACAAGTGTCACTAAAAATAAATAAATAATTCTATTTGTCATATAAATATACCATTTTTATTTTTGGACTACTTAGTTCACTAATTATCATTTTTCTTTTCTTCCTTCATTGTTAGGAATGATCATGGATGGTAACTAGTTTAAACAAGTGTCACTAAATAAAATCCATAAAACTTTCAAAATAAAATAATTTTTGTTTGGAATATAAATATACAATTTTTTTTATTGGACTGTTTAGTTCACTAATTACCATTTTTCATTTCTTCCTTCGTTGTCAGAAATGATCATGAATGGTAACTAGTTTAAACAAGTGTCACTAAAAATAATGGTCAAAAAATTAAAAAGAAAAGAAGAGAAGATTTGTAAGAACATAAAAAAATCAAAGCTTAAAATATTAGCATAATCTTGTATAGAGGTTTTACTCTCTATTTTATACATTTTTATGTATGAGAAATTATCATAGGAGATCTTTTCATCAAATGTACACTTTCAACCCATTAAATGGTTGATTCACATTGAATTAATTTTACACCCCTCAAAATTTTATCCTCATTCTCATTGATTGAGTTGATGACAAAAAAATCTCATCATCAAACTTATAGAGAGATAAACAATATATGAAAACAAAACTTAAGATTAAAAGTAGGAGAAATGATAAAGAATGAGCAAACAAACCTATATATGGAAAATGAAACAAAGAAATATCAAATACATGAGTATGAAAAAGAAAGATAATTAATTAGAAAGAATAAAATATATTGTAAGCTAACATGTAAGAGATTTGAACTACCTTAATAAAATGAAAATGAGAAGATTGAAGATGAATAGAAATGAAAACTCACATTCTTTCTCTTTTTCACTATTTTCTCAAAACCTCTCTTTCTCTCTCTTCTCTTCCTCACTCTCCCAAATCTCCCATTTTTCAAGTGAAGACCTCCCATCTATTTATAGGCAAACTTAGGGCTTCATTTTTTTAATTTTAGTCTTTTGTTCCTTTTTTTAATTCTTAGTCCTTGAACAAATTATCTTATTTTTTAGGCATTGGGCTATTTTTCAAATCATACACATAGTCTTAGACTAGTAGATGGGCAAAAAAAATAAAATTTATATTTTTAAAGTATTGGACCGGATAAAATATGGTATTTACAGCCGCCCCCCTTTGTTCACGCTTCTAAACTTAGAAGGTGTACAAATATGTAGATAAGTATTTTGATCGAGAAAAAAATTATATAGATAAAGGAAATAGAAACCTCAACTTATTGGGGGTTCTATGAAATGATGGAACTTATGAAATGGATCTGGATAGACACAGGCTTCGACCTCGACTCAATTCAGGTTCGATTTAACCCTATAAATTGAAACGGACTAGGCGCTGACGTCGGGCTTCGACCGCGATAAAGCCGGGTTCGATTTAACCTAAGATAAAGAAAGGATGCGGACCTGGATAGACGCAGGCTTCGACCTCGACTTGATGCCAGTTCGATTTAACCATATTAATTGAATAGGAGCTGACACCGGACTTCGACCGCGACAAAGTCGGGTTCGATTTAACCAAAGATAAAGAAACGATGTAGACCTGAATATAGGTAGGCTTCGACCTCGACTCGATGCGAGTTCGATTTAACCATATTAATTGAAATGGACCAAGCGCTGACACCGGGCTTCGACCACGACAAAGTCGGGTTCGATTTAACCTAGATATTTGAAAGGAAACGAACCCGGATAGATGTAACTAAAGATGTTGAAATGATATTTGATATTATATTTACAAGTTTCAAATGGTGCAAGAGCTAGACTAATGCATACTCTAAATGTTGGAAAGTCATGTATGAATTTTGAAAGAATATCTTTAAATGATTCATGAACTGCATTAAAACAGATCAATATGATGCATGTCTATGCATTGTAATTATTGAATATAAATGCAAAGTAGTGATTTTGAGTGCACGCGTGCTATGCATGATTGAAAACATTTGTGAGAAAATTATTTAATGATTTTTTTTTTTGAAAGTTGACTAATGTCGCCATATCTTTTACCCTTCAAATCAATCATTTGGTCTAAGGTCATGGACCCGCAATGAAGTATCGAGCATACTTTCAAGAAAATAATGCATCCTTATTCATTGGTTTGTGCCCCAGTATTCGGTTTCACGTCGATGATGAAGAAAAAATGGATAATTTCTCCCCATTTTGCTTCTTTTTTGTACTTTAATTGCAATCCTCCAATCATGCTTTAGCCTTCGTTATGTGCATACCAACTTTCTCGTGATGACTTTTCAGATTCCCCCTCGTACTCAGACCGCCTTTCTTAGTTCCTATTCTTTTCTTTTTTTCTTTTTAAATTAGCTTTCACCTAACCAACTTTATGCTTCTGAGTTATTTCAAGAGTAATTAATGATATCTTAAAATTGAGAGGAATAAAAAAATGGAAATAAAGGAGAAGATGAAGTATATGTATTTGTCAACTGAGAAAGAAAAAAGGCTCTTCATTGATGATGAACAATGTTTACAAACGATGGTTTGGAAAAAGAAAAGAAAAAAAATAGAGGAAGAGTTTCTCCAGTATTCGAGACAGCTTTTTTTTTAAACATTTTTTTTGCCTAACTTCATTTTTACCATACTTAAAGCGGTCAAACGAAGTACTTCTTGACTGTATCAGAATCAACTGTGTGTGGTAAATCATCTCCATCCATGTTTGTTAGCATGAGAGCTCCTCTCGAGAAAGCCTTCTTGACAATGAAATGTCCTTCATAATTTGGGGTCCACTTCCCCCGGTGATCCTTTTGATACGGGAGTATCTTTTTTAACACCAAGTCTCCTTCTCAGAAACATCGACTTCTTGACTGTATCAGAATCAACTGTGTGTGGTAAATCATCTCCATCCATGTTTGTTAGCATGAGAGCTCCTCTCGAGAAAGCCTTCTTGACAATGAAATGTCCTTCATAATTTGGGGTCCACTTCCCCCGGTGATCCTTTTGATACGGGAGTATCTTTTTTAACACCAAGTCTCCTTCTCAGAAACATCGAGGACGCAATTTTTTGTCACATGCGTGCATAATGTTTCTTTGATATAATTGCACTCTACATAATGCAGTCAATCTTTTTTTCTTGATGAAATTTAATTGCTCATATCGTGTTTGTACCCACTATGCTTCTTCTAATTTTGCTTCCATTAAGACTCTGAGGGAGGGAATTTCCACCGCAATTGGAAGGAACGTTTCCATGCCATACACCAAAGAGAATGGCGTTGCCTCGATTGATGTTCGGACTGATGTGCAGTACCCATGCAGTGCAAATGGGAGCATCTCATGCTAATCCTTATAAACCTCCATCATCTTCTCTATGATCCTTTTTATGTTCTTATTGACTGCTTCCACTGCTCCGTTCATTTTCGGACGATAAGAAGATGAATTATGATGCTTAATTTTGAACTGCTCACATAATTCTTTCATCATCTTGTTATTTAAATTTGTCCCATTATCTGTGATGATCCTTCCAGGAAGACCATATCGACAAATTATCTCCTTTTTAATAAACTTAACAACCGCACTTCTGGTTACACTCGAATAAGAACTTGCCTCCACCCATTTGGTAAAATAATCTATAGAGACCAAAATGAAACGATGCCCGTTAGAGGTTTTGGGTGTGATGGGACCAATGACGTCTATGCCCCACATAGAGAACGGCCAAGGCGCGGCCATTACATGTAAAAGGGATGCGGGTACATGAATTTTATTCGCATAAATTTGACATTTATGACATTTCTTGGCGTACTTAATGCAGTTGGATTCTAGAGTTAACCAATAACTTCTTGCTCTCAAGATTTGTTTGGCCATCATATGTCCATTAGCATGAACTCCACAAATTCCTTCGTGAACTTCCTCTATGATTTGATTCGCTTCCCTTACATCAACACATCTTAATAGCACCATATCATGGTTTCTTTTGTAGAGTATTTCACCATTCAAGAAGAAACCCATGGACAATCTTCTAATAATGTGTTTATCATTCTCAGAAGCTTTGGATGGATATACTCCACTCTTTATATACTGCTTGATGTCATAATACCACGGTCTTGTGTCGGGCTTTTTATCAATACTCATACAGTGAGTAGGAAAATCTCGCTTCTCAATTTTTATGGGTTGCACTTCTTCCTTAAAGTCTACGGTGAACATGGATGCTAGAGTTGCCAGTGCATCTGTAATTTGATTATTCTCTCTGGTTATATGGTCAAATGAGATTACATCAAAAGTTCGGCTTAGCTTAGTTATATGTTTGTTGTAAGGTACCAGCTTGGAGTCTCTGGTTTCCCATTCTCCGTTTAGTTATCGTATCACCAATAATGAATCTCCGTACACTCGAAGCTTCCTTATCTTCATATCATAAGCTGCTTGAATTCCCATGGAACATGCCTCATATTCTGCCACATTGTTTGTGCAGTCAAAGCATAGTTTTACCGTAAATGGGAACAACTTTCCCTTGGGAGATATGAGGATTGCCTCAATTCCATGTCCTATATCATGAGACGCACCATCAAATAACATTGTCCACAATTCTGGATCCATAGATTCTCCTTCATTTTTTAATATGACTGATATGTTCTCATCAGGAAAATCAAACTTCATAGGCTCATAATCTTGCACTGGTTGATCTGTAAGATAATCAACAAGTACACTTCCTTTTATTGATTTTCTCGTGACATAAACAATATCATATTCCGTGAGCAACATTTTCCATTTAGCGATTCGCCCACAAAGTGATGGCTTTTCAAAGATATATTTGATTGGATCCATCTTTGAAATTAACCAAGTGGTGTGGTATAACATGTAATGTCTAAGCCGATGAGCAACCCAGGCTAATGCACAACATGTTTTCTCCAACATCGAATAATTAGCCTCATAATTTATGAACCTTTTGCTTAAATAGTATATTGCTTGTTCTTTCCTTCCAGAGGCGTCATGTTGACCAAGTACGCAACCTATGGATTTTGCTATCACTGTAAGATACAAAATGAGTGGACGCCCTGGAGTTAGAGGAACAAGTATAGACTGATTTTGCAAGTATTACTTGATCTTCTCAAAAGGAATTTGATAATCATCATTCCATCCTTCTGTATCAGCGGAGAAGTTTAAAGATAGGTTCACAAGTTGCAGTTAGCTGTGAGATGAACTGGGCTATGTAATTTAATCTCCCCAAGAAACCTCTAACTTCCTTTTGAGTTTGAGGTGGCGCCATATCAATGATGGCTCGAATCTTGTCAGGGTCAACTTTTATTCCGTCTTTGCTCATGACAAAACCAAGTAGTTTACTTAAAGGTGTTGCGAATGTACACTTTGTCGGGTTAAGCTTTAACTAAAACTTTCTCAACCGTCCAAATAGTTTTCGTAGAGTGACCGTATGATCTTCCCCTTGACGAGATTTGGCAATCATATCATCAACGTACACTTCAATTTCTTTATGCATCATATCACAAAATAGTGTTACCATTACCCGCTGGTAAGTCACCCCTGCATTCTTCAGACCAAATGGCATAACCTTATAACCAAATGTACCCCACAAAGTTATAAAAGTCATATTTTCACGGTTTTCAGGAGCCATTTTGATTTGGTTATACCCCAAAAAACCATCCATGAAAGAGAAGGTTGAATGTCCTGCGGTGCTATCTACTAGGATATCGATATGGGGTAATGGAAAATTATTTTTGGGGCTTGCCCGATTTAAGTTTCTATAATCGACGCACACCCTTACTTTCCCATTTTTCTTCAGCACTGGGACTATGTTAGCAACCCATTCAAAATATTTTGCTACTTCTAGAAAACCCGCATCTACTTGCTTTTTAACTTCTTCTTTGATCTGTACCAGCTTGTCTGGTTTCATTTTCTGTAACTTTTGTCACACTGGTTTACTTTCGGGCATAAGTGGCAAATGATGAACCACGATATCAGTGTCTAGACTTGGCATATCTTGGTAAGACCATGTAAAGACGTCAATATACTATTTGAGTAAGTCAATTAATTCTCGACGGCTTTGGCTTGTCATCAAAGTGCCGATTTGGACCTCTTTCGCCTCTCCCTCCGATCCCAAAATTATCACATCCGTTAACTTTTGATATGGTTGAGTTATTTTTTCATCCTCGTCTACCATTCTTAACATTTTCAGAGATGGTTCAAAATTATCTTCGTCACTTTCATTTGACTCTACGCTAAGAATGGGATTGTCAAAGTTATTTGTTTATGCTCTTGTTTTCAAAATCACCGTTCTTGAACTCTTGAAAATTCTTGAGAAGCATTGGTAGCTCGGTGACGTCCCAATTGTTAAGTTCATGATCTGAATCGTATCGAGAAACCAAGTCCTCTGTACTTGCACTTGATGATTTTCCCAAGATTGCGGATATTGAAAGCTCGACGATATCATCTTCAAGGTTATACTGCTCTACTATAACTGGTTCTTTGAATGAAATTCCCCCACTTCTAAAGGATTTAGAAATATGGGGTATGATCGCCATTTCCATATCGAATTCCCTATTTTTGAGCCTAGCAATCCTCTTTTCTTTCTTTTGAGATTCCACTCTCCTTCTATCATCCTTGATCGGTCTATATCCAAGCCCAAACCTTTGTTCATTCTTGTCCCACTCGATTAACTTATTTATGCCTTGATGCTTACCCCCTGAGTCCTTTGCCTGGCTTGTATCCCCCTTTTATCATCAACTTTGCCACCATCTGAAATGCTTTTGATAGGCTTGATGTTGGAGTGAGTTTCCCACTAGCAACAAATGTAATGTTCACAATATCAAATGATCAAAATGAACACTCCAATGCTTCTTCTGCCACCTCAACATATGACATGGTAGCCGGCTTAGATACTAATAAATCTTCTTCCCCATATATACAAATGAGTTTATGATCCATTATAAATTTCAGCTTCTGATGTAATGAAGACGGTGCTGCCCCGGCAGAGTGAATCCATGGTCAACCTAAAAGAAAACTATATGCGGGATTTATGTCCATCAAAATGCTGTTACTATCATCATGCTCGGTCGCATATGTGTTACTTCCACTGGGAGCTTTGCTAGTGTGGATCTTGACATTACATTTAAAGACGAGCCATTATCAATAAATACTTTTGCGACAACATAATCTACACATTTCACGGATATATGTAGAGCTTTGGTGTGTCCGGTACCATTGGTAGAGATTTCATCATCTGTGAAAGTGATAAAATTTGGTGCGGTAATATTTTCCACAATTCCACCCAACTTCTCCACCGTAACGTCACGATAGACACATGCTTGATTCCAAACCTTCAATAATGCTTGGCGATGTGGTTCAGAATTCAGAAAGAGTGACAGTAAAGATATGCGAGCAGGTAAGCGATTAAGTTGTTCTATCACCTTATACTCGCTTTGCTTGATGAGCTTCAAAAATTCATATACTTCTTCTTCAGACACTGCACTTTCTTTCCCGTACCTCTTATTATATTTGGGTCTATCACTTGGCCGCCATGCATTTCTCCTTGGAATTCATGACCATTGTCACCTTTTTTGGTCTTCCCTTTCCTTTGCCTTTCAAACTCATCGCTTTTATCCGTTTTTAAAACTTCTGGCGTGTAGCATCTGCCACTCTTCATCATCCCACCTACTCCCAAAATATTAGTTATAGAGAGATCGAGGTCAGACGGATTTAACTCTTGAATTTTGTCGTTGTCGCTTGTAATAACCTCATATCCGTACGTCCATGGTACTGCTCTTAAATCTTTGTAAGTGAACGCACCCGGTATTTGAATGGTGATAGGCATCAGAGCATAAGACGTAGTGGTGTGAGTTGACTTTTCCTCGTAATGTATTGTGAGAGGTTTTGGGATATAGGATGACATTTCAACATTAACTTCAGATGATTCTTTAGTTATCATAAGGACTAAAGAGTCATCTTTCTGGTATTCCCTTTCTCCTTTATGACTTATTGTAAGTATCTTTTCATCCAACAACTTTTACATTTCCCTTTTAAAATCAACACATTCCTCAATTGTATGCCCCGTCACCTTTTTATGAAACAAACAATCGAAGTCATGCATAGGCTTCCTAGAAACGCCCTTATCCTCTGAGCGTGTTGGGTAGGTGTACCCTGCTCTAGAAAGAAGATGGAAATGTGTTTCCATTGACGTGCTCAAATCTTCACGTCCCTCTTTCCATATGAAAAATATTTCTCAATTACATTTAAGGCATGATTCTCATGATTTGGTAGAGGGTTGAAATTGATATTTGGATTCCCATTAGCCTTTTTGAAATTCAACCATCCATCTTTGATCAGTGCTTGTACTCTACCTTCTAATGCCATGCAATTCTTAGTCGAATGTCCCACTGCCCCAACATGATAATCACAGCGAGCAGTCGGATCATACCACCTTGGGTATGGTGGTTGTAGAGGTTCATAAGAAGTTGACACTAATTGATTATTCCGTATCAATTGAGGTAAGAGTTCTGTATATGACATGGAGATTGGATCATATTGGATAAAACGATGATTATTTCTACGTCCCCTCAGAGGCTGATCAGCCTGACCAACATTTTACTGGTGAGTCGATGGTCTGAAACCCAGTCTCGGGTTGTTTTGAAATGCTGATTGTTGAGAGTGATAATTGTATGGAATTTGTAAGGTATTTGCCACATATGATGTCACAGATTTGAGCCCCTCACTATACTTTGAAAATCCTGATCCCGGGTTCATAGCTTGTGATGGGTACCCGGAATTGATCATCTGTACATCCCCTTCTTTTCACTTCAATGGAGGCCCCTTTTTACTAATGATGTATCTGATACGATTTTTAAAATTCTCCCATTCTTTATCCCGTACTTAATCCTTTCATCGATCACTATGATGTCAGAGAAGTTGTTTGAAGCGTTTCCAATCATCCTGTCATAGAATGGAGGTCTCAAGATGTTAATAAACATTCCAGCCATCTCCTTGTCGGACAATGGGGGGTGTGCCTGAGCAGCTAATTCCCTCCATCTTTGTGTATATTCTTTAAAGCCTTCTGTGGGCTTTTTCTCCATCCTTTGTAAGTCCAAACGATCAGGGGCTATGTCTATGTTGTACTTATATTGTCTTAAAAAAGTATCTGCTAGATCTTTCCACCTCCAAATATGTTGGTTATCCAATTGGATATACCAACGAGATGCGGCCCCCATCAGGCTATGTTGAAAGAAATGAGTCAGCAGCTTATCATCATTTGCCCAAGCAGCCATTTTTCTATAGTACATAATAAGGTGACTTCTGGGGCACGTACTACCATCATATTTTTCAAACTCAGGTAGTTTGAATTTATGTGGGATGTTCACAGAAGGGACCAAACATAATTGAGTGGCATCAATGATACTGTATACATCAGATCTTTCAATAACATGTAATCTCTCCTCTAGAAAGTCCAATTTTTCTTTTAATCGTGGGTTGTCACTTGGCTTGGCTTCTGCATCTTTGGGTCATCAACATCGGTTATGATGATTGGCTCATTAGCGAGTTCGCCTTGTGGAGTGAAAGCTTGGTTGTGACCACATACCATTGCAGATGGGTTGTACCCAGTTTTCTCTGTCTGCATTGTTTCCTGGACATTTGGAAATGGATGATGCTGGATATTTATTGGTGGTGAAGCATGCTGAAACTGGTCAACTTGAAGACGTTGATAGGTTGGAGTGAACCTAGGAGGGTAAAGTGGAGTATCGTTTGGCAGTTGATTTTGTGATGATTGGGCCCCTTGCGGATTTTCAAAACAGGCATTTCCCTTACTTGCGGCGAGGAGTTCGAGGACTTTAGCCATTTGCTCTTTTATCTCCCTAATCTCTTCCTTCATTTTCTCTCACAATTGCTCTCTTTCTTGCTCGTCCATGACCCTAACTTGAGCTCGAGTTCGATAAGAATGTCGAAGTTGTAGGGCTATCTTTGGAAAATTTCTTTAAAATAAATAAAAATAAAGCAATGAGATGTAGATTTTTGCTAATAAAAAGAAGAAATAATGAGAGTAAATTTATGCATGAGAAATGATACTGCGTAAAGTGAAAGTTCTAAAGTAATCAATTTCATTCAATTAGTAGAGCCATCCACTACATTTGAGTATGTAGAAGTCAATTACATTACTTCATAATATGAGTTCATACAAAACAACCAAAATGACCCAAATCCCGGTTGACTTCTTCCAAAAACTTAGACAAGTTCTCCCCATTAGGATGGATGAGTAAGAAATTTCTCTTCAAAAATGAAGCTTATTCCGCCAAATTACCCGCTCTCATAACCATGCCTTTAAGCTATTCCACAGCCTGCCTAGATCGTTGTCGAATCGAGTTGTACTCTTGTTGTAGCAACTGATAATCATATCTCAGTATGTCGACATTAACATCATTGTTTCTTGCCAACTTCTCTGCCATGTTTTGATAAACTCTAACTTGATGCTCAAGGCTTGCGATGACTTTCAATAATTATTCAGAATCATTTGTTAACTTAGTCTTCTTAACTTTCTGATTCTCTAAATCAACTTGCAAATTATCAACGATTTGTCGTAATGCGTCATATTGCTCTTCTAACTCGACGATGTACACATTTTTCTTATCAAAGTTCCATTCACCTCTTCTAGAATTTCTCGTACCAGTTTATTTTTCTTCTCTAACTTCATGATTTGATCCTCTTGTTCATAGATTACCCCACGCAAGTTCTCATTGTCTTCCGCCATCTTTCTAATTTTGTTGCTCAATTGGCGCTTTAGATATGCCCGATACTCAACCTTATTTCTCAACTCTTTGAGTTGTTCTTCAACTTTGATTTTTTGTTTCTTAGACAAATTCGCCTCGACTACTAGTCGTCTGTTTTCTTCCAAGAGGGCTAGAACTTTTTACCGCTCCTCATATAACTCATCTAGCTCCTCATTTTTAGCAATCTTTTGATGAACTTCCAGTGATTTGGCCGAGGGTACATCCTCAACTGGTAAGGCAATAATTACTTTGTTTCTACTCTCAAGCCATGCTTATACTCCTTTGTGCAGTTCATGTGATTCCTCATTTCACATCCTTCTTGTTATTTTCCAAGCTCCAATCAGCTACTTCAGTTTTTCTTCAATTTCTTGAGAATTGTAACTAACTTCAATATCTTTCAATGCATGCGTGGTGGGGACAAATTGTCTCATGTATAATTGACGGAGTGCCATTAGCGGAGCATAACTAGTACAACCCCATGGTCCCGGGAGCAGAACCCATTGAAAATCACCACATCTGTAGATCATTGGTGTTAAAGGCATCCAATGGGCTTTCCAAATAACATCCTCATCTTTCAACTTAGATAGGTTTGAGAGCCAAGCCCCTTTTGTAGGAAACTGCGGATTCCATTTGGCCATTCCAAATTCAGCAATAGGGATCCTCGTCTTCATCCATGAACTTGAGAACTTAATTTGAGGACATTTAAAATATAGCAGACATCTTAGATGGCTGAGAATCCAAATACACAAAAGAGTTGAAGAGCCAATGAACTTTCTTTTTCCAGACACTCGGATGTGATTCAAAGAACGGATAGTCTCAGCGAGAATTGAGATAATAGGGTTAACACCATGTTCGTGCCCTTTACCTCTTTCAAGAAATTTTGGGTGAGATCTAGGAGGTAATCCATCGGCACACTCTCATTTCCCCCTTTAAATTTAAACCTTTTCTCAATTTCAGACACATGGACAGTACCCTAGAGCTTAGACAAAGCTCTCTTCAATGTGAGCTTTTTGTCATAGTTATAAACTTTGTCTGCATTTTGCAACGGAACATCGAAGGTGAAACATCTATAATGAGGGTCACAGAAATGCATTAAAGCTTCAAGGAAGGGAGCGTTGACTACAATATACAACAGATAAGCTAGGTGACCATATTTTCTGACAAACAAACTTTTCTGCTCGGGTGAAAAATCCTCCCAGATCTTCTTCAACCTCTCCAAGTCAATGCGTGGGAACTCTATCTTAGTGATTGATGGTAGAAGAACAACGTCTTCCTTTTTCAGACAATCTCCTTTATGTTTCTGCGACTCCTCTGACCATTGGGTTACAGTAACTTGATCTTCTATCACACTCGAAGTGGGAGTCATGGTCTCTAAAATATGAATGAATTGAATACTTCTTTACAATCCCTATTACGCAGAATGATGCATGTATGCAAAACACAAAGATGAAGTTAGAAGTGAAACAATGAAGAAAAGACATGTTTAAATGACACAAGACATATATACATGCACAAAATTAATCATGATATCATATTTCAGCAGAAATCTAACGTTGGTCATGAGGTGGGCTTTAAAAACATAATACATGTGTGGTTGGGCTCTAAAAATCTCTTAAAGGCTCCCAGGTTGTCCACACTGTTATCTGAATAGAGTAACAGGGGCCTCCAAACGGTATCATGAAATGGTCGATCTGAGTGAGAACTTTCGTGAGCCTGCATGAGAACCGTAGTTCCACGAAGACATTCCACTACTCATTCTCGCTAATCCTAAAGGGAAATCCCGAATATAGGGCTAGTGTATATATGTGAAAGTAAATATTATGTAAAGAAATATACTTCGTAACAAACAACTTATGTACAACTACAATCATGAATTAGAAAAAAGAAACAATGAATCAAATAAACAAACCAAGAACCATACAAAAGGATAGCATACGTTGAAATTTTGGCTTGACTCTCTATTGATCTAAAGATGGTTAGACCAATTGATTGTCCCCAGTGGAGTCGCCAAGCTGTCGCAACGTGTGCGCGACGCGGAACGGCGATTAAAAAATCATTTTTTTGAAGGAAAAAAAGAAATTTGGAGTCGCCACTAATCATTTTAGGATGTGATTGGTCACCCAATTTTAAGATGAAAATTTTGGTCTACGAAAACATAAAGTTGGTTCGGGAGTCGTTTGTGTATGGGGAAGGTATTAGCACCCACAACACCCATTATAAAGTAGTTACCAAATTTAATCAAATGCTATCCAATTTTTTTATTTTAAGACAAAGGTTAAAGAGATTAATTTTTGAATATCCCATTTGGTGCATTTTGTATAAAATATATGAACAAAATAAATTACTTCTAATGCGTGGTTCAAAGACCATTGAAAAATTATTTTTGGTATTCGTATATCCTTTTAAATCAAAGCATTATTAGAGTTATTTTCGGTATCTCAAGAATAACTCCTCACCTCAGTAGTTTGAGAAGTTTGGTATCCTGAAAATCTCAAAGTTCGTCGTCGGATTTTTTTTAGTGAAAAGTAAATAAAGAAATTTACAAAATTTAAATCTAATTGTTATGGTTTTAATTTACGAGCATCAATTTTGATGATAAAAAAATAAAATAATAATCACATACAGCCGTGATATATGAAAATAATATATAAATAAATAAGAAGAGATAACAACTATAAATAAAAAAAGAATAATGGAAATGAATGTTAGAGATGATAAATATGTATGATAAATTTTAAAAAAGAATATGCATGGTGAAAAAAATGAAACAAGACTTGAAATAATTAAAATTAAATATAAAAATAAATTACAACAAACTAATAATATCTATTAAAAAATAGAAAAATAAACAAACAAAAAAAAACAAAAAAATATAAACAACAAAAAAAACACAAAAAACAAAAAAAATTAAAGTAAATGTTTTTTATAGAGGGGGATGTCACCCTCTGTTTTTTTTAATTTTTTCATTTTTACACACACACACACACACACATATATATATATAATTGTTTAGTAAATAAATTGATAATAAAATTTTTATGTGTAAAATAAATTAATCTATGAAAAAAATGCTTAATTTCATACATGATTAGCGTGATCATACTTTTTTTACTACATGGTCTATTAATTTCCATTTTTATTTCTTTACCCATCGCTAATAAAATAGCAAAAGAATGATCATAAATGGTAATTAATTTAAACAAGTGTCACTAAAAATAAATAAATAATTTTGTTTGGGATATAAATATACCATTTTTATTTTTGGACTACTTAGTTCATTAATTACCATTTTTCTTTTTTCCTTCATTGCTACGAATGATCATGAATGGTAACTAGTTTAGACTAGTGTCACTAAAGAAAATCCATAAAACTTTCAAAATAAAATAATTTTTGTTTGGAATATAAATATATCATTTTTATTGGACTACTTAGTTCACTAATTACCATTTTTTCTCTCTTCCTTCATTGCTAGGAATAATCATGGATGGTAACTAGTTTAAACAAGTGTCACTAAAAATGATGGTCAAAAAATTAAAAAGAAAAGAAGAGAAGATTTGTAAGAACATAAAAAAATCAAAGCTTAAAATATTTTCATAATCTTGTATAGATATTTTACTCTCTATTTTATACATTTTTATGTATGAGAAATTATCATAGGAAATCTTTTCATCAACTGTACACTTTCAATCCATTAAATGGTTGATTCACATTGAATTAATTTTACACCGCTCAAAATTTTATCTTCATTCTCATTGATTGAGTTGATGACAAAAAAATCTCATCATCAAACTTATAGAGAGATAAACAATATATGAAAATAAAACTTAAGATTAAAAGTAGGAGAAATGATAAAGAATGAGCAAACAAACCTATATATGGAAAATGAAACAAAGAAATATCAAATACATGAGTATGAAAAAGAGAGATGATTAATTAGAAAGAATAAAATATATTGTAAGCTAAAATGTAATAGATTTGAACTACCTTAATAAAAAGAAAATGAGAAGATGGGAGATGAATAGAAATGAAAACTCACATTCTTTCTCTTTTTCACTATTTTCTCAAAAACTCTCTTCATCTCTCTAAAATCTCTTCTCTTCCTCACTCTCCCAAATCTCCCATTTTTCAAGTGAAGACCTCCCCTCTATTTATAGGCAAACTTAGGGCTTCACTTTTTTAATTTTAATCTTTTGTTCCTTTTTTTTATTCTTAGTCTTTGGATAAATTTTCTTATTTTTTAGGCATTGAGCTATTTTTCAAATCATACACATAGTCTTAGACTAGTAGATGGGCAAAAAAAAATTTGTATTTTGAAAGTATTGGATTTGACAAAATACGGTATCTACAACTACCCTCCGAGGGCAGTATGTGAGTAAGTGCGGAAGATGGAGGTAAATATTGGTGGGACACCCTCCACCCCACTCCTTGGTGCCCCTTTTTTGGCCACCAACAATTCTGTAAAGCTCCAGCTTAGGTGAAGGAAATTCGTGCTGCATGGATAAACGAATCTGGGCACATTCCCAGTTGAAATACAGAGCCCTGCACCAATCCTCCACCACGGGTGAAATGCGAATCAAGGATGGAAAACTCCCAACTCCCACATCCTACAATGAGAAAAATGAAAGGACAAGGGCTAGGCCAAAATTGGTATACGGGCTTGCAGGCCGAGCCTGGACATGAAGCCCTGGTGAGAGGGTAAGCCTCCGCATGGTCTTATGAAATGCACGGGCGTGCAATATCTCCTCCACAAGACCCCATTACTCCAATTCTCGATAGAACAAGACTTTTCATAGTGAAATACATGAGCCTGTTCCTCCTAAGCCTCCGCATGAAGTGACCGGACCAACAGGAAAAGAGCCCATAATCAACGTGCCACCTTGGAAAAAATCTTAATGGTCAGAATTGTCAGCCGTACTCCCGCCCAAGCAGCCGGAGAGGAAGAGTTGGGGCCAACCTATAACAGTGTGTGGAGCTCAAGGGATCTCGCTGTTATGGCAAAGATGAAGCTCGGAAGGAGATACGCTCCTACAAAAAATGAAGGGAAAAAGCTCAGGAAATAAAAGCTCAGCTGTCTTCGGCCCTCCACCTCGGCAAAGATCGTGTACTCATCGACATTGGTTAGATAAGAGGTCACATTTTTCTACTCAAATAATCTTCTCATTCAGGATTAACCTCTTGTAGGGTCTTTTTTAATGAATCTACTATGGAAAAATAGAACATGTTGTACAAATATTTTCTAATGATTTTTGAGCTATCCTACGGGACTTCAAGGATCGAATTTTCTATGACGTGCGGCAGGGGAAAAAGTAATGACTGGCGTGGTGCTCTAGCTCACCAGTCGGGATTAAAATTGATGACTGGTGTGGTGCTTTAGCCTGCCAGTCAGGATTAAAAAGTGATGACTGAAGTGGTGCTCTAGTCCGCCAGTCAAGATTAAAAAGTGATGACTGGCATAGTGCTCTAGCCCGCCACTCCGGATTAAAAAGTGATGACTGGTATGGTGCTGTAGTCCGCCAATCGGGATTAAAAAGTGATTACTCACATGGTGCTCTAGCCCGTTAGTCAGGATTAAAAGGTGATGACTGGCGTGGTGCTCTAGCTCACCACTGAGGATTAAAAAGTGATGACTAACGTGGTGCTCCAACCCGCCAGTCGGGATTAAAAACTGATGTCTGGTCAGCATCCCAACTTCTTGGATAGGAACAAGGGTCTAGCCAGAGCAATCATGCGGGGCTAGACATTAAGAAAATATGTCTCCCGAACACTCATACTCGCAGATGAGATCAAGGGATTAGCCAGAGCATGAACGCTTGTCTAGACATCAAGGAAAGATGTATGTCGAGCACTCATACTCACAGATGGGATCAAGAGTCCAGCCAGAGAGGGCACGCCTGACTAAACATCAAGGATGATGTCCGCCGAACGCTCATTCTCATAGACAGGATCAAGGGTCTAGCCAGAGCAGGCACGTCTGGCTAGGCATCAAGGAAAGATATATGCCGAACACTCATGCTCACAGATGGGAACAAGGGCTTAGCTGGAAGCAAGAACGCCTAGATAGACCAAGGAAAGTAAAGACCGTTGAGCATTCATGCCCGTCTGACAAGGTAAAGGAAAAGCCTTAACCAAGGCAATCTTGATACCAGGTACAATGATATCTACCGAGCAATATAGCTCAAAAGAAAAGGATAAGGCCCACTGATGAGCGCTTTAACTCGAGGATTCATATAGAACAAGAACGCTTGGATATATGATAAATGAAAGGTCCTTTGATCAAGTACCAAAGAAAAGGATTTCTAGCTTGCATTCTAACTCGACCAGGGAGACTCCGAAGGTAAAGATGCTTAACTAAGAGTCAACAATAATGGTAACTCCTAATTTAAGGTAGGATTTCCCAACCAGATCTCCCAAATGAGACCTCACTTAAAGGCTTTATAAAGTTTAGGATAGCTCTGGAAAGTTTACAAAGGGGGCTGGCCAAAAGAAAGGACCAAGTCCACCTTGGAACCCACTCAAGCTTGAGGTCAGAACAACCCCACAGCTTAGGCTAACAAAAACAAATTAAAAGATAAAGGTCTCATCTAGACCAAGTTACAGCTCGACTGAGAAAAACTATCTATTTGAGGTATGCTCGCGACAGGAAAATAGACAAAAACAGAGATAAATAAAGGAGCTAGAGGTAAAGGAAGTTTATTTTCATTAATAAACAGAGGACTACAAGTACAAGTAAAAGTATAAAAATCCCATCGGTTAAGGGGGGTAAACCCCCTCCTATGCTAACTTGAAAGGAAAAAACCCCCCAATGTCTGGGTTAATGGTCACAGGATTTCCAGAGCTTTCTTGTACTCTTTTGAGGACTGGAAGATTTCGGTCGCTTAAGGAACACGATGACTTAGTTTGATGCCCTCTCCAAGTCAAGATAAAAATGGATGCAAACCATGGGTGACAAATAATTTTTAAGCTGAGGATGAAAGAACTCAATCTCTCACACTTAGGGTGAGAAATGAAGGAGGTCACCACACTCAAATTCGCGATGATCCCGAAGGATATGATTGCAAGGGCTGCCTTACCCACTCCTGAAGCATGCTGTTATGAGCAGTTGGGGTCCAAAAGGACAGTGGTGGTAAAAGATAGGAGTGGGTGGCAACCAGTAAACCTGCTTGATTATAGATCAGAGGTTAAAGCTACCGGATGGATTATAGGCCTTCTTCAAGGATGATGTTTCTACAACTATTGGCCGAAAACCAACGCAAATAAAAGGTTCAGCACACAAGCTTATCGACGACAAGGAAATCGCCATGAATGGAACACCAATGACTATGAGACATGGCATTTATTAGACGATGAAAGGGGAACATCTAGAACGGAGGAAGCCCTAGAAGGGGAAGGATTATTGTTCTTCCAAGAAGAAGATTGACAAGAGTTTCAACTCTGTCAAGAAGGCAAGGATGAAGGAAAGGAGAAGGAAGACTGAATATTTATAGGCCTTGATTGAAGGTGGAAACTACTCATTTAATGGGTTTATTTAAGTTGGCCATGATTGCAACCACTGAAACCATCTTTCGGCTGGCAAATGACCATTTTGTGAATTGACGAGAGGATTACGGAAGATCAAATGTCGTCCAATCAACCGCAGGGATGAAACGACGCATCATGAATGAAGAGACAGGGAGTCAGGCTCCTTTGCGGCATCCTCGTGCCATTAATGCCTCCATTCCTGAAAGATCGATGGCATTAAAGCACAAAAATAATGAACAATGCACGCGCAAGTCGTGAAAAAGATCAGAGAGGCATTAATTCTATTCGGTGCGATGCTTTTTGAGGAATAAATTTTAAACACAAGCGTGAAATACCTGGGATGGGTGAAACTCCTAACCTACCACCACACAAAGTCAGCTCAAATGAAGAGCTCGGGTAATGAAGTCTCCAAACCTGGCAAAGTAAAAGCCACCCAAGTCCTCGATTGGAGGCAACTGTTATGGGTATTTTTTAACCATCAATGACAAGACTACATGTGTCACGTCACATAGGGGGCCCTCGACGTAAAAAAGGAGTAGAAACGACCTCGTATGGTTGGTCTCTATGGAGCTCAAGATACATAGACTCGAGCATAAGAAAGGGCAAGAATAAAGTTCACAAAGAGGGCTCAGATAATTCCATACTCAAGGCCATCATTAATCGTCGAAAGTAACGCCCTACAGGCCCAATCACCATGACAGGATATCAGGATAGCCTCCGTCCTGTCATTTCAGAATTTAATCTTGAACGTTTTATGTCAATATCACCTCCTTTCTGTCTAGTCGAAGACAACATTCGTGTCTTGTGAGGCTTCCCCAGCACGCTTCCTCCCACTTGAATATCTAGTATAAGTACATCTACTAATAAACGAAAGAGGTATGCATTCTCTCCCATAGTGAAATTATGCTAAAATATCGACCAAATACTAACTTCGGCATCGGAGGCGTTCGACGAGGAAACCAACCCTGGTTCTTTTCATCTTTAGAGTTCCTTGTTTGTGTTGTGTAAGTTTCAGGTCGAGAGGACCCCTACGTGAAGGAGATATTTCACGCCACCTCACGGTTGAAATTTTTGATAACAACAGTTCATTTGAGGGAGGTAGTGAATATTGAAGGATCTCGGGTTGAGCCTTTCTCTCCTATTCACGATGAACTTCTAGCTATAAGGAGATGTTTGGATTGGGCCATGTCTTCTTCTTGGGCCAAAGGATTAATTGAAACTGATTCAAGCCTGGTAGTGTCTTGGGTCAAAACCAACATCTATTTTGATTAGAATAAGTTTTAATTCCGTCATTGATACCATAACTTCCTATAGCCTAGATCAGGGTAGGGTTAGCCTCGATTATTTCTTCTTTTCTTCTAAATTTTTTTGCTAGATTGTGACTGAAAGTATTATTGTAAAAGATAGACATAAACCTCTCTAATTGTCATTATTGCTCTTAGTCATTTCTGGCTAGAGGCCGAAAAAGTACCATTCTTCTCATCTCATTTAGAACACCAAAAATTTCATAATTGAAGCTTGGAGCTTATAACGAATCCTTTTTGGCAGTTTAAAAGTACTCATAATATAGGTAAACAAAGATTGTGCCATAGATTTCAATAAAATTTCCTTCCCTCCTAGAGATAATAAATTTTCCTTCCAAAAAGAAGTTCTCTTATCCATATTTTTTAGTAGCATAGCACATAAGGCAGTCTCAAATATTCCTCAGTCAATAGGTAAACCTAAATAAGAGTCCTTCAAGAAAGATAGGGGAATACTAATTTTTTTTAAATAATTTCCTTCTTTTGGTTTGATACATTCCTACTAAACTAAAGGCTATTCTTATTTAAGTTAATTTTTTGACTCGAGGATTTATAATATTTCTTAATACAATGAACTAGATAATAACATGAATTAAAATTAGAATCATAAATAAAAAGTATCATCTATAAAGAAAATATGAGAAATAAAAGGACTACCTCTTTTTAGGAAAACTTGATTAACTTTACCTTCTTTTTATGATATGATAGAAAATTTCTTGAGCAGTCAAAGAGTTGTGTTAGATGCGTTTTCCATTAATAAAAGAACATTTGAAGTAAAAAATAACATGACCTAATATACTACTTAATATATTAGCTAGGATCTTTGAAATAATTTTATAAGAGAAGTTGCAAAGAGTTATAGGCCTAAAATGGCCAGGGGATTCAAGTTGTTGAACTTTTGGGATTAGAGTAACATTAGTTTCATTAAAAGACATAGCAAGATAACAATTAACAAAAAAATCATTAACTACTTTCCTAATATCCATATCAACTATATCCCAATACTTTTGATTAAAATGTCTGTGAATCCCATCTGGACCAGGCGCCTTATCAGCCCTCAGCCCAAAAACAGTTTCCTTGACTTATTTTAAAGGAACATCATAAACTAAAAAGCTATATCTTCACTATAAACAACCTTGTCCACATGGATCAAAACTCAATCCTCATCAGAAATAGGATCTACATGAAAATTATTAGAGAAAAAGGATTGTAAAATATCAATAATATTGCTTTCTTCTTGTTGCCAAACCTCAAAATTATCTTTAGTCTAACAATGTTGTTTTGCACCATCCTCTTTAAAAATGATTTATGGAAAAAACATAGTATTTTTATCCCTACTTTCAACCAACTTAGTCTAGCCCTCTAACCCCAATATAGCTCTTCCTGCTTCCAAATCTTATAAATTATAGAAGGTACAACTGATTTTTAAACTCTGTCACTATCCATATCTTCATTTAGAGATGACAACTCTTCTTTCAATTTGCTAAGCTCTAGCTTAGGGTTTCCTAAGTTTTTTATTCCATCACTTTAATATCTCTTTTCCAGCCACTACTATAATTTTAGCTTACAATGACAACCACTTCTATGTTACAATGACAGCCCCCTAAAATCTGTCAAAGGAAAATGATGAAGGGTGGGGTAATTAGAGTAAGATGAGAACATAAAAATTAACTGTCATTAATATGTTATCTACTAGGACAACTAATTTTGGGTTGTCGTAATAACATCTCATTGTGGTAGTGCGATAAAAGAAATTGCTAAAGTTCATTTTATTTATAAAGATACCATCCTATTTAATCCATCCAAAACACTAATTTACATTTTAGTGTTATTTTCTTTGATAGAGGCGAGAGGCGAGTGGCGATTGGCGACTCCAAAGGTATACCGTATAGCAGGCAAACTTCACAACAGCTTCCATGAGCTTCGACGATGATCTTCCACGTCGAGCTTCCACTACGGGTTGAGCAAGGTTGTCCTGAAGATATTGTTGGTCTCTCTTCTTTCTTTCTCTTATTTACTCTATCTTTCTACTTTGTGTTAAACCTTGTCGAGATTAGCTTGATTTGTGTTAAATCTTGCCCAACCCTCCTCTCTCTGCCTGTTTCCCTCGAAGCCCTTCTCTTTCTTTTTAAGTTATGGTTTAGGGTTTTGATTTATAGACCTTGAGCTTTGAAACAGAAAGTAAATTTACGTGTCCTTGTAGAAAAGGTGTTTATTTATCGACTATGCCCTTGTTAGAAGTCCCTCCCTTCGGTGCGCCAAAAGGAGAGACCTTTGATTTACGGACCTTGCCCTTGTTAGGAGCTTTGGGTATAATGTTGCTCAACTTGCACAGGTAACTTGAAAAATCTCTCATCTTCCCCTCCGTCAAGACCGTGTTTGACAAAACATAAATAACTTTAAATAGGTTGTACTGTTATTCAGAAGTGTTGATGTTAAATAAATTAAAAAAGAATAGATAAGAACATGTTATTACAGGGTTATCCAATTTTGGGTTGATGTGATGTTTTGTACAATTTCAGTCAAAGGCTTACTGAATTAAAGTTCAATTCTAGACTATTATACATGTTGGATGTTGAATAAATAGGTTCCTCTTATTTTTGCAGATACCTTAATCATGTATTACGCGAGCCTCAAATATGGGGGCTTGGTTGGAGTCGTTAAAGAAGATGTTAGAATCTCCAAGTTGCTCCTTTGGAGAGAGCGGGGGTTCAAAAGAAATAAGTCATACTTATAAAGAATTCTTTTTGACCTTAGAAGCTGCGTTATAGGATGATGACCTTGCGAAAAACTCCTAGTTTTTCAACCATGCTAGAAAAATTGTGAACGACATTAGAAGCAGGTAAGAAATAAGTTTTGTTTTGTTTTTCTCGGCTTTCTTTTTTTTCCCATCCCAAATATTGGATTATAAGAAGAAAATGTAAAAGAAACCTTATATATTTTATTGCTATGTTTATGGATTCAAAGTTTTCTTAAAGGGAAGGCACCACATGCTGATTTTGATCCATATGTGGTGAGTAGATATTATGCCATTTTCATGTACTACTTTTAACCTTCTTACAAACGATATCAACTACCTGATTTTTATCTTCCTTGTTTTGTGATTACAGCCTTATGTTGATTGGTTTAAATGGGATGATGCCATACATTCATTGTCAAATGCTCCTGAACCAAATCGAAGATTCATTCGATCGAAATGGGAAGAAAAAAAGGCAATGCATTTTTTTTCATATATTTCCTCAATATATTTCATTTTTCTGATATAATGGGCATTTATTTATGTTAATTATATATAAAGGTTGCTGCTTCTATTCTAGATCTAACATGTATAAAACTTACTCAAATCCACGTACATATGAATTTAATTGTATAGGACGCACGAATAACAGGCTTCGAGTTTCCATGATAGATGTCCACTCTATGAAACCCGTTCTTTATTAGATAATGTCTTTGTATGAGTTTTACTTCTTTCATTCTTAATATCATTATGCATTCCAAGGTTGTTTTAGCCACTACTATCCTAGTTTGCCTAGTAATTAAGTTTAGAGTTAAAGTATGAGTATACTTCATCTTGTCCAGAATACCTTTATTTCTCTTATTAATCTTTCACTTGGAATATTCAAGTATATTTCATCTCTCCTAATCAAAATAGATCAGAAAAAGTAAATAAGTTTCTTTGTATATACCTTGCTATTATCTCTCACTTGTGTGTTTTGCTCCCTCTTGAATTATAACCACTTAATGTAAATTCACTCCTTCACTTCGATATCCATTGACAACATAAAAAAATGTTTTAAAATACTATTAATTATCATAGCACTAACTATTAATTATCATAGCTTCTAGAAAATTTCTTATGCCTACAAAGATTATTGATAAGAGCTTTGTTTGTCTGCTTTGTCCTTGCGGCAATATATATGTTCTCACAGGGACTGCAAACGATAACAATTCCTAGAGCATCTTATGTTTTATATATCTCTGATTTAATCCCTTTCTTTATTTGCCCGTAGATATCAAACATGATAGAGAAAGTGCTATCTTTCAAAAGTGGAGATGCTTACTAGTTCATAGATTTGACTACTCCATATAGTATGTACATATTTCCAGTCATGACAGGTTTGACATTCTTAATTACAGTGGAGGTAAACATCTTCGTTAATGTATGGATGGTGCAAAGGCTTGGTTTATAGCTTATAGCTTATAATATGATGGAGTAGTGTAATGGAATCGCACTCATTTAATTATTGATTTTGACAAACAGATAACATAATATTAATTTATGGCAAGTCATTGGAAGTGGCTGACAAGGTATTCATCTATGCTATTGAAATGCTTAATTATGAATGGTTAAATACAAATGTAAGACCCCTATTCTATACAATGTTCTTAATGTAATTGAATATGGCTATAGCTTTCATTCCTGAGTAGTTACAATTTGTGATGGCAATAAAGTTAATAGAAACATGTTCATGTTATAATGCTTAAGAAATCTATACCTTTTGATTTTCTTTTTCATTTAAAGCAAGCTAGTTTTTTTCGTATTTGCTTGTGAGATGTAGCATACATAATTTGAATCTTATAGCAAAAATACTATAAATGCCATTAATGTGTAAAATTCATTTCCACTACTATTTCCCCCCTTTCCTTTTTGACAGAGTAATCTTTAGTCAAAGTAGATGAATTGACAAGAAACTAGCTCCACCACTTGCGTTATTGTTCATAATTGCTTTGGACATTGGGAGAAAAGCTTGCTTAAGAGTTTGATGAAATTTTAATTTATTTTTATTGAAAATCATTATCTTGAAATAATAAACTAATTTTTCATGTTTCTATTTTATTTTTGTAGGATGTTTCTCATTAGGATTTATAATTGTCTCGATGATGCCAAAAAGGAGAAGTTATAATTTCTTCAAATTTAATGATTTATGCTCCTTACTGATTCATACAAGTTTCCAGCCATACCTTTCTCATTTGGTTGGCACTGTGAACTTCTTTTGAGTGCTTTAGGTTATTAAAGATTGATCATAGTCAAGTTATGTATCTCAACCTTAGATGTTGGTCTGAGTGGTGTCCTATATATAGTAACGAAGCATATTGCAGTGTTCCTTAAGAAGCATATTGTAGTGTTATATAAAATCCAGTAAGAAAGCATGTATAATCCATTTCTTTATTTAGTAAGTTGTAAAATGCTTTTATACCACATTATAAATCTTATGCAAGTCTTCTCGGTGCTACTTTGAGCTAGCAGAGACAACATTAGCTTCGCTTCAGCATCCTGTTTATTGCATCCCAGAAGCTTAGAGATGGCTATGCTACAATTGATGCCACTATCTCACTCCAAAGTATATTATAGTGTTTTTAACATTGTAGATACTTTCCTCAAGTTTCGAACGATTTTTTCTATAATCAATATGTATGGAGGAAGCAATTTATTGTATAAAAGTGATTGACATTAATGTATATAAGAGAAATCTGTCTTGAGAAGATAATTTAATGAAAAAAGCTGTCATTGAAAGTATTTTTTCCTTTCCATGACAGTTTTTTTAAAAATAATTTGGACATGTATGATGACCGGGATTTTCCGTCATCTAAATACTTTTCGTGATAACTTATTATGATGGTTTTTTGTTGGAAAAGAATAAAGAAGACAGCCTGATAGATGACCGTCATCGTAGGGTTATGATGACAGTTTTCACCGTCATCTAACACCGTTTTTATTGTAGTGAGCCTTTAGTTTTGCTATAAAAATACCCATCCCTCTATCCAAGCCATATTTCTTCCAGCTTTTTGGTATAATAGAATCAAACCCATGTTCATAACCCATGTTCTAGCATCTACTTAGCTTCAAACTCAAATCTTCTAGCAGGTTTAGAAAAGTTTTTTTCAAGGTTTAGAATTATCATATTATGGTCATAACCTAATGTTAGGAGGAACTATACTTCAAGATGAGGAAATAATTCCAAAAGGGAGTCATTAATGAGAGCTCTATCCAACCGTTTTTGGATAAAATTCTCATCATACCTACCAATTCTCTAAGTAAAGAAGCTAATTTTAGCATGAACGTCCATAAAATTATAAGAATTAAGAAAGGCATTAAATTTCCTAGCTCTAGAGTAATCAAAACCATTAGCACCAAATTTCTCCTCCCTATTTAATAAACTCATGCCATTAACCGTGACACTGAATTCCCTAGATTAGATTTCGATAAATTATCATACTGATTCCATTTTTCCCCTGAATCCCTACAACCATAGAAAAAATTAACTCTCCCCCAACATTTCACAATTAAGTCCACAATGTTCCCAGTATTAGTAATGCTATTAACATTTATTTCTTGATTCTAGCAAATTAAAATCCCCCGGATAAACCTATAGGTTCTTGACTAGATTCTTGGTTTTAGTTTCAATTAAACAAATCATATTGGGATTAAATTAGATGAAACCATCCTTTAGAGCAAGAACGGTCAGTTTATTACATAATCCCTTACAGTTTCGCACTATAATACTCATTGTCACTATGATGACTTGTTAGCGCAAGTCCCAAAAGCCCCTTCATCAGAATCTATATTTCAATCTGAAACCAAATTCCTCAAAATTCCTTGAAAATGTAACTCATTAACCTCTTCATCATTATCTATCCTAGGTCTTTTATATCTATTCGATCTATTTTTGTCAACAGAATTAGAAGAGGGCAATCTCGATTAATCTAATTGTTGAAATCTTGTAATTTTTCATCCTCAGAAATAGAAAGTAAAATATTTTCAGAATCAACTAAACATAAATTCATACATGTTGAGGAATAAGCATTAAAAGAAGACTTATGTAACAAAACCCGGTCTTTGTGCTAGTAGAAGACTTATGTTGGAGGTTCTCTGGCTGAAGATCCTTGAGCCATTAGAATTCTTCCCACACCCCATACTATTAACATAAATCAATTTGATAGTTAAACGAGTCTTTGAGTTTGACTCAGCTTTAAGCCATTCCCTAAAAAGTTGATCAACGCTTTTCAACAATTCTTTCTTCCAAGCACAGGATCTAGGTTCATGGCCGATCAACCTCCAAATGAAACAAAACTGTGGCAATCTTTTGTACTTAAATTCTATCCAAATTGGATTCTTGTCTTTCATCCTCACCCAAACCCCAGGAACTAAAGCCTTCTTAATATCAAACAATACCTGGACTCTTACTGATCTTGCTAAGGATCCACATAGGGTATATTAATCTATTTCAACTATATTCCCTACCTATGAGCTCAACCTTTTAGAGATTATTAAAACCTTCACACAACTCCTCCATGCTGTATCAAGAGAGCCAAGATCTTTATAAAGAAAGATCAACAACTATTTTCAGAGCTATGAAGGAGAGACCCAGATTTCCACGGATTGTCACCACAGAAGAAGAAGAATCACCATCAACTTCCAAACTCCGACCCAAGAGAATCGTAAGCCTCAAAAAATTTACTGTGAATGATGTGAAAACTTTTGATAAAGATAAACTAACTCAAAAGGAATATAAAAATGAATTAAAACTATAATAGAAAGAGATTTATATCAATCTGAAGCACCCTAATATCTGTAGATGATCTCATAGAAGCCCTAGAATATAATTCCAAATTTTTTATAAGAAAACACCTCAAGAACGAGATGGTGAACGATTAGAAATCAAAGCCGAAATCTTGAGGAACAAAGAGAAATATGGGATAGAAGCATAAGAGAGGGAGAAAGCAAGACCTAATGAAAGGAGAAAGCAAGAAACGTTATCGGAGGACGATAATCAAGAAACCGAGGGAAGGGACGAACCAGTACTCCTTGGAGAAGGCTAGAGCACGAAATTATTTTTGAGTTTGAGATTGAGAATCAATAATCTTGAAATTAAAATTGTAGGGATATGATTGTGAGAAATTAAAATGTTCATAAAGTTAATATTAACTTGTTTGGTAACAATTAAAAATGTTATTAAATATAGTAAGAATGTTGTTAAATTACTTGTTTGTTTTGATGGAGTGTTTAAAAAAAGTTATAAATAGAAGGAAAAATTACGTGAGTATATTCGGATAAAAAGATACTTAAGAGTATTTAAGATACTGTCAGATTTTCACGATTTCTCTTTCAAACAAGGGTATCAATGAAAAGGGGCCATGTAGTCCAATGGTTATATAAAGGCTTTCAACCTTGAAGTCCGGGTCCAATCCCCAACCAATATAACTAGTTAAATGACGGTGCATTTCACGGATTATGTATATACCTTTTACTAATATATATGATATATATCATATATATGGACATACACCATGTTAACATCTAAAATTTTTAGTATGCACTTTATAATTTTGTAGTTATATACTTTTCCTACAAAAGAAATTGTAGTTACATGGTTAATACAATTAAAAAAAGTCTCAAATTTAAAAAGAGTATTACACGTGTAAATCATGTTTTAAGAACATATTTTTTTTCCCTTTATTTACATCTTTATTTTTGTTGAATTCATACCGTAACATCTCTGAAATTATATTTTTCAAATGATAAATTACACTAATCAACTAAAATTCGTGGAACACAAACCTTTTCACTTCAAGACTAAAGAGGAATAAATGTTTTCTGTTAAGATGAAAAAAACTAATTAAATAAAGGTTGGTATACAAATATTTAAGTATACGTAGTATAATTGATAAAGATATAAAAAAATTACCTCCAACAGAAACTTACTGAATTTCCGTAGACAATAATAGTTGATGACCTAGAATTTGAATGAAAATTGAAATTTTCATTTGAGCTCTCTCAGTACAGTTTTTGATTGATGCGTCATGAGCAAATTAAATCTAAAAAAATCACAAAAATATAGAAAAGATTAATCAAATAATGGCAAACAAATATAATTATTTGCTCGTGCACTTCTTAGATAAAAGACAAAACAAATTAAGAAACTTTCATGTCATCATCAATAAAAAATGAGAGAATGAAATGTGGAGATTTTGTATTCTCGTACTTCTTTTATATGACAAATTCTTTTTTATTTATTAGAATGTTCCCTTTCATTTATCTAATTTAATTTCAATGAGATAGGCACTTCAATAATAGCTAAAATATTATTCTTTCTGACTTCGTCATAAAACATATTAATTAATATTCCCTCTTCCATACTTTCGTTTTCTCTCTGAACTACATTCATAACCAACAAATGACTCGTTATCTATTTGTTTTTATGAAGGTTTGGCCAAACTATATGGATATAGAAATGATATTTTGTAAGTCTATATCATTCATTTTGTTTAAGGATTCTATACACATTTATTAAGATCTAGAATTTTACACCCATGGTCCACCACAATCAACATAAAGAAATTTTACTCTCTTTTTCTTCATCATTTCTTTCCCTTTTCCCCATGCAAATATCAAATTAATACCCACTCTCTCACTCTTCTTCTTTCCCTCATTGTTTTCTACATGCTTTCTAGTTCGTTTCCTCCATGTTTTCCTATTCAGCGAAGCAACAAATGTTTGTTTCCTCCATACTTTCCTGTTCTGCGAAGTTCTTCCTCTCAATCGCACTGGTTTTGACCAAGTCATAGTCATTTAGGCTTCAATGGTGGTAATGGCTGAATGAATACTTAACCAACTCAGATTTATATGATCCGATCAAAATGGCAGAATGAGTACTTGATGGCACAAAGTGTCAGTGGTTGAAGAAAACTTGAGGCTTAAGAAATTTTTTTTTCGTTTGGATTTTGTGAATTCTTTTACACTTCTTTTCATTATAAGTTTATTTATTAGATATATTTGTTGATTGAAATTTAAGTAATATGAACCGCGGAGGGTTTACGATTGATTACTGTGCGGATGGTATTCATTTCTTTATCCAGATTACTCTCTGTATAAAATCATTGTATGAAATAAAATGACTACTTAAAGGGTTCAAGTAGTCATAAAACACTACTTGAAGGGTTCAACACTACTATAATTTTGGATTTAGATGACAACCACATCTTTGATACAATGACAACTCTCTAAAATCTATCAAAGGAAAATAGTGCATGGTGGGTTCATTCGGGTAAGATGACAACTAAAAAATTAGCTGTCATCAATGTGTTCTCTATAATAGCTAATTTTTGGGCTGTCAATATAACTTCTTATTATGACAGTGGAAAAACAAATATGTCATTATTTTATGGTGTAAAAAATTTACTATTTACCCCAAAGTTTATTTTATATACAAAAATGTCATACTATATAATCAATCTAAACCTAATTTGAGCATGCTCTCTCGAACTCCTCTCTCTCAGTCTGAGCCTGCTCTCTCTCATTCTCAGCCTGCTCTCTCTTTCTCTCCCTCTCGAGCTTTCCTCTACACTACTATCTCTCTCTCTCTCTCTCTCTCTCGATACTCCTATCTCTCGATACTCCTCTCTCCCTACTACTTGCTTGTCTCTGATCTGTTCTCTCTCTTTTGAATCTCAACCTCCAGCGATGGTTCTCGACCTCTCGCGGTGAGTTTTTAGTTTTTTCCAACTTTATTTAGTGTTATTTTGTTCTGATTTAGTTTTATTGAGATTTAGGGTTTAGATTTTGAGTTAGGGTTTTTATTTTTTGTGTTCTGTCTGTAAATTTTGTGTTCTTAAGATTCTTGTTTAGCGATCTAATTCATGTTTTGGTTTTCCTTACTAAATGAATCTTTCTTAAGATTCTGTGTGTATCTTTTATATGTGTGCTTAGGTTTCTTGGCTATCGATCTAATTCATGTTTTAGTTTTTCATGAAGGACAGTATATCGACTTAAGAATATAGTTTTTTCTCGTAAAGTTATTTCCAAATCATTGACTGTTTTCAAAGATTTTAGGTATGTTTTTCCCATGTGTTTCTTTTAGCAATTATTTCATACTTGAGAATTGTATGCCATAAGAAACAGAGAGTCTGCACAAGAAGTTAAAAAAAATTTAATTTCTGATTTTGCCTTTTCTTACGACATATAAGTTATATAGGATAGTTCATGGTTGTTATAAAGCCCTTCTGAGCTCTGATGATTGCAGTCTTTACACTTCCAAGATGTACTGCGTTGATGGCTACTCTTGAATTTCTTGTCTGCAAGATATCAAGAGAAACTCAGGTGAGTTGTGTAAACCTTTTATCTTTATACCATGGTATTCTTTTTGTCGGTGAAAGTTCTTAAGATCCTATGTGCTTATTGGGAGGAGAACGTAAGAGAATATAAGCATTCTAGTGAATGTGGAATAGGGATTATACTGAAAGAAATAGGTTTTAGAGATTTCTGTCTACTTTATATTGTTTTAAGATTCTGCAACCCATCTTTGAGGTTATAATCACATTTGATGCGCTTGTGAATATAGTTTTAGAGATTTTTCTCTTTTTTATATTGTTTTATTTTTCAAAAATCCACCATCTCCTTTAATTATTTTCTTACTTTATGCACACCAATACCATGTCAGGTTCCTCCTGGGCATTTTCTCCCTTTCTAAGGCATTTAGGTTATGCTTAAAGAATTATTATATTTCCTCTTTTGTGCTTTAGTCTAAAATTCCTTACTATCATTGCAGCGAGTAAGACTCTGTCAATCAGAATTCAATTTATCAGGTTGGATTTGTAGTTGTTGGAATAAACTGGATGTAGTTCAGTAGATTTTGGTCTATTCTTTTTCTTTTTGCAAGGTTATTCAATTTTTTCCAGCTTCATTCTGTAATCATTGATCTTTGAATTACATATATGATTTTAATATTGATTTAATAGACGTGTCAAGATAAGCATTAAGTAATAGAGATCAAAGCATTAAGTTGCAGGGATTTGACACTAAAAATTGGTGAAGACCAATCATGGTTATGCTCTATTTTAGCTTTGACATTTCATAAGCTTTTGAAGAGCCGACCTTGATCGATACTTTCCCTTCTTCTTTCATTATCATTGCACTTTCTTCAAATAATGAGCATTCAGGAGAGGAGGGTCAAGAGCCACAACTCCGGTGTTTTATTACTACTTGATCACTATTTAGAGTCTTTCTAATATTTTTCACTTCATGCCGATGATCCAGAAGATGCTTTTGCCAGGAATCTAAGAAGGAACTAGTAGAGCAGTGATAACTCTCCTAAACTGGTATGTTTAATTCTACACAACACATGCATTGAACATAAGCCAACTCAACATGGTGCACAGAACAAGTAATCTGCTCTCTGTACCTACAATATTGAGTTCACACTCATTTCAGTAATTATCACTATTGTAAGATTTGACCGACAATATTTCCTATAAATTATACAATGAGAAAACTAGTAATAACATCAGTAGCAACTAGCAACAGTAGTAGACATTATGTTTAATTATTTTAGTTTGTGTTTGATCTTGTATGGCATAGCTCAGGAATGGGTACCATCTACATGGTTCTTGTATATTTAGTTTTAAAATTCTAGGTTAGCACAAATTAGTTGTGTTCGATCTTTTGGTTATGTTGGTTCTTGTGTTTTGATTCTGTATTTTTAGTCTTAGTTTGTGTTTTGGTTGTTGTTTTCAAGATATGTACATACATAAATGAAGTTGGTTTTGCTTACAAACTCGCATTTAACATTTTCAAATTATCGATGAGCAAGCAAACTCATAATCCCCCAATTTTGAAATATTATATTGAATTATAGATCTTTCTATATTATTGAGGTGGTTTCATCTAGTTCATAATTTAAAAAGCTCCCCATATCACATTTCAAATTTATAAAAGACAGATGAAATGTGATCCTCTAAACATGACATATCCATTAGATCTACCTATTAGGTGGTTTCATCTCGTTCATAATTTAAAAATCTCCCAAATGAAATGTGATCCTCTAAACATGACATATCCATGAGATATGCCTATTAGATATCCATTACTCGGTTTAGATGTGTTCTAATTCTATTTGACTTCCAATACGTGAAAATCATGTGGTGGTGGTGGTTGGAGAAACTGACTCGGGGAAGACTAGTCAGGTTCCTTAACCATTTAACATCTTTATTGGCATTAATCCACCCCCCACCCCCCCAAAAAAGAAATAAAAATCTTAATGGGGAGTTACTTTGCTTATTGATTAGAGTGGCATGTGGGTTTTATTTTTAATATCTACATGAAGATGGCTACACCACCAATGATATAGTGGGTGAACCCAAATGCAGGCGTGTGGCAACGAGTGTTGCAAAAAGAGTTAGTGAAGAGGTGGAGTGTGCTCTAAGTGATAAAGTTGGTTGTGCTATTCGTTTTGAGGACGTGAACGGCCGTAACACCATTATTAAGGCAAGTTTTCCTTTCCCTCTCAAAGTAAAATAGGTGTTGTCCAAGGACATTTCTTCAAGATTTCTACTATTTTGTTGGTTAATGAATGAATTGTCATAGCGATGTCATGTGAATTAATTTCTCTAAATCCCTCAATTATATTGTAGTTTAGTGTATTGCATACTAAATCTGATTTTATGTTTTGCAGTATATGACATATGGAGTACTTCTACAAAAGACTCTGAAGCTTGAGAAGTACATGTAAGTTTTAGAGAATTCCAAATTGCAGATTACACAATATAGTTAGTTGATTAAATATACTTTCTTCTGGACATGGCATGCTCTTTATAAAAATATAAATGCTTATCTGCATATTGTCTATTTTCTTTAAAACGGTTGTGTTTGTTTGCCTGAATTTGTTTTAATTGGGCAAATGATAGCACATGAGCATTCCTGCAATTAAGATCAGCACAGTGGTTTATACTTAACCTACATTACTGACAAATTGAAAATGTGTGTAAGGTGAAATGCCTTTTCTTTAGGAAAATGTGCATACTAAATGAAATGTTACGCTTCACTTAGGTCGCCATCATTGCATCGATAAGAAAAAGCAGGACCGACCAAAATAACGAAGGCCTTATTAATCTTCAGTTTTATGTTTTGATTCTTGCCTATGTTCTGTGTTTTTCTAATTGCAAACAACCTACTAGAAACCTATCATGGGAATTAATTGGTGCTTAACCCTTATGTTTGTTAGATCTATATAATTCAAATTCCAGTAATATCTCTTTCTTGGTATATTGGTCCTTTTCTGTTTACACTTATGTCCTTTCACATGGGAGTTTGGGACGTTATGATATTCTTGATGACTTTGCATTCTTGATTCAGCAGAAGGCTTAGTTGTCTTATGTTAGTTTTAAGTCTAACAACTTTGTTCTTCTTGCATCGACTTAAAAGCTGCCGAAAGATCTGATCATGGTCATGTGGTTTTTCTGTTGTGCATTATTGTATTTGAAAAGAAGATGATTACTCTTCATGCTATGTTATTATTAACAAAACATTAGATTTTATAGTTCCCCATAACATCGCACTTGGAGGTCTGCGAGTTTGTTGTGGAGGACCATACTACTCAATTATGCCTCTGAATTGTCCAATGGCTGGAAGATTTAGTTTCAAAAGCACTTGAGTTGGAGAACAACGTGATAAGTTTAATTAGGGTTTTCGTCATTAAATTTTAAATGTATTGGTATTATTAGATATCCTAGTGAATTTATACGTGGCTTGTTAGCTTGCTATTCAGCATTAAGTTCATATTTGATTTTCAACGTACAAAATTATCACCATTTAATCTCTCAAGAGCGAGTGAAGAAGTAACATGATTGCCTATGATAGACATAATATTGATAACTGAAATTTAAAACATACATGATTCAATATAATTGATAAATATCTAGAATTCAAAAAGTAAACATGATGCATGAATGCAATCATAATAAACACATAAATTTAGCACTTATTAGTCATGATAAAATAACCCAACGATTAATTTGCCGCCTTAAGGTCGGTCAGATTAACTTCAGACTGTCTAGGAGACATTCTCATCCTTATTAATTAAAACTTAAAATATTTCATATTTTCATTTTTAACAATAAGGTATCGCTTGTTCGGTCAAGTCAACACTATCCACATGAAAGCTTAATTGTGACTTTGTGAGTGTAACCCATCATTTCAAATTTTATGACTTCATTTAGAATATGCCGCCTTAGGGTCGATCAAAACTACATTACATGACTTCCTTCTATCTTCTTAAAAAGTCCAACATTGGTATCGGTACAGCTTGAAACCTTCCTTAGGAGGATGAAAACAAACCAATCTCGAGGCCTTCACTGCACCTCACGGTGCTGTACTAATGATGGAGACCATATATTACATTGACATGTCAACCTTCTCCCACTCACTATTTTAGGATAATATGTTTCTATTTTAACTAACCAATTAATTCCAAATTAATTACTAGAGTAAATAATAACCCTATGAATATTTAATTATCAGTTAATTTAATCTTATTGGTCTAAGTTCATTTAACTTTCTGAGGCGTCTATGTCATAATTAGGTGAACTTAGATTAACTAATTAATTATATTCATCAAACTTTAATAAAACTCTTTTAATAAAGTCGGTTAACCTAAAAGTTACTATAACCTTTAGTGTGGTGTGATTAACAAGTTTTAACTAGTTAAAACCTAGCAGCTTACATGCAATTAATTTCATAAAGAAATACATATAATCATATTAGGGCAATCCTAATAAATCATATTTCTACAGTGATGAGATGTATGATTAAATAAAACTGTGTGGATTTTTTATGTATGGCATGTAATTGACTAATGCATGGACATGTTATCAAATATAATAATTAAATAATTATTTAGTAATTAAATAAAATAATAATGGACCGAGTAACTATTGGGTATTTCTAAATGACAACATTTCAAATAAAGAAATAAAATTACAAAGCGGATTTCAAGACTACATATTTCCCTAATATTACCTTCTCCTCCTGATGTCCATCTTCATAATCTTCAAGCTTTGAACAAAACACTTTTAATTAAAAAAACTATTATTCTTAATGAAAAAAATTTCTATAAATATCCCTTTTAATATAGTTGATTTTGACTTAGTCAAATAAATAATTTATTTGATTTGGTCAAATTTGGGTCAACCCAATCAACTAATTAATTTTGCGTGATTGCCTACAAACCTGCCTCATTGAAGCCTCAACCTGTCCCAATAAACCATAATCTAAACTAACCAAGATGCGGGAAATAAATTTCAAGTAGCGTGATTGCCTGCAAACCTTTCTTCTTTAAATGTCTAATTTGTGTAAATTTTACAACTAAAACAAAAAAAAATTGGAAATAGATGAATAGAAATTATGGACGACAGAAAATTTTCCTTGGAAAAATTGGTCAGATTTTAAATAGGACCTGCTCATATTTGTAGATGGAACCAAACAAAATTATTTTGGGATAAAACATTTACTTAGAGCGGTTAAACGAAGTACTTCTTGACAGTATCAGAATTAACTATATGCGATAAATCATCTCCATCCATGTTGGTTAGCATGTGAGCTCCTCCCAAGAAAGCATTCTTGACAATGAAAAGTCCTTCGTAATTTGGGGTCCACTTCCCCTAGTGATCCTTTTGATATGGGATTAACACCAAGTATCCTTCTCGGAAACATCAAGGACGTAATTTTTTGTCATATGCTTGCATCATTTTTCTTTCATATAATTGCCCTCTACATAATGCAGTCAATATTTCTTCCTCGATGAAATTCAATTGCTCATATCGTGTTTGTACCCACTCTGCTTCTTCTAATTTCACCTCCATTAAGACTCTGAGGGAGGGAATTTCTACCTCAATTGGAAGGACCGCTTCCATGCCATATACCAAAGAGAATGACGTTTCCCCAGTTGATGTTCGAACTGATGTGCGATACCCATGCAAACGAGAGCATCTCATGCCAATCCTTATAAACCTCCGTCATCTTCTCTATGATCCTTTTTATGTTCTTGTTGGCTGCTTGCACTGCTCCGTTCATTTTTGGATGATAAGGAGATGAATAATGATGCTTAATTTTGAATTGCTCACATAATTCTTTCATCATCGTGTTATTTAAATTTGTTCCATTATCTGTGATGATCCTTCTAGGTAGACCATATCAAAAAATTATTTCCTTTTTAATAAACTTAACCACTGCACTTCTGGTTACACTCGAATAAGAACTTGCCTCCACCCATTTGGTAAAATAATCTATAGAGACCAAAATGAAACGATGCCCGTTAGAGACTTTGGGTGTGATGGGACCAATGACGTCTATGCCCCACATATAGAACAGACAAGGCGCGGCCATGACATGTAAAGGGGATGCGGGTACGTGAATTTTATCCGCATAAATTTGACATTTATGACATTTCTTGGCGTACTTGATGCTGTGAGATTCTAGTGTTAACCAATAATATCATGCTATCAAGATTTGTTTGGCCATCATATGTCCATTAGCTTGAACTCCACAAATTTTTTCGTGAACTTCCTCTATGATTTGATTCGCTTCCCTTGCATTAACACATCTTAAGAGCACCATATCATGGTTTCTTTTGTAGAGTATTTCACCATTCAAGAAGAAGCACATGGACAATCTTCTAATAGTGCGTTTATCATTCTCAGAAGCTTTGGATGGATATTCTCCATTCCTTATATACTGCTTGATGTCGTAATACCATAGTCTTGTGTCTGACTCTTCTTCAATACTCATACAGTGAACAGGAAAATATCGCTTCACATTTTTTATGGGTTGCACTTCTTCCTTAAAGTCTACGGTGAACATGGATGCTAGAGTTGTCAGTGCATCTGTAATTTGATTATTCTTTCTAGGTATATGGTTAAATGAGATCACTTCAAAAGTTCGGCTTAACTTTAAGGTACCACCTTGGAGTCTCTAGTTTCCTATTCCCCGTTTAGTTGTCGTATCACCAATAACGAATCTCCGTACACTCGAAGCTTCCTTATCTTCATATCATAAGCTGCTTGAATTCCCATCGGGAGATATGAGGATTGCCCTAATTTCATGTCCTACATCATTAGATGCGCCATCAAATAACATTGTCCATAATCCAGGATCCACAGATTCTCCTTCATTTTCTAATATGACTGATATGTTCTCATCAGGAAAATCAAATTTCATAAGCTCATAATCTTGCACTGGTTGATCTGCAAGATAATCAGTAAGCATAGTTCTTTTTATTGACTTTCTCGTGACATAAACAATATCATATTTTGTGAGCAACATTTTCCATTTAGCGATTTGCCTAGAAAGTGATGGCTTTTCAAAGATATATTTGATTAGATCCATCTTTGAAATTAACCAAGTGGTGTGGTATAACATGTACTGTCTAAGTCGATGAGCAACCCAGGCTAATGCATAACACGTTTTCTCCAACATCGAATAATTAGCCTCATAATTTGTGAACCTTTTCTTAAATAGTATATTGCTTGTTATTTCCTTACAGAGGCGCCATGTTGACCAAGTACGCAACCCATGGATTTTTCTATCACTGTAAGATACAAAATGAGTGGATGCTCTAGAGTTGGAGGAACAAGTATGGGCAGATTTTGCAAGTATTGCTTGATCTTCTCAAAATAAATTGACAATCATCATTCCATCCTTCTGTATCACTTTTGCGGAGAAGTTTAAAGATAGGTTCACAAGTTGTAGTTAGCTGTGAGATGAACCGGGCTATGTAATTTAGTCTCCCCAAGAAACCTCTAACTTCCTTTTGAGTTTGAGGTGGCGGCATATTGATGATGGCTCGAACCTTGTCAGGTTCAATTTTTATTCCTTCCTTGCTCACGACAAAACCAAGTAGTTTCCCTGAAGATGCTGTAAATGTACACTTTGTCGGATTAAGCTTTAACTAGAACTTTCTCAACCGTTCAAATAGTTTTCGCAGAGTGACTGTATGATCTTCCCCTTGATGAGATTTGGCAATCATATCATCAATGTACACTTCAATTTCTTTATGCATCATATCATGAAATAGTGTTACCATTGCCCGCTGGTAAGTCGCCCATCATGCATTCTTCAGACCAAATGGCATAACCTTATAAAAAAATGTACCCCACAAAGTTATAAAATTCATATTTTCACGGTCTTCAGATGCCATTTTGATTTGGTTATACCCCGAAAAACCATTCATGAAAGAGAAGACTTGCCCGATTTGGGGTAATGGAAAATTATTCTTGGGGCTTGCCCGATTTAAGTCTCTATAATTGACGCACACCCTTACTTTCCCATTTTTCTTCAACACTGGGGCTATGTTAGCAACCCATTCAGGGTATTTTGCTACTTCTAGAAAACCCGCATCTACTTGCTTTTTAACTTCTTCTTTGATCTGTACTAGCATGTCTGGTTTCATTTTCCATAACTTTTGTTGCACTGGTTTACTTTCGGGCATAAGTGGAAAATGATGAACCACGATATCAGTGTCTAGACCTGGCATATCTTGGTAAGACCATGCAAAGATGTCAATATACTCTTTGAGTAAGTCAATTAATTTTCGACGGCTTTGGTTTGTCATAGAAGTGCCGATTTGAACCTCTTTCGTCTCACCCTCCAATCCCAAATTTATCACCTCCGTTAAATCTTGATATGGTTGAGTTATTTTTTCATCCTCCTCTACCATTTTTAACCTTTCCGGAGATGGTTCAAAATTATCCTTGTTACTTTCATCTGACTCTACGGTAAGAATGAGATTGTCAAATTTATTGCTTATGCTCTTGTTTTTAAAATCACCGTTCTCGAACCTAAATCAGATTACTGGATGAAAAGAAGGCGAGAAAAAAAATAAAAAAATGCATGAGTATGAACAACATTTCAGAAATGGAAAAAGTAGACATAAAAGGAAGAACAAAAAGAACTGAAATTATATTTATATTAGCAAAAGGATACGAAACACATTTTTAGATTTTTATTCAAAGAGATGACATGAAATAGACGAGAACATAGACCCATAACAATGAAATTCCTAAGGCATTGGATATAATCATTAGAATTTTGGCATGAACACATTACTCTTGAAAATTCTCGAGAAGCACTGGTAGCTCGGTGACGTCCCAATTGTTAAGCTCATGATCTGAATCGTATCGAGAAACCAAGTCCTCTGTACTTGCACTTGATGATTTTCCCAAGATTGCGGATATTGAAAGCTCAGCGATATTATCTTCAAGGTTGTACTGTTCTACTATAATCGGTTCTTCGAATGAAATTCCTCCACTTCTAAAGGATTTAGAAATATGGGGTATGATCGCCATTTTCATATCGAATTTCCTATTTTCGAGCCTAGCAATCCTCTTTTCTTTCTTTTGAGCTTCCACTCTCCTTCTATCAGCCTTGGTCGGTCTATATCCAAGCCTACTCGATTAACTTATTTATGCCTTGATGCTTACCCCCGAGTCCTTTGCCTGGCTTGTATCCCCCGTTTATCATCAACTTTGCACCATCTGATATGCTTTTGATAGGCTTGATGTTGGAGTGAGTTTCCCACTAGCAACAAATGTAGTATTCGCAATCTCAAATGATCGAAATGAGCACTCCAATGCTTTTTTTGCCGCTTCAACATACGACATGGTATATTTCAGCTTCTGATGTAATGAAGATGGTACTGCCCCGGCATAGTGAATCTATGGTCGACCTAAAAGGAAACTGTATGTTGTATTTATGTCCATCACTTGGAAAACAATATTGAATAGGCATGGCCCGATTCGAATTTGTATCTCTATGTCTCCGATTACTTCTCTTCGGGTACTGTCGAATGCTCTTACTATCATCATGCTCGGTCGCATATGTGTTGCGTCCACAGGGAGCTTTGCTAGTTTGGATCTTGGCATTTAATTTAGAGACGAGCCATGATCAATCAATACTTTTGCGACAACAGAATCCCCACATTTCACGGATATATGTAGAGCTCTGGTGTGTCCGGTACCATCGGCAGGGATTTCATCACCTGTGAAAGTGATAAAATTTGGTGCGGTAATGTTTCCCACAATTCCACTCAACTTCTCCACCGTAATGTCATGACAGACATATGCTTCACTAATGCTTGGCGATGTGGTTCAGAATTCAGAAAGAGTGACAGTAAAGATATGCGAGCCGGTAAGTGATTAACTTGTTCTATCACCTTAAATCACTTTACTTGATGAGCTTAAAAAATTCACATACTTATTCAGATACTGGTCTTTCTTTCTCCGTACCTCTTACTATATATGGGTCTATCACTTGGCCGCCATGCATTTCTCCTTGGAATTCATGACCATTGTCACCTTCTTTGGCCTTCCCTTTCCTTTGCCTTTCAAACTCATCGCTTTTATCCATTTTCAAAACTTCTGGCGTGTAGCATCTGCCACTCATCGTCATCCCACCTACTCCCGAAATATTAGTTATGCGGAGATCGAGGTCAGACAAATTTAGCTCTAGAATTTTGTCGTTACCGCTTCAAATGACCTCATATACATACGTCCATGGTACTACTCTTGAATTTTATAAGAAAACGCACACGATATTTAAAATGGTGATAGGCATCAGAGCATCAGACGTAGTGGTGTGAGTGGACTTTTTCTCGTAATGTATTGTGAGAGGTTTTAAGATATAGGACGACATTTCAATATTAACTTCAGATGATTCTTTAGTTATCATGAGGACTAAATAGTAATCTTCCTTGTATTCCCTTTCTCCTTTATGACTTATTGCAAGTATCTTTGCATCCAACAACTTTTGCACTTCCATTTTAAAATCAGCACATTCCTCAATTGTATGCCCCGTCACATTCTTATGAAACAAACAATCGAAGTCATGCATATGCTTCCTAGAAATGCCCTCATTCTCTGAGCGTGTTGGGTAGGTGTACCCTGCTCTAGAAAAAAGATGAAAAAGTGTTTCCATTGACGTGCTCACATCTTCCACGTCCCTCTTTCCATATGAAAAATATTCCTCAATTGCATTTACGGTAGGATTCCCATGATTTGGTATAGGGTTGGAATTGATATCTGGATTCCCATTAGCCTTTTTGAAATTCAACCATCCAGCCTTGATCAGTGCATGTACTCTACCTTTTAATTCCGTGCAATTCTCAGTCCAACGTCCCATTTCCCCATCATGATATTCACAGTGAGCAGTCGGATCATACCACCTTGCGTATGGTGGTTGTAGAGGTTTATAAGGAATTGGCACCAATTGATTATTCCGTATCAATTGAGGTAAAAGTTCTGTATATGACATGGGGATTGGATCATATTAGATAAAACGTTGATTATTTCTATTTCCCTTCAGAGGTTGATCAGCCTGACCAACATTTTTCTAGTGAATCGGTGGTTTGAAACCGGGTCTCGGGTTGTTTTGAAATGCCAATTGTTGAGAGTGTAATTGTACGGAATTTTTGAGGTATTTGCCACATATGATGTCACAGATTTGGGCCCTTCACTATACTTTAGAAATCTCGGCCTCCGGTTTGCAGCTTGTGATGGTTTCCCAAAATTGATCATCTGTACATTCTCTTCTTTCCGCTTCAATAGCGGCCCTTTTTTTACGGATGATGTATCAGATACGACTCCCAAACTTCTTCCATTCTTTACCCTATATTCAATCCTTTCACCAATCACTATAATGTCAGAGAAGTTGTTTGAAGCATTTCCAATCATCCTATCATAGCATGGAGATCTCAAGTTGTTGATAGACACTATAGCCGTCTCCTTTTCTGACAAGGGGGTGTACTTGAGCAGCTAATTTTCTCCACCTTTGCGCGTATTCTTTAAAGCCTTCAATGAGATTTTTCTCCATCCTTTGAAGATCCATATGATCAGTAGCCATGTCTATGTTGTACTTGTATTCTTTTAAGAAAGCATCGGCTAAATCTTTCCACCTCTGAATATGTTGATTATCCAATTGGATATATTAGCGAGATGCACCCCCTGTCAGGCTATCGTGAAAGAAATGAATCAGCAGCTTATCATTATTTGTACAAACAACCATCTTTCTGTAGTACATAATAAGGTGGCTTCTCAGACATGTACTACCATCATATTTTTCAAACTCAGGTAGTTTGAATTTGTGTGGGATGGTAACATCTGGGACCAAACATAATTTGGTGGCATCAATGGTACCATATACATCTGACCCTTCAATGGCGCGTAATCTTTCCTCTAAAACGTCCAGCTTATCTTTTGACAGCTGGTCTTCGCTTGGTTTAGTAACATGCCTCTGCCCCTTTGGGTCATCAACATCGGGTATGATGATTGGCTCATTAGCGAGTTCTCCTTGTGGGGTGAATGCTTGGTTGTGGCCAGGTGCATTACGGGTGGATTGTACCCACTTTTCCCTGTCTGCATCATTTCCTGGACACTTGGAAATGGATAGTGCTAGATATTTACTGGTGGTGAAGCATGCTGAAAGTGGTCGGTCTTATGACATTGATAGGTTGGAGTGAACCCAGGAGGGTGAGGTGGAGTATCGTTTGGCAGTTGATTTTATGATGATTGAGGCCCTTGCGGGTTTTCAAGACAAGCTTTTCCCTTACTTGCGGCGAGGAGTTACAGGACTCTTGCCATTTGCTCTTTCAGCTCCCTAATTTCTTCTTTCATTTCCTCTCGTGATTGCTCTCTTTCTTGCTTGTCCATGACCCTAACTTGAGCTCGCGTTCGATAAGGATGTCGAAGTTGACGGGCTATCTTTAAAAAGTTTTCTTATTAAATAAAAATAAAACAACGAGATGGTAGATTTTGCTAATGAAGAAGAATAAATAATAATAATAATAATAATAATAATGAATGAATGAATGAATTTATGCATGGGAAATGATATTGCGCGAAGTGAAAGTTCAAAAGTACTCAATTTCATTCAATTAGTAGAGCCATCCACTACATTTGAGTATGTAGAAGTCAAACTACACTACTCCGCAATATGAGTTTATACAAAATGAGCAAAATGACCCAAATCTCTGTTGTTTCTTCCAAGAACTTAGACAAGTTCTCCCCATTAGGATGGATGGGCAAAACACTTTTTTTTTTCAAAAATGATGCTTGTTCCGCTAAATTTCTCGCTCTCATAGCCACGCCTTTAAGCCATTCTATAGCATGCCTTGATCATTGTTGAATCAAGTCGTGCTCTTGTTGCAGTAATTAGTAATCATATCTCAGTTCGTCGAGATTAGCATCATTATTTCTTCCTAATTTCTCTGCCACGTTTTGATACGCTCTAATTTGGTGCCAAGGCTTGCAATGACTTTCAATAGTTCTTCACTATCATTTGGTGACTCAGTTTTCGTAACGAGTCATATTGTTTTTCTACTCAACGATGTACGCATTCTTCTTATCAACAGCCCCTTTAACCTCTTCTAAAACCTCTTGTACAAGCTTATTTTTCCTTTCTATCTTCATGATTCGATCCTCTTGTTCATAGATTACCACTCGTAAATTCTCATCGTCCTCTACCATCCTTCTGATTTTGTTGTTCCGTTTGTGAGTGTCAGTTTCCAACTCTAAGTTTTTTCGCTTAAGATATTCTTGATCCTCAATTTTGTTTCTCAAATATCTGAGTTGTTTTTCCGCTTTGATCCTGTTCTGGCCAGACAAATTCATCTTGACTGTTAGACGTCTGTTTTCTTCCAAGAGAGCTAAATTCTTTTGACGCTCCTCATATAACTCATCTCGCTCCTCGTTTTTAACAATCTCCTGATAAGCTTTTGGTAACTTGTGTGATTGTAAATCCTTAACTTGTAAGGTAATAGTTACTTTGCCTTTGCTCTCAAGCCATGTTTCATACTCCTTTGTGCATTTCATGTGATTCTTCTCATTTCACACTTTTCTCGTTATTTTCCAAGCTCCAATTAGCTGGTGCATTTTTTATCCTTTAATGCGTACGTGGCGGAGCATAACTAGTACAACCCCATGGTGCTGGGACGAGACCCATTGATAGTCACCACATTTGTAGATCATCGATGTCAACGACATCCATTGGGCTTTCCGGATAACATCCTCATCTTTCAACTTTGATAGGTGTGAGAGCCACACCCCTTTTGTGGGAAACTACAGATTCTATTTGGTTATTCCAAATTCTGCAATGGGGATTCTCGTCTTCATCCATGGACTTGAAAACTTAACTTGAGGACATTTGAAATTTGGTGGAGATATTAGATGGCTGAGAATCCAAATACACAAAAGAGATGGAGAGCCGATGAACTTCCCTTTTCCAAGCGCTCGTATGTGATTTAAGGAACGAAAAGTTTCAGCTAAAATTGAGATAACATGATTAACACCATGTTCAACTTGCATGAACATTTTTATCACTTTATCATCCACATAACCTTGAATTTTTTAAAATAACATGGTGCCATATATACACATAGCATATAGAGTCATACCCTTATCTTTGTTTAAGACATTTTGGGCGAGATCTAGGAGGTAATCCAGCGGCACACACTCATTCCCCCTTTAACTTTCAACATTTTCTTGACCAGGTGCATGGACAGTACCTAAGAGCTTGCATAAAGCTCTCTTCAATGTGAGCCTTTTGTCGTAATTATAAATTTTGTCCCTACTTTGGAGCGAGGCGTTCAATAGGGTTTGATATTATTCAATTGTAGGAGTAAGATCAATTGTTCCAAAGGTGAAACATCTATACAGAGGGTCCCAGAAATGCATTAAAGGCTTAAGAATGGGAGCATTGACTGGAATATACAGAAGATAAGCGATGTGACCATATTTACAGACAAACAAATTTTTCTGCTCCGGTGAAAAATCTTCCCATATCCTCTTCAACCTCTCCAAGTTAGTGTGTGAGAACTCTATCTTAGTGATTGGTGGTAGAAGAATGACATCCCCTTTTTCCAGACAATCTCCATTTCGTTTCTGCGTTTTCTTTGACCATTGGGCTACTGTAACTTGATCTTCTATCACACTCGAAGTAGAGGTCATGGTCTCTAAAATATGAATGAATTGAATAATTCTCTACAATCCCTATTACGCAACATGATGCATGTATGCAAAAAGGAAAGACAAAGTTAGAAGTGAAACAAAGGGAAAAAAAGAAATGTCTAAATAGCGTAGGACATATATATATGAACAAAATTAATCAGATATCATAGTTAAGCAGAATCTCTATTTCTATCAAACATTGGTAATGAGATAGGCTTTAAAAAAAATTCATGTTTGGTTGGGCTCTCAAATCTTTTAATAGGCTCTCAGGTTGTCCTCACTATTATCTGAACAGAGTAACAAGGGCCCCCAAACGGTATCCCGAAAGGGTCGATCTGAGTGAGAACTTTCGTGAGCCTGCATGGGAACCGTAGTTCCACGAAGGCATTCCACTACTCATTCTCGCTAATCCTAAAGGGAGAGCCTGGGTATAAGGATAGTGTATATGTGTGAAATTAAAAATTATGTAAAGAAATATACTTCGTAAAAAAAAAGACTTATGTACAACCACAGGCACGAATTAGAAAAAAACAATGAATCAAATAAACAAACAAAAAACCATACAAAAGGATAACATATGATGAAATTTTGGCTTGACTCTCTATTGATCTAAAGATGGTTAAACCAATTGCCAATCCCCAATGGAGTCGCCAAGCTGTTACAACGTGCATGCGACGCGGAGCGGCGATTGAAAAATTATTTTTTGAAAAAAAAAAAGAAATTCGGAGTCGCCACCAATCATTTTAGGGCGTGGTTAGTCACCCAAATTTAAAATCAAACATGTTGGTCTGCGAAAATTTAAAGTTGGTTCGGGAGTTATTTACGTGTGGGGAAGGCATTAGCACCCCACACCGCCCATTATGAAAAATTGTTATCAAATTTAATCAAACACTATCCAAATTATTATTTTTTAAATAATGTTATAAAAATTCAATTTTGAATGTCCCATTTGGTACATTTTGCATTATAAAAATGAGCAAATAATTTACCTTCAATGGGTGGTATAAAGGCCATTGAATCTTTTTAATCAAAGTTATTGGAATTACTCTCGGTATCCTAAAAATAACTCCTCACCTCGATAGTTCGAGAAATTTGGTATCCCAAAATTCTAAAGTCCGTCATCGGATTTTTTTAGTAAAAACTAAATAAAGAAATTTACAAAATTTAAATCAAATTGTTACGGTTTTAATTTACGAGCGTCAATTCTGATGATAAAAGAATAAAATAATAATCACGTACAACCGTGACATATGAAAATAATACATAAATAAATAAGAAGAGATAACAACTATAAAAAATAATGAAAAGGAATGTTAGAGATGATGAATATGTATGATAAATTTTAAAGAAGAATATGTAGGGGTGAAATAATGAAACAAGACGTGAAATAATTAAAAACATATATAAAAATAAATTTAAAACAAATCAATAATATATACTAAAAAAATAGAAATATAGACAAACATAAAAAACAGAAAAAAACAAAAAAAATGTAAACAAAAATAAAATAAAATAACTGAAAATCAAAATAAAAATTCAAATAAAAGAAAAAAATTACAGAGGGTGACATCACCTTTTGTTAAGTGACAAAGGGTGACGTCACCCTCTGTTAAGTGACAGAGAGTGACGTCACCCTCTGTTTTTTTTAAATCTCATTTGTTTATATTTATGTATATATATAATTGTTTAGTAAATATATTAATAATAAATTTTTTATGTGTAAAATAAATTCATCTATGAAAAAAATGCTTAATTTCATACATAATTAGCATGAGCATGTTTTTTTTACTACATGGTCTATTAATTACAATTTTTTTTCTTTTTTCACCCAGGCTAATCAAATAGCAAAAGAATGATCATAAATGGTGGCTAATTTAAACAAGTATCACTAAAAATAAATAAATAATTTTGTTTGAGATATAAATATACCATTTTTTTATTTGGGACTACTTAGTTCATTAATTAACATTTTTTCTTTCTTCCTTCATTGTTAGGAATGATCATGGATGGTAACTAGTTTAAACAAGTATCACTAAAGAAAATCTATAAAACTTTCAAAATAAAATAATTTTTGTTTGGGATATAAATATACCATTTTTTATTTTGGACCACTTAGTTCACTAATTATCATTTTTTCTTTCTTCCTTCATTGCTAGGAATGATCATGGATGGTAACTAGCTTAAACATGTGCCACAAAAAATGATGGTCAAAAATTAAAAAGAAAAGAAGAGAAGACTTATAAGAACATAAAAAAATCAAAACTTAAATATTTGCATAATCTTGTATAGATGTTTTACTCTCTATTTTATGTATTTTTACGTATGAAAAATTATAATTGGAGATCTTTTCATCAAATGTATACTTTCAACCCATTAAAGGGATTATTCACATTGAGTTAATTTTACACCCCTCAAATTTTTTTTTCTCATTCTCATTGATTGAGTTGATGACAAAAAAAATCTCATCATCAAACTTGTAGAGATACAAACAATATATGAAAATAAAACTTAAGATTAAAAGAAGGAGAAATGATAAAGAATAAGCAAACAAACCTATATATGGAAAATTAAACAAAGAAATATCAAACACATGAGTATAAAAAAGAGAGATGATTAATTAGAATGAACAAAGTATATTGTAAGCTAAAATGTAAGAGATTTGAACAATCTTAATAAAAAGAAAATGAGAAGATGGAAGATGAATAGAAATGAAAACTATCTCTTTCTTTTTTTCACTATTTTCTCAAAACCTCTCTTTCTCTCTCTAAAATCCCCTTCTCTTCCTCACTCTCCCAAATCTCCCATTTCAAGTGAAGACCTCCCCTCTATTTATAGGCAAACTTAAGGCTTCACTTTTTTAATTTAAATCTTTTTGTTCTTTTTTTTCTTATTTTTAGGCATTGGGCTATTTTTCAAATCATACATATAGTCTTAGACTAGTATGTGGGTAAAAAAATAAAATTTGTATTTTCAAAGTATTGGACCGGACAAAATACTGTATCTACAAAGTAGTCATAAATAACTACTTGAACCCTTCAAATAGCCATCTAGTGTATGGGTAATTAGCTGACAAAAAATAACTACTTGAACCTCAAATAGTCATAAACAACTACTTGAAGGGTTCAAATAGTTATAAACATCTACTTGAATCCTTCAAGTAGAAGAAAAATTTTCGTTGAAAAATAAAGAAGAAGAAAAATAAAATATTATTTAATTGATTTGACATGTGCATTGAAAAAAAAAAAGAAATGATAAGAGAAGATGTAGATTGTAAGTCCTGATGTGAAGTTGGTGGGCCATGGGTATAAAATTCTTTATTTTCAAAAAATGGTATAAAAATCCTTAGGTAAGTTGAAAATGGTATATTAATCCAAAAAAACATACACCATGTTATTATCTTATAATTATATTTGAGTAATTAATGACGTAATATTCAAGAAGGTATAATTCATGACTTTGGTTGAGAATTACCAACATTCAAGTTAATTTGCACAGAAAATCATGATCGAAGCGATTAACATGGAAAGCTTTTTGAAGATAAAATTTGAAAAAAAACGAGGGCAAATTGCATAATAAAAGTTTCTCCTCCCCAAGCCTCGTTTAAAATACTAGTACAAAAGTACGTACTTCGTACGTGTTAAATCAGTTTAAATATACGTGAGATTTAAAATTATTATTAATGTTAAAATAAATATATTATTCGAAGATTTATAAGAAATCTAAATGAAAAATAAAGTTGTGATAATAATAAATACATTAGCTTGTTTATAATGTTGAAATTGTATTATTTAGCACTCCTCTTTGAAAAACATTGGAAATGATTTTATTTGATCAATTTGTCATATTTTCATTAATAATTATCATATTAAGGAATAAATTATCTTATTAAAATATATATTAATGCATTTCTCTAACTCTATTTATATGAATTTTAATGTCCTAATAACTTAAATATTACAAAATGTTAATTTAGAAGTTTTTACGAACAAATTTATATTCACTTAAAAATAAATATTTGTTATATAAAAGATCTTTCATATGTACAGATATTCATGTATCTAATTACATAATACTATAAAAATATTTAATTTTACTAACTAATAATAAACAAATTATTATGAAAAATAAACTTTCATTTAAGAACTACATGTGAAATATCTAATTTGTACTATATTTTAAGAAAATTTAAAGGGTAAAAAAGAGAATAAAAAGTTTCTCCCATTTAAGCCATTTTAATACTGAAATTGTACTATATAGCATTTCTCTTTGAAAAATATTGGAAATGATTTTCTTTGATCAATTTGTCATATTTTTAATAAATAATTATCATCTTAAGGAATAACTTCTCTTATTAAAATATATATTAATGCATTTCTCTAACTCTATTTATATGAATATTTATGTTCTTAATAACATAAATATTATAAAATGTTAATTTAGAAATTTTTACAAACAAATTATTATTGAGTTAAAAATAAAAGTCGTATAAATAATCTTTCATATATACGTATCTAATTACATAATACTATAGAACTATTTCATTTTTCTAACCATTGATGAAGAAATTATTGTGGAAAAATAAAACTCCATTTAGCAATTAAATGAGAAAATGTAAATACCCAATTTGTACTATAATTTAAGAAGCTTTAAAGGGTAAATGGGGGAATCAAAAGTTTCTCCCCTTTAAACCTCTTTTAGTACAGTATATATATAGATATAGATAGAGACTAGTTGAAAAGCACCTGCTACGCACGTGTTGAAGAACTTTAAAATAATACAAAAAGTTTTAAATTTCTTAATAATGTTGAAATAAATCCATTATCAAGTAAATTTAAAACAAAAAAGTAATACTGATAATTTTCTCATATTTATAATTAAACTATTAGAAATAAAAGTAAATTTGAATAGGTCGTGCATTACTTAGAGATGATATATTTACAATAAAATGATTACAAATAGAAGAAAACTTGAATAAGTTGTCCATCATCTCGAGATAATAAATTATCTACAAAGTTTTTTAATCAAAGAATGCACTATCCTAACAAATTTATATTGTAAGATAAGATGAAAATAAACTAAAAATAATTATTTGAGAATAGAAAATTAAATATGACAAACTATTTCACTATAGATAATAGACATTAAAAATTAATACATTTAGTATAAAACTAAAAAACTAAACTACAAGAAAAATCTTACAGACAGACTTATTGACTGAAACGATATTTATAATATAATGATCTCTAAAACCATATTTTTGATCATTCACATTTCTAGTAATATAATAATATAAAATACTAAGTTTTATAAAGTATTAGTAAAAGAATAATTAGTGAATCGAATTATAAATTAGTTAAATAAAAATTTTAACCATATACTATATTTAATGAGAATTAAAGGGCAAAATGGGAAATCAAAAGTTTCTCCATTTTAAACCCCTTTTAATATAGTAGAGATATCGATAGAAGATTCATTTAATTTAATCATTTTTCTCAACATTTCTTTACTCATTTTTCTAGAACCCGTAAATTAATTAATGACCATAAAAACTCACAAATTATGCATTACCTATATATAAGTAATATTTATGTCGGTAATGAAAATTAAGATGTGACATCATTTGAGAACTACATATCCAACTTTATATATATATATATGACTACTCCCACCCATTTTTTGTCGAGTCAATCCATATTTTAGAGAGAGAAAAGAGAATATTTAGCTCTATATCTTAGATTATGCTTACATCATCGAAAATTGAATGTTGTACATATATATCACATGTATCTCTCTAGGAAAAATTTTTGATACTCCTGCAACACCAAATATTCAGTACTCCTCCACATCATTTGATGACACGTGTACATATTTTATAAATATCAAGAATTTATTTATTCTCCGAGAAAAACTCTTGATGAAGATTTATCCATGAATGTGAGGTTAGCTAAGGATGCAAGTACGCATGGTGTGAGTGTGAGACTTAATAATACATGTCACCCATTTTGTCAATTCTTGTAGAGTAATTCTAAATTGATCAAGTAATTGATTAATAAGTGATGTGACGACTATTTATAAGTTATTTTTGTCAAATCATTTTATAGAGTCATCAAATACCAACCTATAAATGATTGTCATATCAATTGGTTACTTGAAACTTGATCAATTATTTGATTACTCTAGAATGATTTATTTTTATAATATTAAGAACCTTTAATGAAGAATTTTTAAGTAATTTTTTGAATTTATATGTAATATATCTCACAGACCATCCTTATTTTTTTACAATTGTGTTAATGTGAAATTCCGGACGAGCATATTCATCTACACCAGAAAGGATTTGTGCAAGACTGATAAAGCTTCTCAACCATACGACAATATGAGTCATGAGTTTTTTGTGTCAGCATGTTAAACACATGATCTGCGGGACCAAACTTTAAGATATACATGTCCTATCACTAGGTTGATAAAAAAGAAAATCCTCGTTGCCTTATGAACAAAGCAAATAATGCTATGCAGTACGCTGATACTCAACATTGTTATGATTTGATAATTTCTACAATAATCGAAACCACACACGTTCACATGATCATTCAGATTTTATTCATTTTTGTCATTATATATCATGTGTGCTAGATTATATATATTGTTAACTCATAAAGGTTAAAAGCACACCTAGTTCAACTATACAATATGCAGAAGATAGCCGATGTACACAACATATAACAGCGAACCACGCATTATATGATATTTAAACTATGCGACATACAAACACAAGTCAAATCAAATTCTGATATCAAATTAAAAAGTCTAACTCGATCTATTCCTTAAGAAGAGAGGAAATAACTACTTTATGACTTGAATAGAAATGACAAAGTCAACTTACGTGACAACATTATAACAACTTGAAAAGCTTAGTCTTTTCTACTCCTTAGACATAGGGATTAAAAAAAGAGGTACAAGAATTTTTTAATTAACACAAAAATTAGGTACTAGGTCTTTGCTACTCCTTAGAGATAGGGATAAAGGTACGAGATGTGCACTACAGAAAATCAAGGTATGGCGGTGGTTATATGACAGCGGGTGGTACAACCATGGAAAAACGCGGTGGAAAAACCACTGCTAGAAGTTTATCTTTAGTGACGGTTTTCAAGTAACCGCCGCAAAATGTCACATTTCTTTTAAATCCCTAACTCGATTTGAGATTTTCTTTTCCCTTGAAACCCTTGAAACCCTTGAAGTTGCGAGTTCTTTTTCCCCTCAAACCCTCTCTCTGTCTATTCACTGTTGCTGTCAACGACACTCCTCCCAATTGATATGACACGCTCTCTTAAACTACAATACATGATAATTAACTACGCGACAAACAATCACAAGACGAACTAACTGACACACAATAACCTAGCTATGCGGCACAAAGAGACAAACTAAGTGACACACATCTAAAGGCTGAACCAAACTCTTATAGGAAGTTGAAAAGCAAAACTAGTCTAGTGGTCCTAGTTAAAATTTTGGTGTACTAAAAAGAGGGAAACAAAAGCTTTATAACAGCACATAAGGCAAAACCGAACAATGTTCGATAATATTCTAACACAGAAGTAATGTTGACCAGCATGGTGATTTTAAAAACTTTTCAATAACACACTTGAAACCTGGAAAGGATAATGCTTAATGGCAACAGAAAAATATGAAGTCGTTAGACAGAGTCTCTTTTGCTTTGCGTGATTGCCTGCAAACCTGCCTCAGTGAAGCCTCAACCTGTCCCAATAAACCATAATCTAAACTAACCAAGATGCTGGAAATAAATTTCAAGTAGCGTGATTGCCTGCAAACCTTTCATCTTTAAATGTCTAATTTGTGTAAATTTTACAACTAAAACAAAAAATTTTGGAAATAAATGAATAGAAATTATGGACGACAGAAATTTTTCCTTGGAAAAATTCGTCAGATTTTAAATAGGACCTGCTCATATTTGTAGATGGAACCAAACGAAATTATTTTGGGATTTGATTTATCTGCCATTAATTAAAGGCCTTTAAGCGGATTTTCCGAGTCCTTTAAATGGTTGGATTTTCTGAAATGAAACTGGCAAAAGGTTTGGCCAAAAAAATTGCCTAACGCAGTCAAATTTGGGAAAACTTGGCCGTAATAACAATTCGATAATGAAGCTTTAAGAGTTATATAACATAATAAAGACAAAGTAAAAGAAAAAGACAGTCCCTTCAGCAAATTTGGCAATAATTACAAGTTCTAATAAATTCTCTCTCTCCCCCAAGAGAGATAAGATACTAATAACAAAAAGACATTTTAAAGCACAAAATCTAGGAATACCTTTTAAAGCCTTTAAAAGCAAGATCCAAGTAAGAATATATTATATATTCAACTATCAACTTAGGAAGTTGAATATGTAGTTTTCCTCAAGGCCCTTCATTATTCTGTCTTCATAAGGCAGTACTGATTATATAGTTTCCTTTTGCATGAATATATACATCATTAATCAAATTCATATCTCTTCCGTAAGATTTATTTAACAGACGGTGTGGGCAAAATTTAGAGCTTCAAGGAACAAAAAAGGTATGCTCTTGCAAACTCTCTCATTTTTTCTCCTTTTTAAGAGAATTAAGTGATTACCTTGGTAGCTATATTGTTTTTTATCATGCGTGTTCTTTCCTGTTTAATTTTGCAATAATGATAAAAAAGGTCAGTAGTTGAAGAAAGTTCATTTTTCTTCGAACTTGAAAAAGATCAGTGGCATTTATTTTCATCATCCACAAAAGAGAAAAGATAAAAATTTTAGCTATAAATGTGAAAGAGAGCTTTGTTTTCTACAAGAATTAAGCTCATTAATTCTTAAAATCAAAAGTCAAAATAAAAGGAGTTTTTATTAACTTTATAGTCCTTTTCCATCTTTAACTTAAAAGGTTGCAACTAATCTCCATTTTTCATCATTAATTTTTCGCAACAAACCAATCTAGAAAACATACCTGATTTTTATATGATATCTTAATTGATTTAGTTTAGTTTATTATGTACATGAGGTTTTGTACTTGTATTATTTTATTAATTCATTATACTATGCAAATCTAACCCTACTATAGCTGTTATTAACTAATAAAATCTCCCAATAAGCTCATTTCTTGAAGGAAAAAAACTAATTTTCAAAAGTAAAGATAAAAGGAATATTGTAATTAAGCTTGTATGTTTTGATTAACTTTATAGTCTTTTTCTATCTTTAACTTAAAAGGTTGCAATTAATTTCCATTTTTTATCATCAATTTTTAGCAACAACGAATCTAGAATATGTACCTGATTTTTATATGATATCTTACTTAAGTGACTAAGTTTAGTATTATTATGTCAATGAAGTTTAGACTTACGTTATTTTATTTATTCATTATACTTTGCAAATCTCACCCTACCATTGCTGTTATCAACTAATAAAATCTCCTAATTAGCTTTTATGTTGACATTTCAGATGAAAATGAATTTATCGATTCCCAAAAGAGTTTGAATGTTAATGAAGAGTATCTTAGTGCATTAAGAACCAATTCTTATGCTGAGGTCTTTACCAAAGTTCAATTGTTTGTCGACAAGCCATCATCTTCTCCTTATTCCAATCACAAATCCTCAGTACTCTTAGAACCTTGTCAAAATGCTATACCTACTATTCTCGAAGTGGAAATTCTCTCAAACATACAGGAACTTAAAGACCTTATGATCAAATATTTTGATATTAGCGCGGAGGCTTCGAAAATTTGCAGCTACATCCTCAAAAGCATCAAAGAAGTTCAATTTAATTATAAGTTCATTCAGCAAGCTCTAGATTCAATTGAGGAATACTCTTCTTCTGAGAAAATCAAGTTAATCATGTTGGAGCTTCACTCATTCACTACTCTCAAAAATCCATTTTCGTGTTCCAACAAATTCGATTTGAAGTTAATCCGTGAACAGTTCACATTTGTATTGCATCACCTTAAATTGATGGAAAAGAAGGTCGTGAAGAAGATCAAGATGATCAAGTTTATCAAAAATTCATCTGGGATATGCATAACAATAGCTTGTGGATTGATTGCCGTCACAACTCTTGTTTTAGCAGCACATACACTCATCGGCTTAGCAATGGGACCAGCACTACTAGGCTTAGAAATGGGACCAGCACTACTAGGCTTTTCATGGCAGAAACGCCTAAGGAGAAAGCTTCTCAACTCTCCATTTCTTAAAATCGGGACTATGTGTAAAGTTGGAGAGCAACTTGATGTACTAGCTAAGAGTACATATATATTGAGTTGAGATTTAGATACAATGAGTCGACTTCTCGCTAGACTTCATGACGAAGTCGAACACAACAAAGGGATGGTTATTTTTTTATGGACAAAAGAGAAGACAGCTTTTCTCTGGAGGTAGTCAAAGAGCTACAGAAGAGCAATCTTATGATAATAAGGAAAATGAAAGAGTTTGAAGAATAATTGTATCTGTGTCTCCTAACTATTAATAAGGCTAGGGCTTTGGTAATTAAGGAAATGAAATCTGCTTTAGGGGATTTGGGGAGTTAGCTAGCTAGATTAAGTTTTACATAATGAAAAATTGGAAACAAAAATTATCTTGTAATGTATGTAAATATAGTTTATCATCTATGTATAGAATATTGACGTTGCTAGTTGAGAAAATAATCTTATATTGGCTGAGAGTATTTCTTAGACTAATAATATAAGCTTGAGAGAAACCACTCAAGTCGTAAGCTAGTAACTTTTGTCTTATGAGGCCCTAAGATTTTAACATTGTATCATTGCCAACTCAAACACGAATGCACCCATACCACTTTATCACATGACAAGGATCATGCAAAAGGGCGGCCTGCACTTGACAGTGGACCTTGAGAAAATAATCTTATATCAACTGAAAATATGTCTTGGCTAATAATATAAGTTTAGGGCGACCCTTAATTCATAAACAAGCTTTTAGGTATGAGTTAAGTCTAAAATCTTTAACGATATACACTTTTATGAAAGTTAAAAAGTCAGTGTCAGATGAATTTATGATAAAATATTGTAACTATCTAAACTATACACACACATACACACTAGCTAACTATAGTACAAAACTGTATTTTTTGTTAATAAAATCCAAAAGGTTTGTTAATCCTAGGGAGTGGAGATTCATAATAGATATATAGAAATTATTGTACGTCAAATTTTTAGGAGTATTTGTTAGCCTATACTAACTATCATAAGCTCGAGAATCTGAGATTAATATGCTTAGAGCTATTGCATGTACTTTAGTTAAGTTCAATAAGTTATACTTAGTTAGTAATATGGCTTACTAACCGTCTCTATCAGTTATTGCTTAAATGATAATGCAATGTATATAAGCAGTATGAATGGCTTAATGAAAGTATTGTGGCTATCATCTTAAAGCCTCATTCTATGTATATAAGCAGTATGAATGGCTTAATGAAAGTATTGTGGCTATCATCTTAAAGCCTCATTCTTCTTCGTCTTGTTGTGTTCTTTCTTTTTCTGTCACTTCTTCTTCCCTTTTTTCTTCTATTCTATTTCTTCTCTTCTCTTCTCAGCTTATCAGTATAATCCAATACTGATACTTCTACATGCTATCAAAGCCTATTTGAGACAAATGTCCAAATGGCAACAAAAGATCATGCACCAGAACTTCCTCTCCCTCTCTCATCTTTCTTCTTTCTTATACAACATTCAAAAAGTATGTTGATTTGCATAGGAAAATTAGGCTTCAAATGTTCGTTGATTCTTTAAAAGAATCCCCAAAATTTGGAGGAACAGAGATACCCTCTCTTAAATACTATTAAACCAAATATGACAAATACCCCTAGAACTTCCAAGTGTTCAAATAGGAAATAGGAAACCGTAAACATATCCTAATAACAAAACAGATAAAATTCTCTAAAAATAAGATTTCTGAAACGAATGCACAAAATTGAAATACTAATTGTCATGATTATAAAGTCACAAACAACATCTCAATCTGGATTTCCTCTTAAAAGTTATTAAAAAAAGAATATCTTTCCTAAAAGGGTAAAAACGTATTTACAGAGACCTAAACAATGGAATATGGCTGAAATCTGATACTGCCACCATTCCCCATAAACCTTGAAAGTCTTTACCGTTCACATTCCTCCATAAATGCTTATCTTACTACACTTCTGAAAATTACATAGTAAACTAGCTTGTCTTCCAAATAAATTTCATCTTTCCTATTTAACTCACTCTGCCAGTAGTTTGAAATATTCTCACACATACTCTTGCAAATTAAAAATAGCAAGGCAAGACATAACGAAATTCAGAATAACTAAAGCCATGCTTTTAATAATAACTTTATTACCCGTAAAAGACAAAAAATTATCCGACCAAGAAGAAATACGATTAACAATTATTACTATAACGTTGTTAAAGATATGTTCTTTAACTAACAGTAATCAGATGAAATGCCTTAGTATTTACCTAGTGAGTTACACCTTTTGATTCTAATATCCTTGGCCAAAGAAATACAAACATGATCAAAGGTGTTAACACTTACGTATAATCACACTTAGTTCAGATTTTTACCTTCTGATCTGAAGCGTCCCTATACCATTTCAGAATTTGGCACAAGTTGACAAACTCTTCCTTGCTGGCGTTCCAGAAAAGAAGATAATCTTTCGCCAAAAGAGGGGACAAATTGAAGGGCCAATCCTGAAAGCCCGAAACACAAAAACATTCCTTGAAGCTTCAGCCTTAAGCAAAACAGTTGAAAAAGCCTTAGTATAAACAAATAAATAAGGAGGCCATAGAGGATCGCCTTTCCTGAGATCATGCTGAGCAAAGATTTCACCATTTAAGATTATCTTATAGACGACCGAAGATATGCACTCACTCACTCAGTGATCTAGCACAATTTATCATGAAAGCCATATGCCTAATAATTTTTTAAGCACACACTCCCCTAGCATATGCCTTAGACATTTCTAACTTAATTTCCGGTTCCCAATTCTTACCCTTTTTGTGAATTTAAGTGACATTAAAATCTAATGAGTTATTAGAATGTTATTTATAATAAAATTTTCGAGAACACAAGTCATAGAGACAATATTGTACACAACATTACATGCAATAATACTATAAGAATCAAGATAATATTGTTATGTTATATTTCACTTTGCAGAGTATGGATGCCTTGTAGAGTCTAACAGGGCCGGCTGGATGGGTAGGCAAAAGAGGCCATCGCCTAGGGCCCCAAGATAATTTAGGGCCCATTTTTTATTCTTTTTTTTTCCTTTTTTCCTATGACTCTAAGACTATAGAGTATATCTCGTGTGCGGTTGCTAAATACGAAGATACGACTTCAACTTTTTAACAATGTAAGACCTAGCCCATTGGGTATGGAGATTGAATCATCTAATAATTATTTATCTCCCTTTTTTGTTTCATTTTGAAAAAAGAATCTCCATTTTGTATTCTCTCTAATTTTTCTTGGCCAAAGAATATAGAAACACTCTTATAAGACAATTTTACACCTGTAATTCAAGGGAATTTGTGTTTAATATGTTATTACAATATTATAGAATAAAGAAGAAGGGCAAATTAAGTTTTTAATTATCAATTAATGAAATTAGTTATTAATTTATAGTACAAGTTTATACTTTATTTTGTGAGTTTTCAATTTTCAACCTCTTTACAGTGAATTATTTTAATATAAAGTATATTTTATAAAATACATACACAGTGTTGTCAATTATTAACTTTCTATTCAAAGTTTTTTAATAAAAATAATATATTCCTATTCTAAATAATCTAATTCTATTAATGTCTCATGAGATGGAAGACCATTTTCTGAAATAATAAAAAAGATTAATTAAAATTAGTACTTTAGCATGAAAGGTTTTTCAATAAAATTTTCACTTATGAAGGGGCCTCTTTAAAATTTTTTACCAAGGGCCTCACTGAGTCGCCCTTGGAGTTTAGTCCCTACTCCTTACTATATGAATCAAGACAATGTTATGTTATATTTTACTTTGCAGAGTATGAATGCCTCCGTTGAGTTGGTCAGTACTCCTTACTTTACAAATGAATCATTCCAGCTGTGCATCCCACGAGTTTGATTGGAGTGTCACTCCATCACCAACAAAATGATCTTCTCATCATAGCCATCAAATTGTGGATTTATCTCCTGAATTAACCGATGTGCACTTGTGAAAAACTTCTTGTCGAGGACTCTCTGCACCATCGAGATTAATCAGAGAACTACGCTCTGGAGACTTGAGACTAACAAAAAAATGTGACTTTCTCTTCATTTCGCCAAAAATATCATTCCGTGTAGTGGCACTCTTTTGAAATGAAGTTGAAAAATAACAGTTTTCCATGTTTCAATATTATATTATTGATAATACATACATTAATTTATTAATAAAGATTCTTATATATTTTAAAATATTATATAATTAATATATATATATTTCTATATTATGTAATTTATTAACATTTTAATATACTATAATATTGTGAATTATAGTAACAACACAGTGTATTAATAATAATATACAACATGTAGATAAAAGTATATATTAATACCTCTAATATATAGTTAATATTACATTAGATTTTAGTAATTTATTAATGATAAACGTAAAATTTTAACATATTAATGGTAATGAACAAATTTCTCTCTTCTAAACGCCATTTTAGAAATGGTATGTATTCTCATTGTCATTTATATATTGAGTAAAAATAAACAATTGATGCTTATTATGATTCTTAATGTAAATATACACACTAATATAATTTCAGATAATATTTATGAACCATTTTAGAATCCGAACAAATTTAAGTTTGATCTCGTTTCAATTCGAAAAAAAAAGTAAATACGTATTGATACTAAGGTCCAGATTGATCGAAATAGATATTGTCTAGAAAAACTATCTAACCAAAATTTTTTGAAAGAAGGCTGCAGAAAAGCAATGGAGCCCAAAAGATTTTGTTGGATTCATTGCAAATCATTGTAGCTGTAGTTTCCTCTTTAGGGTCATTTGATATGAGTTAAGTAAAAATGCTAGAAAAGTTAGGTTACTGAATAAGTTTAAGTGGTAAAATTAGATGACAAGATTTTAAGATTACCATATTTAGTAACACATGGTTAAGTTAAAATATTAATGAAAAAGTATAATTACCTTGTTTGGTATATAAGAATCTTGTGTAAAGTTGTTGGGAAAATTATATGAGATCAATAAAATTATTGATTATTATAGCTTTTTATCAAGTTTTTATTTGTTGTCAATGATAATTTTAGATATTCTAATATACACAATGTCTTATATATTTTATTTTATGCACTAATCAATTAACTATTTTATTAACTCCATCAATAAAATCAAATCAACTATTTTTCTCTTGCTATGCCAAAAAATAAAGTATTTTTTTTACTTACACTGTACAAATAAATTCAATGACAAATTATTCAAAATTTACATAACAAAATTGTATACAGACTCTCTGCTGACAATTGGTAAACTAATTGAATAATTCATATCGTGTTTGATTCAATTTTCTCCGATATCACAAAATTAATTATAACATATAAATTTTTCTATTTTATATATAAAAAATAAATTTGATATAAATAACCATCATTGATAATAATAAGTTACAATATTTAATAATATATAACAATTTCTCTGTTACATATACTTTTCTTCTGTAGATATGTATATCATGGCTATCAGTTTCGTTTCGTACTGACTTAAACGGATAAAATATTTTGGTTCTGGCACAAGAATAAAATAGAATAGGGATACACATTTTTGTTAATTTTCGATTAAATACAATAGAAAACTGAATATAATCACATTTTACGCATGCTCAGGGACACCTAATTCCTTTTACACCTACTAAATTCAATGGAGCTAAGTTTTTTATTACAAGTTGAGAATAAATATATATTTCATAAAGCGTGTAGATGTGTAGGCAAGAAGACTTAAATTATTGATTATTTATAAATTCTTTTTTGTCATATATTCATTTTTTATAATGATTATTTATGATTCTGTTCTACACACTAATAAATTAATTAAATAATTGAGAGAAAATCACTCTTCATGGTCTCGTCCCACGGGTCCGGCCCTCCAGACAAAAAAGGAAACCTGATAAACAATCCTGCTATAGTCCCTTTTTTATAATTTTAATATTATTTAAACATTGATAGTTTATGAATAATATTTATTTTAAGGAAGGAAAAAAGTTTTAATTTTAAAAAATATTTGATATTATTAACATGCACTTTAATCATTTAAATTTTATATTATTTATATGTGAAGAATTTATTTATCCTTAAATTTTTTAAACTTGATATTTTAATAATTAATTCTAATTAACGTGCATATCTTAATCTCACGGGATGACCTGATGCGGGTTTGGGGAATGGGCCTTTCAAGATAGGGTCTAAAGGTCTCCAAATTTGGTATCGGGAGGGGTTTAGTTTCACCATGACTAGAAGGAGATGTGACTAGATTCTAAAATCGATATTTTTTATTACACTTTTATGAGTCTTTAGTCTTGAAAAAATAAAATATTAAAATCAAGTAGGTGAAATGCAAACAAATGATTATATTTTATGCAGATTTTAGAAAATAAAAGTTATTTTGAAAAATGTGTAAATGTGTTATAAGATGAGTAAGTGAATTGGAAAAATTATTTAGTAAATTATATTTTTGAGGGAAAGTAGTAAAAAAGGTAATGTACGATTATTATTTAACCAAGTTAAATAATTAATTTATTATGTCAAATGAGAATATTTGAAAAAACGTTGAAAAATGCTGAAAAAAAAATTTACCAAATAGTTTATCACAAGATAACCCAACCAAACCCCCTAAGGCTTAGCTTTCCAAAAAAGCTTGGTGGATCGTTGTCAAGGACCCACACTATACAATTTAAAGTCAAATAGACCTTATTTGGGTTCAATTAAACACTATTGAAATAGTTCATACAATAAGTAGATAATAGTAACATTTTTATAATAAAGTTTTGGGTAAAATTTACATATACCCCTTCAACTTTGACTAATTTTTAAGGAGACCCCTCAACTTTAACCTCTTCCTTTAAATCCTTCAACTTTTATAATCCATAAAAAAGACCCTCTCTATTACATTTTCCACTTTTTTACGTTAAATTGGTCACATGCCTTGGAGAATTTTACCCTTCAATATACCTAGACATAAATTTAAAAAAAAAAAACTGCGTGTGTTTTGTCATGATAGAGACAAAACGCCCATTTTGTCATGACAGAGACAAAACGCACATTTGGGTAAGTGCAATTCTGCAGCTTCAAATTGGGGTTTGATGGGAGCCCTGAAATTCAAGCTAGAGAACAATGAGAAAAAATAGAACAAATAAAAAACGTAGGCACGAAAGAGAAAGTGTGAGAGAAGGGACACCATGAAAAGGAACATGGAATTTGCAAGTCTGCAAGCCGTTGTAGATAGAATTGCAAGACCTCCAATTAAACAGGACTTCCCTTCTCTCTATGCCAAGTATGCCTGGGAACGTGGAAGTCGGTGGTCGGAGGGTGAAGAACAAGTAACCTTAGGCCACCGTTGGAAGGTGAAAAATTCCTTTAAGGCTCTAAGTAGGTGAGAAACTCGAGGAGAGAATATTCTCCATGTTAGACCTCGGGATCCGTGAGAATTCATCCCTTCATAATGGTGTTAGGGACCAGTTTATATAGACGGTGTAGAGTGGGGAGCACACGCATGAAAATCATGTGTCTAGACAGAAACTGATACCAACAAGAGTTGTGTGTCCAGATAGAGACTGACACAAGTAAGGGTCGCGTTTCCAAACATAAACTAACACCGACAAGGTTCGCGTGGTTAAAACGTGATCACACACTAAAAATGTGATACCATGCTTATAATGTGTCACATCCATAAAAAATGTAACATAGGAGGCCGCGCCCGGGGTTCCCCCTGTGATGGCGTGACAGACTGCGCCGGGGGCTCCTCCTACGGTGGTATGGGAGGCAGCGCCCGGGTTTCCCCCGTGGCGGTGTGGGAGGCAGCACACGGGGTTCCCCCCGAGCTGGCGTGGGGGGCCGCACCCAGGATTCCCTCGTGGCGACATGGGAGGCCACACCCGGGGTTCCACCCATGGCGGTGTGGGAGGCAGCGCCCGAGGGTTCCCTTCGTGATGTCATGGAGAGTGACCTTCGGAGTTCTCCTAGAGTGGCATGGGGAGCCGCGCCCAGAGCTCTCCCGATGCGGGGCAAAATAGGCACTTCCAAGACTTGTAAGGCGGCTACATCCTTCATGGAGATCTTCCCCTCTCGATGTAGCGAACATTGCACTAATTCTACCAAACCACAGCCCTCAGATTATTCTCAGGTGAGAAAAGACCTTCGAATCTTTGTCACTAAACTCGAAAATGAAGTAAAACATTTAATACTTAATTTCATGTAATAAGATCGACACCTTTACAAAATAGGTGCACCTTTTATAGACGTTACTTTATCATTATCATGCACCGATAAATGTTATTCCACGTAATCGCCACATGGATCTATCTTTAGATGCCACAAGTTTCTTCTCACATGTTACTATTAATGACGTGGCTCACCATTTACATTAGCCCCATGTTCAAGGTTGAAGGCACATCAATCTAGTTTGAACATATTTTCTGATTTGAGTGTTGCTTGCGTCTTTCGCACTTATTCGTGGGACATACATCTTTTTGTCACTGAATTCCATTAAAACCAGATCATAAAAATTTAAATCTATCATAATTCACGAGTAAATGCCTTTGGGGAAGTCCCCACAACTTCATCGTTCCTCAAATGAGGTGGAAGAGTCTCACCCGAGGTGAGACATGTCACAACATCTCTAAGGAGGCGTGTAACAGCGCCTCGAACGAGGCGTGTGAGAACGCATCATTCAGAGGCACTGCATCTCACTTCGAATGAGGCATGTGAGAATGCCTCATTTAGAGGCATGTCAGCGCCTTGAACGAGGCGTTGCGTCTCACCTCAAACGAGGCACCGCGTCCCATCCTCCCTTGTATGAGATGTCACAATCTCTTCTCAGACAAGGCATGGGAGCTCTCCTTCCCTATAAACCAGCCAGGGTCATTTTCTCATTCTCATTTCTTGATTTTACTTTGAAGCAAATGGCCTCTAGAGAGTTACTTACATTTTCCAAACATGCAGCTCCGCCTGAAGGTCCACCGAAACCTTGGGGAATGTCTGACGTAACGGCAAAAAGACTAATTAATTCTATTGGTAAAAGTCCGGAGGCGGTTTTGTCATCGTCTTCAGCGCTATTGATGGAAAATGAAATGGCCGAAAATTGTGAAGTCCTCGAAGCGGACTCGATTCCATTACTACGGCTAACCCGTGGTGACTTCCCTTCATCGCGCATCACGTATGATGGTCACACCAAGCCCACGGCGTGTTGGCCTGAGTGGTGCAAGTACATTATATCAAAATAGACATATATTGCAACTCTACGAAAGGCTGGCATATATGATGCTTTAAGGGATTATTCACGTCTAAGTATTTGTATCTGCTCGTCTGTTATTGATACTTTGATGATGCGTTGGAGTAGGCAAACACACTCCTTTATTGCTACTTGGGGAGAGTTCACGCCTACTTTAGAAGATATCCACTTCCGTTGTTTGGTAACCACGGCCCGTTCGAGACCACCTTAACCCTTGAGGAGATGGACATTCTCAAATTACTCGAGGAAGGTTTATCACACTCTCACAAACTTGATGCCGAGGGTGTCCTAAGCAAGAAGTCAAATTTGGTGGGTGGTTGTGCTATTTTTTCAAGGATGTGTCCTCCAAGAAGAACTCGACGCTGGAAGTTAGAGAAGGTGCCAGATTCAGAGACGAAAGGGTCGAACTTGCTACTCTCCTGTCCATGTGGCTCTCTCGATACATCTTCGTGAATATCCTTGAGTTTTCATCCCCCAATCCCCGGCGTGAAACCATGGGTGAACGCTCAGTTGGTCTTGATATTCCCTTGGAAGATCTGGATGATATCGGGATTGGCCTCACTCTTGGCGCCACATACTTTAACATTTTTGGACCTCCCACTGGGGCACGACCTATGCCGTGAGGTGAGCCTTCCGTGCATCCAGTGATGGCAAAAGAGGTGGGGGTCGAGAGGGAGGCCCGTCGAGAGTCTTCTCAGGATGCTCATAGTACTGCAGAGGACCGTACCAGTCTAGTGTCTACTGTCGAGGTCAGATCAGATGGAGATACCTCGATCGTCGATATTGGCCAATATTCTTCTTTTGATCTAGAGTCTTTTACTCTGCCACTGTCCGGGGTAATGGGGGAGTTTCATGGCGTGATGGTTGACCACCTCTTACTCTCATACTTGCAGCGGGCAGAGCGGTCACACCCTGGTATAGGCTTTAGCAGCATGAGAGGAATGCCCTTAGTCCGTCAGACATCTCTCACCATGTTGGCTCAGATCCTCTACATTATTGATCACTCATCTCATGAGAATGCAGATCCCCAGACTCTTACTTTCTTGTTGGGTTGCTGGCGTGACCTCCCCCCTATAGGACTGAATGTTGATTGGCTTCATCCTCACATATTCACACATGCAGAAGGCTTCAAATACGTCATCTCAGAATTAACCAGGTAGAAGATTTTGAGGCACAAATAGCTGAGCGTGATGCGATTATGGCTAGAGTAGAGGCGGAGATCAATGACATTAGAGTCAAGATAGTAAGCACCGTGTCATGCTAGAGCGTTACTCTATCATCTCGGACGAACTTGCTCCTGATTTGTTTCCCCAGCCATAGCTTTTGTATCGCCTTTTCTTGTATTCTTGTACATATGTAAGAAATTTATACAAAAGCATGTTATTATTTTATTTCACAGTGCATTTGCTAATACGTAGCGTTTTACATCATTTTTACTCGTTACTTAGCACAATAATATCTACTAAAAGAATTTATAAATTAAATCATTTTATGGCGGCCATGATTCACTAAATAAGTGATAATTGAAATAATTAACATGACGGCCGAATTTCGCCTTTGTAATAATGTGAGTCTCAACAATGAGTTAAGCGATTATTCTGCTCCTCCCCCTCCCCCTTCTTTTTTTTGCAACGGCTAAGTTCCGTTTTAAGGGGGATGCAACATCGATTAAAGTCTCACTAAACATTGATATTTGATAGAGCGACGAAAGATGGAACTTGTATTAATATTTGAATATTTTATACATTTCTTCCTTGGCGTACCTACTTTCGTGAAACGTCTTACATGCATTTCAGGAACAAAATTTCGATGAAATGTCATACGGTCCTACTTACATTACAGGAATAACCTACATTACAAGCTAGGAATATTAAAGAAGAAAATATAATATTAAACATAGTATTTCTCAGTTTACTTGAAGTTGACAGTCGTTGGGATGACTTGGTGCGTTTGAGGGTTGGCCAGTCGGCGGTACCCGCTATCGGCTACGGTGGCGATCCCGTAGGGTCCTTCCCACTTGGGCTCAAATGTATTGGTGTGTATCCCTTTCATCAGATGCTCAGCCGCCTTCAGCACTAAGTCCTCCACAGCAAAGGTTCGAGGGCTTCACAATAGCTTCATACTTCTGACCCATGCGCTCTTGGTATGCCTGGATGCTTTCATTTACCTTGTCTCTTCTTTCCTCTAAGGCCTCCAAGTCTCCAAGGCTATTCCACCCCAGTGGATGACAATAGTTTAGCGGAAGGTACCATTACCTTTGCGAGTATCATGGCTTCCTATTCGTATACCATTGAGAAGGGTGTTGCCTGAGTAGGGGTACGCTTTGACGTTCTATATGCCCAAAGTGCCAAGGGTAATAACTCATGCCACTTTTCTTGAGCTTCGTGAACCATGCTACTTAGGATCCTTAGCAACGTCGAGTTGGTCGCTTCTGCTTACACATTTCTCTTGGGGTACTAGGGGGAAGATCTGTCATGGCAGATGTTGTAGTTCTCGAACATCTGAGACACCTCTTTGCTTGTGAATACATTATCGTTGTCCGATATTATCCTCCTGGGCAGTCCGAATCTACAAATTATGTTCTCTTTGATGAAGTTGTAGACTTGTTCACCCGTCCCTTTCTTTAATGCAACGGCCTCAACCCACTTGGTGAAGCAATCGGTAGGAGCCGAATCCATATATTCCCCTTAAATGCTGGTGAGATCGGGCTTATGAAATCCATCACCCAAGTATGAAATTGATACGAACCTCACCATCGCTTTTTGATGAAACCTAATAACAATGATGGTTCAAGAACCCAATGATCGATTTTAAAGAAGAATAAACCCCGACCCATTTTCTATGACACAAAGATAACCTTAGATATAAGACCTAAGACCCAAATTGATGCTTCGAAAAGAACCAAAGGTATGGTTTAGACGCCATACTCAAGAACAAGAAGAAAAAGTGAGTGATAAGTCTAGGTTGTAAATGCCACAAGAATATTCTTGATAAGTCTGAAAAATTCTAAGAAGAACCAAAGAGAGAAAACTCTCACAAAGAAATTATATTAATCAAAGTTGTTTTAATACATTGTGAAACCATGCTTAAATAGAAAAACTAGAAGCCTAAAGAGTCCTAAAGTGTTTAAATAACCTAAACTAAATTTAAAAGATAAAGAAATATAAATTACAATAAATAAGGAACTTGTAATCTATACAAAGGACTCCTATTGGCTGTCCACTTCTTGGTTAGGATCGCCAAGGTGTCTTGCTTCCTTGTCATAATTTAAAATGTCATGTCATGCTCCATGTGGATTGCCATATTGAACGCCACATCATGCTCCAAGTGTAATGCCATGTAGGATGCCTTTTCATGTAGGCTGCCATGTTGGATATCACATCATGCTCCATGTCAGCTGCCATGTTGGATACTATGTCATGGTTCATGTAGGATGTCATGTTGGATGTGACATCATGCTCCATATGGGCTGTCATGTTGGATGCCACGCCATGCTCCACGCAGGCTGTCATATTCCACATCACACTCCACGTCATGCTCCACGTCATACTCCTATTGAGTGCTTAGCCATTCTATTTTCTCTAGCTTTTGTGATTTGGCCTCTTTGTACTTGAAGTGGATCCATCCTTTGAGCTTGTGTAACCAGATCCTCATCATTCCCTCCTTTTTTAGAAAGATTTATCCTCAAATCGTCACCTACATCAAACGGAGACGAGTCAGTCAGATTAAAAGTAACACTTATATTGTACTCACTGAGAAGTTCTAGCTTGTAGGCATTGTCATTGAGTCTTGCAAGGACTTGGAATGGATCATCCCCTATTGGTAGTAGCTTGGAACGTATTTTCATTGGAAACCGTTCCTTTCTCATGTGCACCCAAACCCAATCTCCGGGATCAAAAACCAATTTATGACACTCTTTGTTAGCCTATTTTGCACATTGGTCCATTCTCCTCTCAGTATTGAGTTTTGCCTTCTCATGTATCTGCTTAACGAATTCAGCCTTCCTTTTTCCATCTTGTTTGTACCAAATGACATATGATAACGTCTCAATGAACTCCACCCAACGAGCATGTATTTTATTCAGCTTGTGTTGCTCCTTTAAATGCTTCAAGGACTCATGAGCGTTGTGAATCATAAAAATATGCAAAAGTGAAACAATATTGCTCGGTAAAGAACCGGCAAGATCATTAGCACATAAAAAAGCCAATTTGTACATAAGTACAATAACGGGTTGATGTGAAAATAATTCTCTCTTGATCTAATTTTTATTTGTAATGTTATTGAATTTTTCCTCTCTTGCTCTCACTATGGCTTTAATGCCCTCTTTTTTTTTCTCTCAATTCCGTTCCCCTCATTTTTCTCTACCTCCCTCTGACTTTCATGCTCGTTTTCACTCTGTCTTTTGTTCACTCCATTTCTTTTGTTCACTCTTTCTTTTGATCACTCTCTTTTTGCAACCCTACTTGATCTTCATAAATCTGATTTTGTGTCATTGGAACAAGAGTAATCAACTTTTGATTGTGTTCAAAATAGTATTGATTAGAGAAACCATCATGCTTCACTCGTCTATCAAATTTCCATGGCCTTCTGCACAACAAGTGTCCAACTCGCACCGATATTACATTGCAAAACACATCATCTTCATATTTACTGATTTGGAATGAGAGTAACACTTGCTTTTCCACCTTTACCTCACCTCCATCATTCAGCCATTTCAACTTGTAGGTTTGGGGTAGTTTAGTTATTAGCAACCCTAATTTATCCACCATTGTAGTACCAATGTTAGTACAACTACCTCTATCAATACTCATACTACATACCTTATTTTGATCGTGGCTTCTAGTACGAAAGATGTTTTCTCACTGCACCTCATCATTTTCTTTGATTTTCACACTTAGAGCTCTCCTTGCAACAACTAATTCTCTTTGTACAACACACTCTTCATTATCCTCACCCTCTAATGACAACATAGATTCATTGTCATTTTTATCATCGATCTCAATCTCACCATCATCTCGTAGCATCATAACTCTTGTTCGGGCATTGACTCGCTATGTGACCCCTACCTTGACTTTTAAAACACTTTATATCATGATTTCGAGCGCTAGAAGAATTTTTGTACCTTGGTAACCATGGCTGGTCGATTCTGACTTTTGATCAGTTTTTGTGGCCAACTTTTCCCTTTTCTCTGCATAGCTTGGTTTCCATGGGGAACAACTCGAGCCAAGGGTTGTACGTGCACCATCCCTCCTTGTGAGTTGCTACTCAACCTTAATGGCAATGTGCACCATATCTTCCAACTTCACATAATTTTGCATCTCTACCCAATCATGAATTTCTCGGTTCAATCCATGCAGAAACCTAGCCATACTGGCCTCTCGGTCTTCTTCTATATTAGCCCTTATCATAGCCATCTTCATCTCCTTAAAATAATCTTTGACACTTCGACTACCTTGAGTGAGACCTTGACACTTTCGATACAAGTCTTGATATTAATGGCATGGAAAAAGCCGTCTCCTTATCATGATTTTCATGTCTCCCCAAGTCTCTATCAGACACTCTCTATTTCTCCTTATATTTATCATTAGTTGATCCCACCAATCAATAGCATAATCAATAAATTCAACAATAGCAAGTTTTACCTTTTGACGCTCGGAATAGTGATGACAATCAAACATCTTTTCCCATTCTAAAGAAGCTTTTAGATCATTCTTGCCTTGAAATAATGGAATCTTCATCTTAATGCTACCCAAATTGTTGTTCACCCTATCACTAAACCTATCTTCTCTATCACCATGCTGGAATCCCCTATCTCCAACCCCACGGCCCAATTTGCCAATGTGAGAATATCGATACTATTCATTAAAGTCTTCCCCAAATTCTCCTTCATACTCAACCCTAGGTGATCATCTATCCCTCTGACGCCCCGTAGGAGCTCTAGGTTGCTCGACCCGTGTTTCCACCCGATCAATCCTTTCATGCAATTATTCCAGCCCCTCTCCTAATGTCTTCTTTAATTCACCCACTAACACCTCCGTTTGGAACTTCGAAATGCCTCCTTCAGCCATTCCTCCGCTACTATTTCTGTTTGACATATTTGAAAGAGAATAAGATTAGTAGAAAAAAAATGAATGACCTCACAATCTCTCACTCACATGTTTACACTCAAAGATTGAGGTTCACTCAATTTTCTTTCCACTCGTGTTTTCACTCTATGTTTGTTGGCTTTTACCCTCTAATGATCTCACACACTCTTGTCTTTTACTACTCTTAGTTTTCTCTATCGGTTATTGATCAAACTAACAAATGAATCTGAAATTTTCAAGCAATAACCAAAGGACCTAAATAAATCAAACACTATGAGAAGATACGGAAATGAAATAACTAAGGGATAAAATTAGAGATAATGAAACAAAAGGAGATCAACTTATACTATCTTTTTTTTTACAGAATATAAGTTAGGACAAGATAAGGTAAGGATAAGATGAGATAAGATGAGATACGATGAGATAAGATGAGATAAGATGAGATAAGATAAGATAAAATAAGATAAGAAAAAGATAATATCAGTTATGACAGGATAAGATAAGATGAGATAAGATATGATATGACAAGATATGATGAGATAATATTAATAGGATGATAAGATGATAACTAAAACAATGGAAATTCAAATTTGAAATTTGAAAATCTGAATTTTTGGATGAAACTACGTAGATAATTTAAATGCCTCGAAAAGTGATAAAATGATAGAATCTGGCTCCGAAATTCACGCACAGATTGTAGGTCTCAAAAATCCGTTCGATTTGATATGCAATAATGACTATTTCGACACCCAGATCAAAAGTTATGATCATTTTTCAGAACCACCATCAAAATCAGGAAAAAAAATCAGAATTGAATCTGACACTAGAGAACCAAAATCTTTGATACCAAATAATACAAACCTCACCGTCGTTTTGCGATGAAACTCAATAACAGTGATAGTTCAAGAACCCAAGGATCGATTTAAAGAAGAAGAAACTTGACCCATTTTCTATGACACAAAGAGAACCTTAGATATAAGACCTAAGACCCAAATTGATGCTTCGAAAAGAACCAAATGTATGGTTTAGATGTCATAGTAAAAAATAAGAAGAAAAAGTGAGTGATAAGTTTAGATTGTAGACGCCACAAGAATATTCTTTATAAGTCTGAAAAGTTCTAAGAAAAACAAAAGAGATAAAATTCTCACAAAAAATAATCAAAGTTATTTAATACATTGTGAAACCATGTTTAAATAGAAAAACTAGAAGCCTAAAGAGTCCTAAAGTGTTTAAATAACCTAAACTAAATTTAAAAGATAAAGAAATATAAATTGCAATAAATAAGGAATATGTAATCCACCCAAAAGACTCCTACTGGTTGTCCACTTCATGGTTAGGATGACCAAGGTGTCTTGCTTCCTTGTTATCATTTAAAATGCCATGTCATGCTCCATGTGGACTGCCATATTGAATGTCACATTATGCTCCAAGTGTAATGCCATGTAGGGCCTTTCCATGTAGGCTGCCATGTTGGATACCACATCATGCTCCATGTCAGCTGCCATGTTGGATGCCATTTCATGGTTCATGTAGGATGCCACATCATGCTCCATGTGGGCTGTCATGTTGGATGCCACGCCATGCTCCACGCAGGCTGTCATACTTCACGTCACACTCCACCTCATGCTCCATGTCATATTCTTACTGAGTGCTTCAACCATTATATTTTCTCTAGCTTTTGTGATTTGGCCTCTTTGTACTTGAAGTGGATCCATCCTTTGAGCTTGTGCAACCGGATTCTCATCAGAAATGGCCAAGGGACCTCCACCGGGTGCAAAGGCACGGAAGGTGCATGTATAGCATTCCCTAACACTTGGCCTGCATAACACTTCCTTGCAAACTCCATTGAATCCATCTCCATGGTTGGCCAGTAATACCCTATTCGTAACAATTCCTCGTACAAACGTCTTCCGCTTTGGTGATCTCTGCAGGCGCCTCTATGCACCTCTTCCATGATTGTTCGTTGTTTCTCGAGCCCAAGGCATTTGAGTGGTTGGTCATCTATCCCCTTTCACAATAATTCTCCCCTTAAGAGAAAGAAGCGTGAGCTTCTTCTTTTGATGTTAATATCGTCTGCGGGATCCGTGGGTTACACTCCATCTACTAGGTAAGCTAGGTAGGGCTGTCTCAAATCGGTGACAACTTCTATGATGTTCACGTATTTCAGGTATTGAGTAATCTGAGATTAATAATTTTACCAATTGTATCACTAAGTTGTGTAATTTTTTTTCCTAATAGCAAGTGTAACTATTTTGTTGCTGTTCTAGGAACAAAATGAAGCAGAACGCGTTTATTGAGTGATTGTTTGACTCGGTTTATAGTCTGGATTGAGAGAGTTCACTAGGGTTGAGTTATAGGTTTTATTCTGTAAATTTTAACACATGCCATGAGTTTGTGATTTAAATTTTGATAAAGTAATTTCTTATTCTCATTGTTAGTAGTTGTTCAATGTAGTCGTGGATATTCAATATTTTGAGGGGTTGTCTCATTTTCGATTATTCTTAGATTCTGTTTAAAAGTTTTATTTGAGTTTCAGTTTATTGCTTTTTAAATCTTTTCAATTTCTACTTTCCGCCATTGTTTTGCATGTGATTTTTGACTTCTACGTTTATTTTCCAGAATCCAAATTTGATTTACGCTTGAATCTATCGTTTGAAATGGGTATCAGTTTGTCAAGGGCTTCATAGAAAGAGGTAACATTCGGACAAAATTAATTGATGTTTGTATATTGCTCTAAACATTCAATTTCTTCTATGACTTTCGCCATTATTTTGCATGACTTTTGGGTTTTGCTTCACCCTATTGTTTTAATCTTAAACAACATTTTCTTGGCGTGATTAATGGTTTATGATGATGCTATAATCTTGGGTTGTTCTGGGTTTTGCTATATTCTCTTATTCTAATCACACAAAAAATTTCTTGGTTTATTCTCTTATTTTAATCATAAAAATAAGATCTTGAGATTTTACTTAATGTTGGAGCCTCCTAGGCAACCTGTGAGGAGGCTCTATTGGAGTCGAGCTATCATGGATGAGTAGGCCCGCAGAGCTACTCATGGGGTCTCATTTGATTCGGCCCTGTATTACCATACATGCTCTTGTCACTACATGTTGTAGGAGATTTATGGATTTGTCCCCATATTGCCATTAGTGGTTCTGTTTCTAGATAACAAATATGGAGAATCCCCTACAACATGTAGTGACAAGAGCATTTATGACAATATGGGGGTGGATCAAATCAAACCCCATGAGTAGCTCTGCGGCTTTGCACATCAATGATAGCTCGAATCCTACATAACCTCCACAAGCCGCCTGAGATGCTCCAACTCTAAGTAAAATTTCAAGAATTTTAATGTGTCCTACCATCGCAATTGTTGTTGTAGCATACCCCATGAAAAGTTTATGGTTCACATCAGCTCCACTGCTCTATATTCCAAAAATAAGCTCAAGATTAGTAAATTGAATAGTGCATTAAGTAACTGTTCGAGTGAGCTAAATATAATTAAGAGGTAGAACACATGTTTACTTGCAGTATAATTTTTCATGTATAGAAAAACAAAGAATAAGTTGGGTGTGATAGATAAAGAAGCATGGTAGATGTTACTTTTATTTAGTACAGAAGTTCATAGATAGATGGGAAGGGGGATCTATCATAGATGTACTGTTGTGTACTTTTGATGGGCATAAGAATTAATCACAAGACATCTAACATGGTTTCCCAAACCAGTAATGACCAAATAAGCTACTGAAAAATCATTTAAAAAATATCTCTTCCAATCACTTTAACTTTCACATCATAATCTAGAAACATAAACATTACTTGATGAAGTCATTTGCAATAAAAGAAAAACTGTTAAAATTCAGAAAAAATAGTCCAATTTATTCATGGATGAGTAAAATAAAAATGATTGATGAAAACTGAAACTGAACCTTAAGGAGATGAAGATGCAATTTGGATAAAAAAATTCGGAAGTGAGTAGCTTATAAGGTTGAAGAAATGGGTGAAATTGAAAAAAAATTAGGCATGTGCCGAATTAACAGTCATTTGACAGTCAGGTGGGTTTTGTGATAGATTGAACAAATTGAAGGGTCAATAAAAAAGAAGATAAAGCTTATGGGGGTTCTATAACATTAACCATTTTAGCTAATTAAATCTATTATTGATGCTATGGGAGTTTCCTCTTCTATAATCACTTGTTTCAAAGCACTCACGAGTATTTTACTTATAGAGTTTTTGTTCTAGTAGCTTTGAATTAATTTCTTTGAATAACTTTTTTCCGCTGAATATAATATATAGTTACCATCTATAAAGCTCAAGATCACAAAATTCTTTCGCTTTACTCATTTTCTATCTCCTTCTATATATCCCTTCCACTAGTAATCCTAGTTAATTTTTTTGTTCTCAATGCATCCAAAGAAAGAAACATATTTACTTGAAGGTTAAACCGACGGTGTTGACATGGGTAGTATCTTAACATGATTTAGGTTCAAAATTTGAAGTGACAAAGATGAAAAAACTTGGAAAGTGAAAGAGAAATTCAAATTCAAAGACTCAAAAACCGTGGTGCAGAGAACACGAAATTGAATTATTGAGTCGATACCCTGAGTTTGTTAAGAAGTATGGTTTTGATCAAGGTAAATCTTATTACAATTTTTTCGAGGAATTTATCTCAATACAAGTTTATAGTTTACAAGTATCTGATAAGTTATCTCGTATGAAAAGAAAGTATTTTGATTAGCCATCTTATAAGAAACTCAATGATAACAAGAATTAGATTCCTATTTATATTATTTATATATTGTAATTCTATCTTAGTTAAGACCAAAAAACTCTTTAGTTTTAATCAAATTGATTCATTATAGTTAGATTTTGTCATTATGTGATTCAATATTCGCTATCCACAAATAATAACGTTGACTTTCTCATCAGACCTTACATCTTAGAAGAAGCACCAACATCACGATGTTTTCCTAAACATGTTCGCGATTTAAAAATGAGTTAAAAAACAATGCCGTTCTTTGGAAAATTTTCATAACCGAAAATGTATGTGATAGTAGTATTTTCAACAAGCATTTAATATAAGAATAATTTTAGATTAATAAAGTAATTAATTAAGTGTTAAATAATTAAGTGATCTGTTAATAACTCATGTTAATGTTTTATAACTCATTAAAGTGATTTGATAGATGAACATATGAACGATTGTCACATAACTTGATCAATTCAAACTTGATCAATTACTTGTTCGATGTAGAATGACTCTTCATATAAATTTTTGAAAAAATTGTTTAAGAGTTATGATTGTGTAATAATTTATAGTACTATGTATAGGGATATCAAAACCACCCGTGAGTCACCAAAGTAGCGTTGACCTGCTCCTAATAGATTGAAGTTTTGGTGAATAAATGAATGGCGTGGTAGGTATTGGCAATTGTAAATAAACCCACACGGGTATGGAGCGCGATGAATATAATAGTCTTCACACTGTTACCCATCCCATCCCCTAACACTATTTTTTAATCATTTACTGCACTTGCTATTTTGACCATCAAATAAGACGATTCATCATTATCTATTATCGTCTTCTTTGCATTTGTCATTATTTCAAGTCAGAAATGATAAGTTCTACACATAATCAAGCCTAAAGAGAGATGGAGAACTCGTGGGTTAACCCGATCCTAATGGAGATTCCCCATCTTGTCTCGTGTCCTCAATAAATGAAGAATGAACATGGATGAGATTGACATATAAAAGTGGGGATGGAGATTACGGAGACACAAGACAAGATAGTTTTGATTGACATATGAAAGGGGCTTTTTCTTCCATCTCCAATAGTTTTGATAAGATATTTCTTGTTGTCCTTGTCCAAAACTACAAAATAAAAGGAGTAATATTGTACTTAAGTTTTGATGAGAGGAGATTTTTATTTGGTCCCTAAGCTTGTATCACTTATAGTTAGGACACCCCACGCTAGCAATTTCCAATATGATTTGTTGTGGAATCAAGCAATAAGAGTAATATTACCTAACTTCATAATAAGAGTAATATTACCTAACATGTTCGTATTTTTTTTATCGAAGTTTTAAGTTGAAGATAAGAATATTCTATGACGTGAATCCATAATCTTAAGATAAATTGTAGGAGTTTAATTATAATATCAATTCATTAGTCTAACATAATTGCACTATACAAGAATACTAAAACTATACCAGTCAATATAATAAAAAACTATGAATAAAACTATTTAATTAAAAAGCTATGAAAAAATTACAATTTATGTTGGCACTTGGCATAAATTTTGGCTAATTAAGATTAGTTTTGTGACATCCAACTCAAAAGTAAGTCACCTCGATCCATTTGTTTAGAATTTAGTTGTTAGTTTGTTGTGTGTGGGGTAGCTTGCTCATCTTTGTGTGGGGGTGCTTTCTCATTTTTAATTAAACTACCCAAGTTACATGCATTTCTCAATGTTAGTGTCATTTTTTATTTGGAAAAATTCATCACACAATCTTTGTAGTTTGCTTAAATGACAATGGCATTTTTTTTGTTTAAAAAATGACACATACCTCCTTTCATATTAAATTTCATAGGTAAAAAAACGTAAGAACAATTAAATTTTAACTAAGGAATGATTTGACTGTTACTGACTCTGTTTTGATTGTTACATACTCTATTTTTGTTAGTGTCAGTTTGTTGAACCTTCAAGTTGGCCTAATTCACAAGCTTGGAAGCATCTGTTAGCTGATAGGTATGACTTACAAGTTCTTCAGTTTTCTCAAGGTCTGTATAAAATATTATATGCCTTTAAGATACTTAGTTGATTAATGTTGGGGATGCTAAACTGCGGCAGGTTGTTCACTTTATTGGTTAATTTTGTTTGCCATTCATTTTTATATTGTTTGTTTATTGATAAAAATTTACCCATCCTTCGTTACTTGGATTCTAGGTGATGGGGAGCTAATAGTGGAGTAAATTGCTGGCTTTCATTTACTCAATTAGCTGAGCAAAAGAAGTCGGTAAAGCCATCAGAGGCAAAAAAATAAAACTTGGACTAATAAACTATTGGTAAAAAAAATAAAAAATCAACCTATACCGTCGGTTAACAGCTCCAGCGATTATTTTTCCGCCGGCAACATGTCGTTCCAGCAGTGAGATGGACTGTGGTTTACAAACAGCCGAAGTTTTCTTCCTGATTGTTTTAACCACAGCTATATGTACGAAAAAAACCGGTTTTTTCTTGTAGGGAAACCCTTTAAGGTCTCCATTAATTATTATAGAGAAAGAATGAGAAGTGAGATGTTTCATAATCCACTGAATGAAAACAGAAGTCAAACCAGTAGTGCTAAGAATATTATGATTAAAGCACCAACTAATAGTGTCATACGCCCTCATACGATCAACCGTTTGAGCACATCTAGAAAAGACAATTGCTAGCGATAAACTCTAACCAGCTACTAAGTGAGATGTACAGCACCTCAATATCTTTGTTCAACATCATTTAAAACTCATACACAAAAATGTGACTCGACAAGTGCACCAATACTATCTTTGAAGTATTAAAATTTAGTATTGTTCAAAATTTTTGGGGACAAATTATTCCATCAAGTTGCCTTAAAAAGATATAAACGAGGAAAAATTCCTCAGACACTACTCTTGTAGTTTACCTAAATGACACAAACACCAAATTTGTTAGTTTAGGTGTAAAAAACTAATATTATCTCTATAGTCAATACGATCTAACCATTTTTCTAACCTGAAACATAAGACGACCTAATTTTTTTTGGGTTTAGCTGATTCTATTTTGAAGATTAAAAGAAAATAGTTTTAACATTTTTAAAATTGAGAATAAAACTATTTTGCTATTAGTGTTAGTTAAACAATATTAGCTTTAAATTTAATGGGTCTAGGTTTTTTGTCTGTGAAACCCAATGAAAAGATATATNTATATATATATATATGTTAATTTTTAAACTAGATGAGCGTTTGTGCCATTTAAACAAACTATAAGGGGTGTCATAAATTTTTTTCCTAAAATTTACTGATATGATAGCCCCTAGCACTCTTTGAAAAGTTGGACTTATTGTTTTATTAGAGCGCTTGGAAAGAATTATTGTACTATTTCTTACATTATGACCAATAATGTGAAAACTTGTGGCTCTTGTTCCCCCATGCTACTCTTGCACATTATTTGGCAAACGATCACTTCTAATGTGCATTAACCTTCAAAACTTCCTTTCCATGCGTAAGCTGTGAGACTACCTTCTACTTTCATACTTGTAAGTGTTGGGAGTTATCACATATTAATTGTGAAAAAGATTGATAGCCAATTTATAGGTGTGAGGGAAAGTCTGACCTCTCGAGCTAGTTTTTATGGTTGAGAAAGCCATGTAGCACTCAACACTAGTATCATTGTTTGTCAAATGGCAAGTTCAGGCCTTAGGTGAAGAGAGAGTGTAGGTGATACAGGAGAAGGAAAATATAAAGAAAGTAGAAGACTTCATCACGCAGTCGACATAAATCTTGCTTTCTATTGTCTTGCTAATCTGAGGGGTGTCTTTGTAAGTTTATCATAGTCATCTTCCATATGGTATTATCTCCGTCATCTCTATAGTTGTGTTTTTGGTTCTCTTTAATTGGAGAGGTTTGTCTTATGTATCCATCAGTTTTGGTTCTCTTTAATTGGAGAGGTTTGTCTTATGCATCCATCATTACTGATGGCATATTTCATTTATTTGATGGTTGTAATCCTCAATGTTATCTAGAGACGAACTTATCATAACCTCATTATTTTCATAGTGGAAGATATTACTCGAACTTTGTCCATGATTTTTTCTTCACTCTGAAGGGCTTTTCACACTAAATCTGTTGCCTATTTTTCTGATTTCCTGAGATAGGTTTATTAATGTACTTGAGAATTATTTTTCTGACATTAAATTTATTCGATAGACTACGACAAGAATAAACTGTAGTAATAGGGATTTGATAAAATCCTTAACAGTATTTAATCTATCAAAGTATGCCATTTTTTTAATCTTTTTTCTCATATATGAGTTTATTGACGTTATTGAATCAACAAAAGAGTGGAAAAAGAGTAACCACATATGCTGCATATAAAAGTATACAGATTCGAGCCCATCCTCAGTCTTTCACCCTTTTCCTGATAACAATATGTGGAATAATATTAGATAAGATGACACTCGAGATATAGCTTGGCATTAACTTCCATATGTGTTGATGATGAGATCATCCACCTATACAAGAACAATTGTGATCTTTGCTTCCTTTACTTTAACAAATTTGCTTGAATATGCATGTGCCATGAAATATCCACTCTCGACTAAGAACTCATCAATCTTGTCGTACCATGCTCTTGGGGCCTTCTACAATCTTCGATCTAGCTCTCCATGTAGAAAGTCGTTCTTCACCGCCATCGGCCATAGTCTTCAATCTTTACTTATTGCAAACGCTAGTAGGACTCGTACTGTTGTGATCTTTGCAACTAGTTTAAATGTCTCATCATAATCTAGCCCATACTGTTGAGAGAATCCTCGAGCTACTAGTTGAAACTTATATCTCACAATCATTCCATTAGGATTAGTTTCACCTTGTAAACTTATTTGCAGGAAATGGGTTATACTTCCCTTGGCTTTGGCACCAGCTCCCAAGTTTGATTCTTCTATAGAGCGCATATCTCTTCTTTCGTGACTTCTAACCACTTAGAGCTCTAAGACGCTTCTTCGTACGTATCTGGTTCTCTGAAGCTTTCTTCTTTAAGTACGGCGCATTTGTAAACTTAGGATTTAGTTTTCATATTCTTGTTAATCTTCAAAGTATTTGACTTACTGCTTTTTGACACACCTCTTTTTTCCAGGGACCCTATGTTGCCTCATCCTTAATATTGTCTTCTTCGCTATGTTCTTCTTCAGCCACTTCTAGAGTCGATTGTATCTCAACAACTGACTCTTCTATTTCCTTTGAATATGGTAATTGTTCCTTTCACTCGAAAGTGACTGACTGCACGTTTACAACTCTATAGTTTCTCAAAGGGTGAAATAAACCCTAACTTTGGTTGGGGAAGTCTATTGATAACATGAGCTGCTGCCTTCATACATTCTGCCCAAAATCTTCTTTGTACATTCTTCACATGTAGCATCTTTGACATGTCTCTTCAAGGTGTCGATTCTTTCTCCCATGTGGTGTATTTGCCCATGTATATTTGTGACGTACGCGAGATTTTCATAGGTACTGTGAAAACTCATTTTATGTGTATTCATCGCCATTGTCTGTTCGGAGGTATTGAATCTTCTTGCTAACTTCTCCTTCTGCCATTTCTTTAAATTACTTAAACTTTGAAAACATTTCAACTTTTTCTTTGATAAACAAAACCCACATGTACCATGAGAAGTCGGCAATAATAATAACCATGTACCTCATACTGCTGATTGATGGTTTCTTAACTTGCCTGAATATGTCAAAATTGACCAGCTCCAATGGTGCCTTGGCTTTAAACTTTGAGTCTTCATAAGGTAATTGATGCGCCTTACCGTATTGGCAATAGACTCAGACGATTTCTACTCTAACATCAAGTTAAGGAAGACTCTTCAACGTAGACTTCTTCTATTACCTTGAGTTTATGATAGGTGACATGTCCTATCCTTGCATGCCATAAATATGCTATTTCATTCTTTCGAGTCTTATCTACATAAGCTGAATATGCTAACATTACGTAAATAGACCCTAAATGTCATCATCCATCGTCAGTGTTCCAGAGATCTTAAGGTCATGATATACCTTAACATCATGATGACCGAATACGACGTAGTGACCTGATGTCGTAAGTTGCATCACTAACAACGGATTTTTCTTCATTTTTGATATATGATAGACATCTTGGAATGGTACTTTATTTGAACTGAATTGTCGCACGGTTACTATTTTATCGGTGTGGGTGATCGATAATCTTGAGTTGTTGGTTGTGACTACCACACGACCACCTTTATTCTCGATCATGTACTGCAACTTCTTGTCTCTTGTCATATGATTTGAGTAGCCGAAGTCATTTATCCAATCCTTGTCATAGTCAATTAGTCCATGAACAGTAGTCGTCAGAGCTAATTCTTCTTACTCTATAGTGAAAGAAGCTTCAACATCCAATTCTCCATTGCTCGTCTGTCCCTCACTTGATGTGATTGCATTATTCTTTCATGTTTTCTTCTTCACCGAACAGTATTTAGCCATATGGCCCTTCTTAGCAAATGCTTCCTCTTCAGCTAGTAAATTTTCTAACTCGACAAGAGACGGTTGGGTTCACCAACCTTGTGTAGTAGTAATAAAACTTATATACTGTTGCCTCAATCGATGAATGATTATTCTTCTAAATCTAGAATCAGACATGCCAGCAGAAGAGACTAAATCAGAAATTTCATAACAAATAGATTTTACCTTAGTAAAATATTAGTTTATTATCATGTTGCGTTGGGTGATTGAGAGAAGCTTATTCTCTAGAAGTTGTAGTCTTGCATAATTCTTCTTTGGTGTCCCACGCATCCTTTGGTGTGTTTGCTTGTTTGATATTGATGAGGATCCGGTCGCACTAGCTCAATGGATCGATCCATTTAAAGTACCAAGCGCCCAATCACAAAAGTTAGAGCAAAGAGGATGACTAAAGCACTTAATGGGATAGTGAAGCAAGTGGAGGCCCAAACAAGTGTGGAGATATAAAAAGGAGAAGTTAAAATTCTCAAGCTTGTGACCTACATGGAGCATGACGTGGCCTCAAACAGAACAACCTACATGGAGCATGACATGGCGTCTAACATGACAGCCCACATGGAGATGACGTGGCATCCTACATGGCATTCCCTATGGAGCATGATGTGGCATTCAATATGATAGTCCACGTGAAGCATGACATGACATTTTAAATGATGACAAGGAACCAAGACACATTGGCAATCCTAACCTAGAAGTGGATAGCCAATATGAGTCTTTTGGGTGGATTACAAGTTCCTTATTTATTATAATTACTATTTCTTCATCTTTTAAATTTAGTTGAGGTTATTTAAACACTTTAGGACTCTTTAGACTTCTAGTTTTCTATTTAAGGATGGTTTCATAATGTATTAAACAACTTTGACCAATATAATTTCTTTGTGAGAGTTTTCTCTTTGGTTCTCCTTATAACTTTTCAGACTTATCAAGAATATTCTTGTGCCATCTAAAACCTAGTCTTATCACTTACTTTTTCTTCTTGTTCTTGAGTGTGGCGTCTAAACCATACCTTTGGTTCTTTTTGAAGCATCAATTTGGGTCTTAGGTCTTATATCGAAGGTCTTTTTGTGTCATAGAAAACGAGTCGGGTTTCTTCTTCTTTAAAATTGATCATTGGGTTCTTGAACCATCATTGTTACTGGGTTCCTAGGGCAGGTCGCCTAGTGGGTCTATGTCATTTGGTATCAGAGCTTTTGGTTCTCTAGAGTCAAATTCAATTCTGATTTTTTTCCTTATTTTGATGGTGGTTCTGAAAAATGATCATAACTTTTGACCCGGGTGTCGAAAAAGCTATTACTACATATCAAATCGAACGAATTTTTGAGACCTACAATATGTACGTGAATTGCGTAGCCCTGCTCTAACGTTTTGATCAATTCCCTAGGGTTTTGATGTTTTCTGCGCAGGTTCATCTAAAAATTCAGAATTTTAAATTTCAAATTCGAATTTCCTATACTTTAACTACAACTTATCACATATCATGTCTATCTTTTACACATCTGAATTTGAACTTTAAATGAAAGATAGAATCCTATCATATTATCATATTATCATCTTATCATATTATTATCTTATCATCTTATCACCTTATCACCTTATCACCTTATCTTATCTCATCATATCTCTATATATCATATTTTATCTCATCTTATCATATCTTCTCTCATCTTGTCCTAAATTATCTTATCTTATCTTATCTTATCTTACCTTATCATTTTCTTATCTTACATATTTTTTCTTATCTCATCATATCTTATCTTATCCTAATCTACCTTATATTATCCTTACCTTATTTTATCCTCTCTTATCTTCTGTAAAAAAAAAACAAAGATAGTATAAGTTGATCTCTTTTTGTTTCCTTATCTAAAATTTTATCCCTTAATTATTTCATTTCCTTATCTTCTCATAGTGTGATTTATTTAGGTCTTTTGGTTGTTGCTTGAAAATTTCAGATTCATTTGTTAGTTTGATCAAGTACCAAATGAGAAAACTAAGAGTGGTAAAAGGCAAGAGTGTGTGAGAAAATCAGAGGGTAAAACTGATTATATTAAGTGAAACACGAGAGAAATTGAGTGAACCTCAATCTTTTGAGTGAAAATACGCGAGTCAGTACTAGTGAGGTCCTTGAATGTTTTTTTCTTTGTTTCTAATACTCTATTACAGTAATGTCAAACCAAAGTGGAGATAATGATGATGATCATGTCCCTGAAGCTGCGCTACGTGATTCTCAACAAGGAGAATTTGCACATTTTAATCAAAATATGGAAGCCATGAGAGACGCATTAGAGCGTACGGATGCAAGGTTGAAAGCAGTTGAAAGAGTAACATCAAATCACAACGAAGGGTAAAAAGGAGGTAGAAACTCAATACCTCAAGTTGATGACTTGGAAGATGAAGATTTTGATTATAATGAGGAAGATGATGATATACTTGTTGAAAGGGTCATGCCTAGAGGACGAGGAAGAGAATGTCGCGATTTTTGTACAGGTAGAGGGAGAATGTGAGAAAATCAATTCCATGATAGAAACCAGGGCAATGACGATTTGGGAAGCACTAAACCTAAGATACCTCATTTCCAAGGTAAATCATATCCGAAGGCGTATTTAAAATGGGAAAAGAGGATGGATCTCATGTTTGATTATCATCACTATTGAGCCTAAAAAGGTAAAACTTGTTATTGTTGAATTTATTGATTGTGCTATTGATTGGTGGGATCAACCGATAATAAATATAAGTAAAAATAGAGAGCGTCCCATAAAGACTTGGGCAGACTTGAAAACCATGATGAGGAGACAGTTTGTTCCATGCTATTACTATCGAGACATGTATCAAAAGCTGCAAGGTCTCAGTCAAGGTAGCTGAAGTTTCAAAGATTATTTTAAGGTTATGAAGATGGCTATGATAAGGGCTAATATAGAAGAAGACCGAGAGGCCACTATGGCTAGGTTTTTGCATGGATTGAACCGAGAAATTCATGATTGGGTAGAGATACAAAATTATATGGAGTTGGAAGATATGGTGCACATGGTCATTAAGGTTGAATAGAAACTCAAAAGGAGGGGTGGTACACGTACAACCCTTGGCTTGAGTTGTTCTCCATAGAAACCAAGCTATGCAGAGAATGAGGAGAAGTTGGCCAAAAAAATTGAGCAAAAGTCAGAATCGACCAGGCATGGAAACCAAGGTAAAACAAATTCTTCTAGTGCTCGAAATCATGATATAAAGTGTTTTAAATGCCAAGGCAGGGGTCACATAGCGAGTTAATTTATGAACCAGAGAGTTATGATGCAGTGAGATGATGGTGAGATTGAGATCGATGCTAAAGATAACAATGAATCTATGCCGTCATTAGAGGATGAGGATAATGAGGAGTGCTTTGTATAAGGAGAATAAGTTGTTGCAAGGGGAGCTCTAAGTGTGCGAACCTAAGATAATGATGAGGTGCAGTGAGAAAACATCTTTCATACTAGATGCTACGATTAAAACAAGGTATGTACTAACTTTGCTACTATAGTGGTGGATAATTAGGGCTGCTAACAACTAAAAAACCCGGACCCTACAAGTTAAAATGGCTGAATGATAGAGGTGAGGTAAAGGTGGAAAAGCAAGTGTTAGTCTCGTTCCAAATCAGTAAATATGAAGATGATGCATTTTACAATGTAGTACCGGTGCGAGTTGGACACTTGTTGTAGGGAAGGCCATGGAAATTTCATAGACGAGTGAAGCATGATGGGTTCTCTAATAAGTACTATTTTGAACACAATCAAAAGTTCATTACTCTTGTTCCAATGACACCAAATCAGATTTACGAAGATTGAGTGTGGTTAGAAAAAGAGAGTGATCAAAAGAAAGAGAGAGAAAATGAGGGGAAAGAAATTGAGAGAAAAGAAAAGGAGGGCATTAAAGCCATAGTGAGAACAAGAGAGGAAAAATTCAATTACATTGCAAATAAAAGTGAGATCAAGAGAGTATTATTTTCACATGAACCTCTTATTGTACTTATGTACCAAGAGGCTCTTTTATGTACTAATGATCTCGCTGACTCTTTTCCGAGCAATATTATTTCACTTTTGCAGGTGTTTGTGATTCACGTCGGTCATGAGTCCTTGAACCATTTAAAGGAGCGACATAAGATGAATAAAATACATGCTTGTTGGGTAGAGTTCATTGCAAAACTTTCATATGTCATTCAGTTCAAACAAGATTTTGTTAATATTTTACATGCCAAGGTCCGAGATAACATTGAAAATAAGAATGCGCAATATGTTAAGTAAGCGAATAAGGGGTGCTTAAAATTTCTTTTACAACCTGGAGTTTGGGTTTGTGGGCACAAGCGTGAGGAAAGGTTTCCTACACAAAGGAAATCAAAATTGCTACCGAAATGGGATGGATCATTCCATGTCCTTGCAAGAATTCATGACGAATCATACAAACTTGATCTTCCCGGTGAGTATAATGTAAGTACTAAATTTAATGTGGCTCACTTGTTTCCATTTGATGTAGGAGACGAATCATACACATCTGGTCACACTAGCTCAATGGATTGATCCACTTAAAGTACCAAGCGACCCAATCACAAAAGTTAGAGCAAAGAGGATGGCTAAAGCACTTAATGGGATAGTGAAGCAAGTGGAGGCCCAAACAAATATGGAGATATATAAGTTTAGAAAAGGAGAAGTTAGACTTGTCAACTTTGTGACCTACATGGAGCATGACGTGACCTCAAACTGGACAACCTACATGGAGCATGACATGGCGTCCAATATAGCAACCCACATGGAGATGGCATGGCATCCTACATGGCATTCTACATGGAGCATGATGTGGCATTCAATATGACAGTCCACATGGAGCTCTACATGGACAAGGAAGCAAGACATCTTGGCAATCCTAACCTAGAAGTGGACGGTCGTCTTTTGGGTGGATTACAAGTTCCTTATTTATTATAATTAATATTTCTTTATCTTTTAAATTTAGTTTAGGTTATTTAAACACTTTAAGACTCTTTAGAATTCCTAGTTTTCTATTTAAGGATGGTTTCACAATGTATTAAACAAAATTTGATCAATATAATTTTTTTGTGAAAGTTTTCCCTTTGGTTGTTCTTAGAAATTTTCAGACTTATCAAGAATATTCCTGTGTCGTCTAAAGTCAAGACTTATCACTCACTTTTCCTTTTTATTCTTTAATGTGGCGTCTAAACCATACCTTTGGTTCTTTTCAAAGCATTAATTTGGGTCTTAAGTCTTATATCTAAGGTTCTCTTTATTTCATAGAAAACAGGTCATGATTTCTTATTCTTTAAAAATCAATCGTTGGGTTCTTGAACCCTCATTGTTATTTGGTTTCTAGGGCAGGTCGCCTAGTGCGTCCGTATATTATATTCTCTAGCATTTCTTCCTCAATTGTGTTCCTGCTGGAAAATGTTGTCTTGCCAACTCTTATCTTTCATTTCTTCAAAGTTGTATGATCTTCTAATAGTACAGTATCACTACCACTCACAATCTCCCACAAGTCTTGGCCTTGGAGATATGACTCCATACACATCGACCACGTGTTGTAATTAATGTGTGAAGCTTCTTAATTCCATTGTCTACTTGAAGGTCACCCATCATGGCTCGACTAAATTTTGACAATGCCAAGCAAGCTTGATTTCTAAAAAAAGCTCTGTAGTACTGAACCGCACACGATATATGCAAGACGCTTAACAACTGGTTCTCAAAATGAACCAATCTAGCTCAGATAAGGCGAAAAATCAACCCGGTATGATACCACTTCTTGGACAGAACAACACGTGGAGAAAATTACGTAATTACTTTTATTATAATAAAAAATAATTACACCAAACAGTGCTTGCATGTACAACAGTCAATACTTGCACACTCTCTTTATACAACCACAACACACTCTTAAATGTCCTATTTGTATTATTCATAGTTGGTTCATTAACCGACTTTGTCCAAGGGCTAGAGAAATCTAGCAAATGGGCTTGAGCCGGGCTAGAAAATTCTAGCACTTTCATGAGGCTATGTTGCCTCTTCATTCCACACATCACTAGGAGTTTTGTAGTTAATAACAAAATCTAACACCCGTCTGTCATTGTGGTTCTAAAATAAGAAGTTGGTCACATCTTACAATGTCATGTATGCAGGTTAATCTCACCATTTTCATAACTTACGTGGGCATTTATTGATGTCAAACAGTATTTCATCCAGATGATGTCCCACAACTGTCGGGATGACTTGTGACTTCCAAAGTAAAAATATGCTTTTGTCAAGTTTAATTGATAGCGAAAAATTAAATGTGTCAAATAAATTGATCACCAGGAGTAAGACTTGAAGCTCATGCAGTAATGGTGGGGTTTATTACTGTTGATGTGCCAGTTATTACACATGCAGTTGTAGCTTCAGTATTTTCATTGGAATTGTTGAGCAGGTAACGACTTTAGTCGTGTGAATTGGATACCATGTGCGCTCAGTGAGCTCTGAACTTAACAGTAGCGAATCTAAAAGAAGGTACTATGCAATTCTTTTTGTTCTGCATATTATGGTTTCATCGTTTTCTTTACAACATTACACGAGTATATTATAAGAAGAAGAAAGGAACACAACAAGCATGCTAGCTCGACAAGACAATAACATAAGGACAATACTTCCCTCATGACTAGGTCAGGATGAACTCCTCCTGACCGCTGAGTTGGACCAATAAAAAAACCACATGTTTTATCACTTTTTATTTAGAAGAAAATCTTACTTTCACCCTTAAAGTTTGACCCATCGACAATTTATACCCCTAAGCTATTTCTTTAACATCAAATACCCCTAAACTATGAGATTAATCATTTATACCCCTCCCCATTAACTTCCGTTAAAATCTAATAGATTTTTTTTAATTACAGTAATTTCGTTCAAAAAACACATTGATGATACGTACAGAAGTATTATTTTCTTTACTTCCTTAACTCCTTATGGAATTCTTCATAGCATTTATCCAAACACTCCTGTTCCTTTTTTTCAGAGAACTCAAACTTGCGAAGGCAACGGATAATGCAATTTACATAGCGTTCATGGGGTTCGGATTCGGAAGATAAAGAGAGAAGTTTACGTGAATTATCTAAAGAAATTAAGGTTGGGAAAATGGATGAAGGAGAAGAGAGAGAAAGAGAAGGAGAAAGATTGTTTGCTTTCAGAACAAAGACAACAAAAATATTGCACAGCACCATTACCATCACCAGTTTGCTTAAATGTTTACCCTCCATTATTCTTCTCTCACTAAAGAGTTTTCCTTGATCTTAGAATAATAGAATAATATATATTTGGAATTTATGGGGGGTTTTTTTCTTTTGTGCTTTGGAATTGATATTTGGCCTTTGGCAAATAGTAGAGACAATAATATGTAATTAGTTGTGATTGTTTCGCATTTCCAATTGTTGTAAATATTTTTAAAAAACCACGTGAAATCGACTCTCAATGACCGACTAATTACGAAGTTTTTGTCACATTAGTGCTAAATTATTCTCTCTCTTTTGTCAATGTTAGTGCTAAACTATTCTTAATTTTTTGTCAAAATTTAGTGCTAAACTATTCGATGAAATAGAAATGTAAACTTTATTAAGGGAAATGAACATTTGACACAAATGTGGGGTAGCTAATAAGAATGTAATTTCATGAAATTTGTCCATTAAGAAGAACGATTATAGACATTATAGAGAGTTTTAATTGATTTATTTTGCCAACTATAATATCATTATCGAGTTAGATCCCCATGTAAATATAGAATATAATAAGTTCAGGTGAGGCACTTCATAACAGGTTCTTTGGCAATATAATAAAATCCATGTTCCTAGATTCTTAGTTTTGGTGTATTTTTTCTTATAATGGTAGGTAAAAATTTGTATTAGAAACTAAATGTACAACTTCATATGAAATCGAAAAGTGTAAAAAATTTATTTCATCAACAATTGAAAAAAGCATACAATTTCATAAGAAATTAAATCAATAAAATTATAATTGAAAGAAATGTTTGTAACATCTATCAGATAATTCTTAAATGAATAAAATGATAATAATGGACAAGCGTTATAAATAAATATTTAAATAATTACTTGTTGAGGCTATTCCCACTACTTTAGTGAGCCTTACTTGTGAATCAGTTGTGATTAAATGTTTTTCTTCAACTTTCAAATATAGTAAGTAGAGATTAAAATATTGTAATTCCAATTTGTTAGCATAGGTAAAGTGCCAAACACGGTCAAGAGCCGTTAAGCAAGTTGCAGCTCTATAACTTGTATCAGTTAGCTTGTGAAAAGCTAACAACTTACTTGAATTTGTTGTAAGTAGTTATCTGAGTTATCTCAAGAAGTTTGGTGTTGATATTATCGAGCTTGATGTAAGAAGAGTAATATAAATATGAAGGCTTCTCTCATGACTCAGTAGTTGGAGCTGAGATCATTTTCTTACCATATTCTTCTTCTGTCAACTTTCTTTCTTTCTTCTTCTTGTTCAGTCTCTTTCTATCTCTCTGAAACTCTTACATGCTATCAGAGCTTCCTTTGACTCACGTCTAATGACTACAACAAATTCAAATGACTCAAACAACTCATCAATGAGCAATGTGTTCAGTAACACCTTGAACAACTCATTATCTGTCAAAGTTGACAGACACAACTATGTGATCTAAAAATCACAAATGATGCCTGCAATTATAGGGCATGGGCTCGAAGACATAGTTCTTGAAGCCTCAACAAAGCCACAAAAATGAAAGCTGATGGAAGTACGAATCCAGAGTAAGCAACATGGATTAGGAAAGATCAACTCTTCTTGTGTTAGTTTAGATCCTCTATGACAGGAGTCCTGGGAACAGTGGCACAATATCAATCTTCTGCTGAAGTATGGATCTCACTTGAAAAGCATTTTCCCTATAAATAAAAGGTCAAACTAATGCAGTTAAAGAATTCATTATAGGATCATCCCAAATGTAATCTTACAATTTCTTAATACTGTGAAAACCTAAGGAGAATTGCACACTCTTTAAGAGTAGCTAGACAACCAATTAATGGTGAAGATATGATGATGTACATAATGAATGGTCTTAGACTAGAATTTGATCTAATAGGGGTCAATATCACCTCTAAATCTGATGAAATTTCTATGAAAGAAATGCAGTTCCTATGAATATGTCATGAAAGTAGATTCGAGAGGCAGTTTGTTTTAAATGAAAGCAGTATTAAAATGAGTGCTAACATAGTCTCAAATGAAGGAAACCAAAAGTTCTTTAATGGAGGATAGAGTGATATCAACAAGAACTCAGGAAGAAACCAACATAACATGAGTACTCACATGTTCAACATTTCAGATGTGGTTTTCAAGGCATGAGAGGTGGAAGAAATCAGAAAGGAAATAAAGTCATCTACCAAGTCTATGGCAAACCAGTCCATACTGCCAATATATGTTACTTCAAAAATGAAAGAAGCAACCAAAACCAATCATATAATCAAGCCTCTCGGGGCTAACAAGGAAGTTCCAATGGACCATCTGCTTTTTTGGTTAACCAACAAAACTTCTCTCCAACCCCATCAGCATACATTACTTCACCATCTGCATTCATTGCCTCACCAGATACAGTGTGTGAACAAGCTTGGTATGTAGATAGTGCTGCCACCAATCATGTCACTGCAGATCTCAACAACTTAAGCATGGCACAAGACTACAGTGGCATGGAGAAACTTGCTGTAGGAAATGGTTAATGTCTCATTATATCACACATAGGGTCTGCCCTATTTCCATCTAAACATTTTTCTTTGAAACTAAACTCATTACTAAGAGTAGTATATAATATAAGGAACCTAGTTTGATAATCAAAATTAACTCATAATAATAATGTCTATGTTGAATTCCATGCTAACTATTATTTTGTAAAGGACAAAGCCGTCGAATTCTCCAAGATGGTTTGTACATAATAATCTATCCAAATACTAGAAATTATGCAGTCCTAAATTTATGTATTCAAACTATAATGCCTCATCCTATTTTGTTTGATAAATATTGTAATGGCATCTACTCTTATTAGTCCAAATAGTCATTCATCTCAAGTAGGACAAACAATTATACTTCTAAGTTTGACTATACATGTAAACTCATTTTGGTAAATGTGATATCAATGACAATTCTGATGTTCATTACTTATCTCCTCTTAGCATTACTCAATCTGATAAAGCTTACTTTTTCAAGTCTGAATGTAAATCAACTGAGTGCAATATGATTAATATAACTAACTTAAACAAATGGCACCAAAGGTTGGTTTACCTTGCACACAACATACTTGCTAAGGCGCTTAGATCATATCAAATCAAACTTTCAAACCTTATACATGTTTTTGTACTACTTGTCAAAAACGTAAAAATCATATTCGACCTTATCCGAAAATTGTAGCCACTACAAATCAGTCCCTAGAATTGATTTATACAGACCTTTGGTGACCTTCTCCTACTCCCTCTAGATAATGATACATATACTACATCTATTTTTTAGATGACCACACTAGATTCTCTAGGGTTTTTACTTGAAACTCAAATTTGAAACATTGCATGCCTTTACTGTTTTTAAAACACTCGTAGAAAAAAAGTTTGAAAAACCCATTAAAATCCTACAATCACATTGGAGGAGAATTAGATTATTTGCATCACTTCTTTTAACAAATGGAATTATCTTTAGACCATTATCCCCATTCCCATCAGCAGAATGGAAAAGTAGAGAGAAAACACAAGTACATAGTTGAAACGGGTCTAACCTTCCTACCTCAAGTTGCAATGCCTCTTAGCTTCTGGTGGGAAGCTTTTCAAATAGTCATATACATAATAAATAGTTTATCTACACCTGTTTTAGGTAATATTTCACCTTCCCAGATACTATAACAAAAAAACCTGATTATAAGCCCTTTAAGACATTTGGGTGTGCATGTTTCCCATACCTTAGGCCATACAATTCACACAAAGTTGATTTTTATTCAAATTTATGCATTTTCATTGGATACTCATCTGAACATATATGATATAAATGTCTGCACCCTTCAGGCAAAGTCTATATCTCTAGAAATGTAAATTTTAATGAAGCACGTTTTCCTTTTGTGACTCATTTTATCAAATCTAAAGCCAAAACCAGAAAATAACTCTCTCTGCCCCTAATATGCCTAGTTTTACTTCTACTTTACTGTCTAACCTTACTTTATCCATTGATGCTTCATGTTTAAACTTTGGTGCACAAAACACTTATATCAGTAAGAGTCCACCTGAGAACTCCTTACAAGATAAAACTTCCAACAGTAGTACCTCAAATATGAATCAGTTAGCATCAGGTATTTCTCATTCACATTCTAATATTCACTCAATTACTTGTTCTAACAATATCCCGGATTTTCCTTCTATTTTAGAAAATGTTGTGACTAACCTATCCATTCCAGCTCCTAGAACTTAAAATATTGCACAAAATCCTACTCAAATTTAAAATACCAATTCTAAACATCCATGATGACTATATCCAAGAGTGGAATCACTAAACCAAAAGCCTACATAGCATCCAAACACCGTCTCTCATCAACTCACCTCCCTACTGAACATACCTCAACCAATCAGGTCATATGTAGTCCTATCTAGTAACAAATGATGCTTGAAGAATATAATGCTCTTCTAAGGAATGACACTTGGGATCTAGTATCCTATGCACCTGATATGCCCTTGGAAGGAAACAAATGGATTTGCAAACTCAAACTGAATTTAGATGGCAACATTATGAGACATCAAGCCTGACAAGTTGTAAAGAGGTTTCACAAAACCCCAGACATTGATTTCACTGAAACTTTCAACCCAGTAGCCAAGCCTACCATAGTGAGAATGAACATTTACCTAGCAGTCTCTTTTTGGTGGGAGGTTAGACAGTGCACAATGCATTCCTCAATGGTTATCTAAATGAGACAGTTTTTATGCCTCAACTAGAGGGTTTCAATGAGAAACTCAGACCCAACCACATTTACAAATTAAAGAAGGCACTATATGGCCTTAAACATGCTTCTAGAGCCTGGTATGATAGATTAAAAAATGCTATCTTATAATGGGGTTTCAGAAATGCCAAGTCAGATACTTCTCTCTTCATCTATTAGTCTTGTCAACATGTCATCTATCTACTAGTTTATGTGGACGATATCTTAATGACATGCAACAACTATAAGCTAATTCACAAGGTAAAATTTGATATGCATAAGACATTTTCTTTAAAGGTGTAAATAGTGAGCCACATCGTTAATAGTAACGTGTGAGAAGAAACATGGGGCGTCTAAAGACAGATCCATGCGGCGCTTAAGTGGAATAACATTTATCGGTGCTTGATAATGACAAAGTAACGCCTGTAAAAGGTGCACCTATTTTATAAAAGTGTCGATCTAATTATATGAAATTAAATATTAAATATTTTACTTCCTCTTCGAGTTTAGTGACAAAGATTCGAAGGTTTTTTCTTGCCTGTGAATAATCTGGGGGTCCTGGTCTGGTAGGATTAGGGCAAGGTTCGATACATCGAGAGGGGATAATCTCCTCTAAGGATGTAGCCGCCTTACGAGTCCTAGAAGTGCCACTTTTGTGCCGCACCAGGAGAGCCCAAGCACGGCTCCCCATGCCACTTCGAGGGGAACCCCGAGGGTGGCTCTCCAGGCCATCACAGGGGGAACCTCGGGCGCCTCCTCCTACGCTGCCATAGGGGGAACCCCAGGCGCGACCTCCCACGCCGCCACAGGGAACCCCGAGCAGGGCCTCCCACGCCGCCGTGAGGGGAACCCCGGGCGGGGCCTCCCACTCCGCCGCAAGGGGACCCCAGGCGTGGCCTCCCACGTCGCCGCAGGGGAACCCTGGGCATGGCCTACCACGCCGTTGTGACCGCGGGGGGAACCCTGGGTGCGGCCTCCCATGCCACCGCGGGGGGAACCTCGGGCGCGGCCTCCCACACCGCCGAGGGGGGAACCCTGGACGTGGCCTCCCACGCCACCGCGGGGGGAACCCCGGGCGCGGCCTCCTATGTTACGTAATTTTATGGATATGACACATTTTAAGCATGGTGTCACATTTTAGTGTGTGATCACATTTTAACCACGCGACCCTTGTTGGTGTCAGTTTATGTATGGACATGCTACCCTTGTTGGTGTTAGTCTCTGTCTAGACACACAACTCTTGTTGGTATCAATTTCTGTCTAAACACGCGATTTGCATGTGTATGGTCCTCACTCGACCCCATCTATATAAATGGGTCCTTAGCACCATTATGAAGGGATGAATTCTCACTGATCCCGAGGTCTAACACGGAGAATGTTCTCTCCTCAAGTTTCTCACCTACCTTCGAGTATTAAAGGCATTACTCATATTCCCGATGGTTGCCTAAGGTTGCCTGTCCTTCACCCTCTGACCACTGACTCCCACGTTCCCAGGAATACTTGGCATAGACTAGATCATTCACACACACATCACCCTAAACCCCGAAACATTTTAGCGAATCCACTAGGGAGTGATCTGTCTACCATCTGCTTCTTTCTTCGAGTATGGTTGGATGTAGTCGAATCATGAGAGCTTCTTCTCATTTGGAAGGAGAGAATGTTAACCCAACCATTGAGAACCATGACATGGAAGATGCTACTTCCAGGGAGAGAATCAATCTCCTCGCCGTTACCGCTGCTACAATTACGGCGACTGAGCAGACTAACGCCATTAGAGTGCTACAGGCCTCTAATGCCAAGATTCGTACCCTCCTGAGTACTCTTACCGCTCTTCTCCCAGGTGCCGAGAACCCTTCTCCACCATCACCCGTCATTCATATCGTCCCTCCTCACGCGGTGAACCATATTGAAGCCGACAGATAAATTCCAACAGTAAACCCTGGGGGCTCGTCTGGGTCAGGAACGACAAACAGTGACCAAAATACGGGTCACTCGAGCAACGTCGCCAAGGTTATCATTCCACCAACATCATTCCCTACAGCCTTCGCACGTCCCATGTCAGCACATGACGTCCTAGTGGATGGCACCGACACTGGTCCTTTCGTTACCAAAGAGACACTACAAGAGATGTTGGAAATGGAGCGTGTCAGGGCCTCTCTAAGTGATACGATAGTGGACTTTCTCCCCCTTACCCATGTGAGCTGGCCATGAGGTCGTACACGTCTGAGTATGTGACTCCAAAGTTTCACATACGGGAAGGAACGATGTGCCAGAGAGCACATTGTGTGTTTTATTGGTGACTTGGGCCCATACGGATGTGATGAGACCATGAGACTGAGAGAGTCTTTAAAGTCACTTATTGAACAGGCGTACACCTGGTACACTAACTTGTCACCAGGATCGATCTCAAGTTGGCCACACATGGTCTCAACCTTCATGACCAAGTTTTTCATGTCTGAAGAAAAAATGAGCATTTTAGAGTTGGGGCGTAAGCCTCAGACAAAGGACGAGGATCTAATGACTTTTGCAGATAGTTCAAGGACAAGGCGCTCGATTGTCGTGAGGAATGGAAAGTGGATGATCTTGTGAATATGTGCATCTGCGGGATGCTTCAGGAGTACAAGGCATCTGGAGAACTTGGACATTAATATATTATCTTATCTCAACGTTGCTACTCGATGCACCAACACTTCAGTGCCTAAGCCGAAGGCCACAGAAGAGGGAGAGTGTGGGGGGCGTGCATGAAAGGCCGTGAGATATGCACCCCAAGTAGCAATGGCGCAACCTCATAAGTGAGGTGCTAAACAAAACAGGATTGAGAGGGATGCTCCGCCGCCTTTTTCCTGTCTCGTAGACAAAGTAGAGGCATTATTAGATGTCTGGGTCAAGGATAAAGTCATATGGGGACCTAGGTGGATAGGTTGCCCATGAAAGAAGAAAGAGAGCCGGCTTGTTACTGTAGCTTCCATAGGGACACCTCACATTCAACAAAGGACTGCAGGACTTTGATCCCCCCAATGGTGTGACAGGGGAAATAATGTCAGAGGAGGCATTTATGAAGCAGTAATGGCCGACCAATGGGACCTACGTGATGAACTGCGAAGTGCCGGAAGAACCTCTGAAATCAACATCGTCGCCGTCGCAGGAGGAGTTAGAGGAAGTCTTCCTCGGTGGGGAGGCAAAACGGAGACCCATTTTCCTGGAGAAGGGCATGTCTGTAGATCAAAGGGATATCCTACTTACCTTACTTTGGGAATCCCGGCACATTTTTGCGTGGTCATACATAGAGATGCCAGGGCTGGATCCCACCTTGGTGACATATAAGTTGGGGGTTTCCACAATGTGCAACCTCGTAAAGCAGCCGCCTCGACACTTTCAACCCGAAGTAGAGTTGCAAATAGAGCCTAAGATTACTAAGCATATGAAGGCCAAGTTCATAAAGCCGATAGAGCACCCCACCTGGCTGGCTGACATTGTACCGGTGAAGAAAACAAACGGTCAGATATTGTGTTGTGTTGACTTCAACGACTTGAACAGGCATGCCCAAAAGATGACTTTCCACTGTCCAATGTGGACGGCTTAGTAGAAGTCACAGCAGAACATGAGATTTTTTCATTCATGGATGGGTTCAGTGGGTACAATCAAATCAGGAAGACTCTGGGAGACGCCGAGAAGACTGCTTTTAGGACTCCTTTCACAAAATTTTACTACATCGTGATACCGTTCGGACTGAAAAACGCCAAGGCTACCTGCCAGAGGGAAGTGACGCCAATCTTTCACGACGTGATTCATGACTTCGTTGAAGACTACGTAGATGATTTGGTTGTTAAGTCTAAGGTTGTTGGCCTGCATCTCAAACACCTTAGGAGCATTTTTGAAAGATGCAGAAAGTACAAGCTCAAGATGAATCCATTAAAGTGCTCCTTCGGGGTACCTCGCGGCAAGTTTTGGAGGTTCTGTATACATCACCGCGGTATAGACATTGACCAGTCAAAAGTTCAATCCATTAGAGACATGCCACCGCCACAGACTATGAAGGAGTTCAAATCTTTCTTGGAAAAAGTTTCATATGTACGACGTTTTATCCTGGCCTTGGCATAGTCAGTCAGTACGCTGCAACTACTTTTAAAACATGGTTGTCAGTTCGAATGGGCATCAGAGCAGCATAGGTGTTCCCAACAGATCAAAGATGTCCTACTCACATCCGCCACCATGGTACCACCCCGAGGAGATCTACCACTTATTTTGTACATTACATCCACGGCTAAGTCCATTGAAGCATTATTGGGTACTCGAGTAGGGTTTTGCGCGATGCTGAGTTGAGGTACACGCCCCAAGAAAAGCATTGTTTAGTACTTATCTTCGTCCCTCAGAAGTTGCGGCACTACCTGCTCGATAATATAATTCATCTGCTGACCAGGTCCAACCTGGTTAATTTTCTTTTGTCGAGGACAGCCCTGAATGGGAGGCTCACTATGTGGATGATGCTTTTGAGTGAATTGGATATCACGGCAATGACTCCAAAGGCGCAGAAGAGCCAAGCTCGTGTAGATCTGTTAGCACAATTCCCGAATGAAGAGTCTGAACTTTTGGACGAAAGCATCCTGGGGGGTTCTACGAGGTAAACCTTGGTGAAAAGACAATGTCGGGTTGACCTTCGATGGATTGTCAACGCATAACGGAGGTGGTGCATGGCTCATACTAGAAGACCCTATGGGCAACATGTTTCCAATGGCATACAAGTTGACATTCCCTTACACGAATAATGAAGTTGGATATGAGGCACTGGTGTTGACCTAGAGTATGCAAAGGAAAAGGGGGCAACATCACTCAAAGTGAAGGGAGATTCAAATTTGATAATTAACCAGGTTAATGGGGAGTTTTCCATCAAGGAACCGACCCTCACACAGTACAGGCACGAAGTCCAAAGGCTGACTGACACGTTCGAGAAGTTAGTCTTTGAACATACGCCCCGATCCCAAAATCATCATGCAGATGCGTTGGCTACCTTTGCCTCCAAACTTCCAGTCTCAGAATTTGTCCCCATTATCGAAGTGGCTGTCCATACTAGCTCTACTGTGACTGAAAGCCTCGAGCGGGACGTGCATCAAGATTGGAGAGATAATATTTGAGATGGCTTAATGAAGGGAGCATAATGGTTGACCGAGACTTAACAATTTTTGTGCAGTTAAAGGGAGTATTGTTCTATCGAGGAACAAATAGGGTCCTTGCAAGGTGCATAAGTGTTGAGGAAGGCAGAAGACGACTCCAACGCCTTCATGAAGACGTTTGCCCCATGGAGGGGTCACTATTAGATAAATGCCTACAAAGGATGGGGTACTATCAGCTGAACATGAATGAAGAGGCCCTTACACTCTAAAAGGACTGTCTGAAATGTCATGAGGAGCCACGAACTAATGGAGGAGTCTCTTGAAGTGATGGAGGAGCCACGAACTGACGGAGGAGCTCTCTGTCGCGGACGAATTCAGTCGAGGAGGAGCTCTTTGTCATGGACGAACTCGATCGCGGAGGATCTTTACCGTGGAGACTGACGGAGACGAACCGATCGAGGAGGAGGAGCTTTTTTTTTAGGGCTTGAGTGGGGAAACAGAGAAATGAATTAAGGGGGGAAGCCTCATGTTTTTTGTTTAGTGAGACCTTTAGTGACCAACAATGTACTTGGTCGCTAAAGGTGAGACCTTTAGCGACCAAATAATTAATTGGTCGGTAAAAATAAAACTTTTACTGACGACTTTAAAATTTCTTTTTAAAATAAAACTTTTACCCACCAAAAATTTCCCGCGCACTTTCTTTTTTTTTTTCCAGGTAAAATATACAGTCTTTCACGACCAACTAAAATGTTGGTCGCTAAAACAAGCTTTTAGCCACGAATTTATTTTCGTGACTAAAAAGTTGGTTGCTAAAAAGCCATTTTCTTGTAGTGAAAATCTCAATTTGGTCTTCCCTCGCAACTGTTGTTGTGGCATACCCCATGAAAAGTTTGACTCACATAAGCTCAACCGCTCTATATTCCAAAAAGAAGCTCTACATTTAGTAAATTGAAGAGTGCATTCTGTAACTGTTCTTGTAAGCTAAATATAATTAAGAACCAGAACATACGTTTACTTGCAATTTAATTTCCTGCATAGGAAAACAGAGAACAAGTTGGGTGTGATAGATAAAGAGGCATGGTAGATATTTTTCTTATTTAGTACAAAAGTTCATAGATAAGATGGCAAGGGGGATATATCATAGGTGTACTGTTATTTAGATGTTTTTTTTTATCACAAGACACCTAACATGGTTTCCCAAATCAATAATGACCAAATAAGCTACTGAAAAACCATCTTAAAATATCTCTCCCAATCACTTGAACCTTTCCATCTTAATCTAGAAACAGAAGCACTACTTTATGAAGTCATTTTCAACAAAAGAAAAACTGTAAAAATAGCTCAATTTATTCATGAATGAGAAAAATAAAAATGATTGATAAAAACTGAAACCGAATCTTAAGGAGATGTTTTTTTATACAATTGTGGCTGATTTTGGATGAAAAAACATGAGAATGAGTAGTTTATAAGGTTGAAGAAATGGATGAAATTAGAAAAAAATAATTTGGATTGGCTCGTGCATGTGCCAAATAAACAGCCATATGACAGTCATAGGGTTTTGTGATAAATGAAGAAAATTGAAAGGCCAATAGAGAAGAAGATAAAGTTTAGGGAGATAATTTGATTTTAGGACAAAGTACATGGGTTCTATAATATTAACCCTAACTAAAAAGAAATGTCTAAAATAAATCATATCAATCGTATAGATATTCCCCTTTCAAAATTTGTAGAGTGGAATAACGTAGGTATATTTAGAGCAAAGGAATAAATTACGTAGGAGATCATCGTCTACTTGATCACAGTTTTTATTTTTTCTGAATAAAAATTTATAAATATATTCTGAATCACATCAAATATTTTCAAAATTTTCTCCTTAATATTATTTTTTCTTATAATCTACTCTTAAATCCGATTATTGTGATATGGAAAGACTTGAACCAAACAATAGTATCCTGTTGTGCCAAAATAAATATAATACTATCATGTAATTAATTATCAGTGGAAAATCTACAAATATTGGAAATAAAAGTACTCGGGTTGTTAAGTATAAATAAGCAGTTACTTCTACTAGAAAATGCCAAAGGTATGTCTAGTACGTGCTAGGATCACAATAGTATTTATGTATGTAATTATAACAATAATAGGACTACAATACCAAAGAAGTAGAAAACAAAGATTAAATTTTTGGATAATTTATTATCACAAATCCAAAATTACATTTCAAAAGTATCCATATTTATCTTCTTCATGTGTTTTCATTTCAATAATCTAGTAAATTTGTAAATGAAAACCATATGAATTTTCTAAATCAGTAAAATGTATTTATATACCAAAATAAATATTAATGTATTACTTTGAGCATTTTTTCCATACATTATCAAAATACTTATCTTGTTTCTTAGACAATGGATTTTAAAAAGTACCACCATCTCACCTCATATTTTTTAAAATTACTGCTAAACTCTGGTCTAACATTTTGACGTTAAAATTTATACTCGGTCTAATAGTCACTAATTTTAACTGATCTAATGGTCACTAATTATAACCAAACAATTAAAAATTTGAATTTAATTAATATATATAGGAAATTTAAAATCATTTTTTCTTTGACAGGAGAAGACCAAGTAAATTAAGTTTCCTCATGAATATATTAATTACTTTTCTGGAAAACCGGTAGCTGAGTCATCAAAGAAAACCAATAAAATCACAGGGAATAACACGACCCTGAAAATTGCAATCAATGCATTCCAAACTTACCAAGATAAAAAAATCAACCAGAAAATGGATGAGAAATGAAGAGTTTCAAGGAGAGAAGGTGGAGATGGCGTAGAGACCAGAAGAAAGCATGAAAAGAAAGATAGAAACGGAGGAACAAAACTGACACAAAGAAAGGAATAAGAAGAAAAAAAAACGTTGAGATAATATCATTAACCATTAGGTAAAACCTCATGCAACGTGTAGCTTAAATAACCACACAAAGAGCTGCACGGAAACCAGAAAAATAAAGCTACAGAGATAAAAACTAATAGAAAAACTAATTACATTTAACATCCCCGCAAACCGATGACAGGACTAAAGGGCATCAGTTTGTTCCTTAAGAAAACAAATCTAGGAGTACAAAGATGCTTAGTAAAAAGGTTCGCGAGTTGATATTGAGAAGAAATGTGTTGAACATGAAGAGCTTTCTTTGCTACATTCTCCCAAATGAAGTGAAAATCTACCTCCACATGTTTTGTCCGAGCATGAAATACTGGATTAGAGGCAAGAGCTAAGGTAGACAGATTGTCACAATACAAGATGGGAGCTTTAGGCACATAAAAGTGAAGATCACGTAATAGTTGTCTTATCTAAGACAACTCAGCTGCAGTGTTAGCAAGCGCTTTGTATTCAACCTCTGTTGAAGATCGAGCAACTGTGAGTTGCTTTTTCGCACACCAAGATATAGGGTTACTTCCAAGAAACATAATGAATCCAGTAGTAGATCTGATATATGAAGGATCACCTGTCCATTCTACAACACTAAAGGCCTGCAAAGATAAAGAACCATGTTTAAATATAATTCCATTTGTTAAGGTACCAGCAACATACCTAAGAATTCTCTTAACAATGGCATAGTGAGCAGTAGTAAGAGAATGCATAAATTGATAAACTCTGTTAACAGCAAGACTACTATCAGGTCTAGTGAAGGTTAACATGAATTGAAGTTGGTATAGGATAAAGGCCATTGTTATTGAGTTCTTTGTACAAAACTTGACCCGAGGCCTTTGCCTGTATAAGATAGTAAGAAGCATCGAAGAAGAAACACAATTATTATCCTTGTAACGTTTATAGATAGAAAATAAATTTGCAGACAGATTAGGCACACAAAATAATTTTCGCATATTAAAGGAGCGAGATGGAGTATGAAGAACACTTGTGCCAATATGAGAGATAGGCAAGCCTTGTCTATTTCCTATGGCAACAGTATCATTACCATTGAGTTCAGAAAGAGAGATATGTTACTTAGCTCCGAAGTGAGGTGAGAGTTGCATCCAGTGTCTGTCAACCAGACCTATGAATCTGAAGAAGAAGGTGGAGAAGACATGGCAGCAAGGGTTGTAGGTAGATTCTTCCACTGATAAGCAAAATTCATCCTGTGGTGGCAATCAAAAGCCGAATGGCCAGATTTTTGACAGATTTGACAAAGTATTTTGAAGCCTTGATTGCTGAAAGGATTATCTGGAACACCATTCTTGAAAGATTGTTGAGTTGACTGTGGTGTAGGAAGAGCACCAAGAATAAAATTTCCTTGATTGGGGTAAAAGAAATTTCTACCTCTCTTTAAACTAAATTTGCCATTGTTGAACCTTCCATCTCATCTAAATAACTGAAAATTTCTACCTCCTCTATTATTGTTGCCATGAAAAAGGTTTGAGTTTTAGGTAGCTATCATTGCCGTTTGTTGAATAAAGTTTTCTTGCTGCTTGTGTTGTGATTCCAGAAATTGCTCCTCTGATCTGAGAAGAACATGAAGTTCTTCTAATATGATTGATTCGACCCTTGTTCTAATGGATGCCATTTCACATTGTAGTCATTCGGAAGCCCATTGAGGGTATAAATCAAAATATCCTCATTTTCAACCATGACCGAAACAGCTGCCAATTTGTTTTTCAACTCCTTGATTCTTTAAATGTAGGAGTTAAGATATTCATTACTCTTCTTGCTCACGGATTGGAGGTCAGATTTTAGATGCAAGATGTTGGATCTTGAAATGGATGAGAAGCATCTTTCAATGGAGTTCCAGATCTCCCTTGATGTTTGGCACCCTACAACATAAGATAGTGTCAGTGGGGATAATCTGGCATTTATAAGGGTCATATGAGCTTGATCTTGTGAAGCCCAGAGATCAAATTTTGGATTCAGTACATAGGTAATTTCTCCTTTATCATTGGAAAGAAAATGATTTAAAGAGGGATTGGAGTCGTCAATGAACTAAAAAAAGAATGTGGTTTAAGAATGGAAGAGATTTGGTATTTTCAGAGAATAAAATTTGAAGAATCAAGACGTATAGATATGAGATTGCAAATAGTAGGGAGGAGAAAAATGGGAGAATAAAGTTGTGAATCATTTGTGCTAGAGGCAGTCACAATTTCCCAAGTTACGTTGCTTGAGTCTGTAGAAGTGTTTGAAGAAGTGGAGTTGGGTGAGGAAACCATGGACGTGAGTCTCTATGACTTTGATACAATGAAGAGTTTCAAGTAGAGAAGGTGGAGATGGCGTAGAGACCAAAAGAAAGCAAGAAAAGAAAGATAGAAATGGAGGAACAAGACTGATGCAAGAAAGGAACACGAAGACAAGAAGAAAACCTTGAGATAATATCATTAACCATTAGGTAAAACCCCATGCAATGTGTAGCTTAAATAGCCACACAAAGAGCTGCATGAAACCCAGAAAAAACAAAGCTACAGAGATAAAAACTAATAGGAAAACTAATTACAGGTAACAAGAAAAACCATAAAAAAGACACGCAAGAATTTCTTCATTCTGGTATCCACAATAAGCAATAAGGTTTTGAATTAATTAACAACAATATCTTAGTCGAATTTGCAATTGTCGAAGAGCAATCTCAAGACACGCAAGAATTTCTTCTAATGCATCTGTTTTTTTAAGTAAAAGCAGGAAAACGCAACATATTTCTTATAACACATATCGTAAAATTACAAGTTATCATTATTACAGGGTCGGTACATCATCTTAAGCTATTTATATACATGAAGGTTGTAATAAGATTTACCCTGATCAAGATCATACTTCTTAGCAAACTCAGGGTATTGACTCAATAAATCAATTTGGTGTTCTCTGCACCACAATCTTTGAGTCTTTGAATTCGAATTCTTCTTTTGCTTTCCAAGTTTCTTTCTTCTTTGTCTCTTCAAATTTTGACCCTAAATTGTGTTCTGGTTCTACTAAGTAGACACCGTAGGTTTGAACTTCAAATAAATTTGCTTCTTTATATGGATAAAATTAACTAGGATTAATAGTGGAAAGGATACGTAGAAGGACATCGAAAATGAGTAAAGCGAAAGAATTTTTTGACCTTGAGCTATGCAGATAGTAAATATATATTATATTTAGCGGGAAAAATTATTCAGAGAAATTAAAAGCTACAATAACAAAAACCCTATAAGTAAAATACTCGTAGGTGCTTTTAAACACGTGATTATAGAAGAGGAAAATCTCGTACCATTTATAATAGATCTAATTAACTGAAAAGAAATGTCTAAAATAAAATCATATCAATCATATATATTGACCAATATACACCAGTCAATGATGACTTGGCCCCTCCTTTGCCAACTCACTGTCCAAATGGAGCATCACAGCATAATCTCTCCACTATCACCAAGCACACTGCCATTGGTTCCTCTCATAACAAATTATAGTTACTACAATCTTGCTTCTCATTGGACATAAGCTTGAACCAATAGAAATGTAGCACAAGTCATTAAAAATATTCCCAAGTTAATCTTCTAGCTCACGGGTTCATCACTACCTTAGATTGGGTAATGATTGGACTAATGATTATTCAATCATTACCTAATCTAATTAACTCATTAATTATGTTTAGGAAGTCTTTTATCTCATGTAATATATATACCTTTTACTATTCTTTGTAATGGAGCATTAATAGTATCCATACAGAAAAACTCCTTTCTCCCTTTTCTCTGTTCTTCATCTTAGTATCAGAGCAGACTTTCCTGTCTGAAAATTCTTTTGTTCATATTTTCTTTAGCTAAAAATCACTGATACAAACATAAATGCTACTGCAAACATAGCTCGAGCTGGTGCAAATGCACATGTTAACACCACAAATGCTACAAAGAATACAAATGCAACTGAAACACCAACGTCTACCACCTCACTTGCATCTAATTCAAATGTCAACCAATATTTTTCCACCCTCTTCCTTCTCTACCCACTATCTTACCAGACAACATGATCATAATTCCTATTAGGCTGGACAGAACGAATTACATTTTCTCAAAATCTCAAATCCTTTCTACAGCCCGAGCATATGACTTGGAAGCTTATCACACTGGCATTGCTAGAAAGCCAGATGAATTTATCAAGAATCCAACGGCTACTGATGATGTCATTGTACATGAATCACCTTTCATTCTGAACCTTGAGTTCATCAGTTGGAGAAGGACATACCAATACTTAATGAGTTGGCTACTATCCTCAATTACATAGCATGTTCGGTCATATAGTCCACTATCTTAGTGCTCATACGGTTTAGAGGACTCTAGAGTAGCTCTTTTCCTCACAGTCCAAAGCTAGGACCCTACAGTTGTATTTTCAACTTCAAACATTGAAGAAAGGCTCCCTTAGCATAAATGACTACATGCTGAAGATGAAATCTATTACTGACAGTCTATCAGCCAATGGATAAAATATCACTAATGATGATTTGTTGCTCTATGTTCTAGGAGGACTAGACACTAAGTATGTGTTGGGGGTTATGCCTCAAAACATGTGTATTGACATTTTGATATAAAATTTAATGTGGATAAGATTTTTCTTATAATTGTTCTTTTAAATTATTATTTTTATATAAATACCTGAAAATTTCATATTCATTAATGAAACTTTGATCTTGTATTAGTACGAGACGATTAAGATCATAGATAATGAATAAAACTGTCAGCAACATATTAAAGTATGAAATCTTTAATGAATGGTTGCTAGTATGGTTCTAGATCTGGATCATTGATGTGTATAGACATCTTAGTGAAGGTACTTTGTATAATGAGATTATATATGACTAGATCGATGTGAATTAATATCTTTATTAACGTATCGTTTATCATAAAGATTTAATACACATCGATTTGATGATCATATGTAGATCAGTCTGAATCCTGACTAGTGATGAACTTCTATGCATGTCTACTGGATCTTTCAATTCACTCATTAAGGTTTGTTGTGAAATAAGCTTTTGAAATCCAAGCTTTCCTAATAGATGGTATATTCGTTCCTTTAAGTGTTAATTTAGGAACTGAATAGTCATTGAGCTCAAATTTATAGTAAGATTATAAATTAGCGATTCACTAGTCGATTAACGGTACTTAAAGATTAAGGGGTACTTGGAGGGGTAAAATGATAATTTTGACTAGCACTAATTTATAAACTAATAATTAGAGGACATAATTACATGAAATGATTATATCAGTGGACTACATTAGAATACTCTGTAGTAATGTAATGACAGACATATGCTTGATTCAAAACCTTCATAATGCTTGGCGATGTGGTTCAGAATTCAAAAAGAGTGACAGTAAAGATATGCGAGCAGGTAAGCGATTAAGTTGTTCTATCACCTTATACTCGCTTTGCTTGATGAGCTTCAAAAATTCACATACTTCCTCTTCAAACCCTGCTCTTTCTTTCTCCGTACCTCTTATTATATCTGAGTCTATCACTTGGCCGCCATGCTTTTCTCCTTGGAATTCATGACCATTGTCACCTTCTTTGGCCTTCCCTTTCCTTTGTCATTCAAACTCATCGCTTTTATCCATTTTCAAAACTTCTGGCATGTAGCATCTGCCACTCCTCGTCATCCCACCTACTCCCAAAATATTAGTTATGGGGAGATCGAGGTCAGACAGATTTAGCTCTTGAGTTTTGTCATTACCGCTTGTAATAACCTCATATTCGTACGTCCATGGTACTGCTCTTGAATATTTGTAAGCGAACGCACCCGGTATTTGAATGGTGATAGGCATCGGAGCATAAGACGTAGTGGTGAGAGGTTTTGGGATATAGGACGACATTTCAACATTAACTTCAAATGATTCTTTAGTTATCATGAGGACTAAAGAGTCATCTTCCTGGTATTTCATTTCTCCTTTATGACTTATTGTAAGTATCTTTGCATCTAACAACTTTTACACTTCCATTTTAAAATCAGCACATTCCTCAATTGTATATCCCGTCACATTCTTATGAAAAAAACAATCGAAGTCATGCATATGCTCCCTAGAAACTCCCTCATCCTCTGAGCGTGTTGGGTAGGTGTACCCTACTCTAGAAAGAAGATGGAAAAGTTTTTCCATTGATGTGTTCACATCTTCCACGTCCCTCTTTACATATGAAAAATATTCCTCAATTGCTTTTACGGCAGGATTCCCATGATTTGGTAAAGGGTTGGATTTGATATCTAGATTCCCATTAGCCTTTTTGAAATTCAACCATCCAGCCTTGATCAGTGCCTGTACTCTACTTTTTAATGCCGTGTAATTCTCAGTTGAATGTCCCACTGCCTCTGCATGATAATCACAGTGAGCAGTCAGATCATACCACCTTGGGTATGGTGGTTGTAGAGGTTCATAAGGAATTGGCACCGATTGATTATTCCGTATCAATTGAGGTAAGAGTTCTGTATATGACATGGGGATTGGATCATATTGGATTAAACATTGATTATTTCTATTTTCCCTCAGAGGCTGATCAGCCTGACCAAAGTTTTGCTAGTGAGTCGGTGGTCTGAAACCCGATCTCGGGTTATTTTGAAATGCTGATTGTTGAGAATGATAATTGTACGGAATTTGTGAGGTATTTGCCACATATGATGTCACAGATTTGGGCCCCTCACTATACTTTATAAATCCTGATCTCGGGTTCACAACTTGTGATGGGTACTCGAAATTGATCATCTGGACATCCCCTTCTTTTCGCTTCAATGGAGGCCCTTTTTTTACAGATGATGTATCTGATACGATTTTCAAAATTCTTCCATTCTTTATCCCATACTCAATCTTTTCACCGATAACTACGATGTCAGAGAAGTTGTTAATAAACATTCCAGCCATCTCCTTGTCTGACAATGGGGGGGGATGTACCTGAGCAGCTATTTCCCTCCACCTTTGTGCATATTCTTTAAAGCCTTCTGTTGACTTTTTCTCCATCCTTTGTAAGTCCAAACGATCAGGAGCTATGTCTATGTTGTACTTATATTGTCTTAGAAAAGCATATGCTAGATCTTTCCACCTCTGAATATGTTGGTTATCCAATTAGATATAACGAGATGCGGCCCCCATTAGGCTATCTTGAAAGAAATGAATCAACAGCTTATCATCATTTGCACAAGCGGCCATTTTTCTGCAGTACATAATAAGGTGGCTTCTGGGGCACGTACTACCATCATATTTTTCAAACTCAGGTAGTTTGAATTTATGTGGGATGTTCACGTCAGGGACCAAACATAATTGAGTGGCATCAATGGTACTATATACATCAGATCCTTCAATAGGACGTAATCTCTCCTCTAAAAAGTCCAATTTGTCTTTTGATCGTGTGTCACTAGGCTTGGTAATAGGCTTCTGCATCTTTGGGTCATCAACATCGGTTATGATGATTAGCTCATTAGCGAGTTTGCCTTGTGGAGTGAAAGCTTGGTTGTGACCACATGCCATTGCAGATGGGTTGTACCCAGTTTTTCCTGTCTGCATTATTTCCTGGACATTTGGAAATGGATGATGGTGGATATTTATTGGTGGTGAAGCATGCTAAAACTGGTCAACCTGATGACGTTGATAGGTTGGAGTGAACCTAGGAGGGTAAAGTGGAGTATCGTTTGGCAGATGATTTTGTGATGATTGAGCCCCTTGCAGATTTTCAAAACAGGCCTTTCCCTTACTTGCGGCAAGGAGTTCGAGGACTTTAGCCATTTGCTCTTTTAGCTCCCTAATCTCTTCCTTCATTTCCTCTCGCGATTGCTCTCTTTCTTGCCCGTCCATGATCCTAACTTAAGCTCGAGTTCGATAGAGATGTCGAAGTTGTCGGGTTATCTTTGGAAAATTTCTTTTAAAATAATTAAAAATAAAGCAATGAGATGTAGATTTTTTGCTAATAAAAAGAAGAAATAATTAGAGTAAATTTATGCATGAGAAATGATACTACGCAAAGTGAAAGTTCTAAAGTGATCAATTTCATTCAATTAGTAGAGTCATCCACTACATTTGAGTATGTAGAAGTCAATTACATTACTTCATAATATGAGGATGGATGGGCAAGACATTTCTCTTCAAAAATGAAGCTTGTTCCGCCAAACTGCCCGCTCTCACAGCCATGCCTTTAAGCCATTCCACAGCCTGCCCAGATCGTTGTCGAATTGAGTTGTACTCTTATTGTAGCAACTGATAATCATACCTTAGTATATCGATATTATCATCATTGTTTCTTGCCAACTTCTCTGCCACGTTCTGATAAGCTCTAACTTGGTGCTCAAGGCTTGCGATGACTTTCAATAATTCTTCAGAATCATTTGTTGACTCAGTCTTCTTAACTTTCTGATTCTCTATATCAACCTGCAAATTATCATTGATTCGTCGTAATGCGTCATATTGCTCTTCTAACTCGACGATGTACGTATTTTTCTTATCAACAGTTCCCTTAACCTCTTCTAGAATTTCTCGTACCAGTTTATTTTTCCTCTCTAACTTCACGATTTGATCTTCTTGTTCGTAAATTACCCCTCGCAAGTTCGCATTGTCTTCCGCCATCTTTCTAATTTTGTTGCTCAATTGGCGAGTGTCAGTTCCCAACTCTCAGTTTTTTCGCTTCAGATATGCCCTATCCTCAACCTTATTTCTCAATATTTGAGTCGTTCTTCAGCTTCGATTATGTGTTTATCAGACAAATTCGCCTCGACTGCTAGTCGCCTGTTTTCTTCCAAGAGGGCTAGAACTTTTTGCCGCTCCTCATATAACTCATCTAGCTCCTCATTTTTAGAAATCTTTTGATGACTTCCCGTGATTTGGCTGATGGTACATCCTCAACTGGTAAGGACATAATTACTTTGTTTCTACTCTCAAGTCATGCTTCATACTCCTTTGTGCAGTTCATGCGATTATTCTCATTTCGCATCCTTCTTGTTATTTTCCAAGCTCCAATTAGCTGCTGTAGTTTTTGTTCAATTTCTTGAGAATCGTAACTAACTTCAATATCCTTTAATGCATGCGTGGTGGGGACAAACTGTCTCATGTATAATTGACGGAGTGCCATTAGTGGAGCATAACTAGAACAACTATATAGTCCCGGGAGCAGAACCCATTGAAAATCACCACATCGGTAGATCATTGGTGTTAACGGCGTCCAATGGGATTTTCAAATAATATCCTCATCTTTCAACTTGGATAGGTATGAGAGCCAAGCCCCTTTTGTGGGAAACTGCGAATTCCATTTGGCCATTCCAAATTCTATAATAGGGATCCTCGTCTTCATCCATGAACTTGAGAATATAACTTGAGGACATTTAAAATTGAGCAGACATCTTAGATGGCTGAGAATCCAAATATACAAAAGAGTTGAAGAGCCGATGAACTTTCCTTTTCTAGACACTCAGATGTGATTTAAAGAACGGATAGTCTCAACGAGAATTGAGATAACAGGGTTAACATCATGTTCGACTTGAAGGAACATTTTTATCACTTTATCATCTTTATAACCTTGGATCTTTGGAAATAACACTGTGCCATAAATACAAAGAGCATAAAAAGTCATGCCCTTATCCTCCTTCAAGAAATTTTGGGTGAGATCTAGGAGGTAATCCAACGGCACACACTCATTTCCTCCTTTAATTTTCAACCTTTTCTGAATCTCAGACGCATGGGCAGTACCCAAGAGATTAAACAAAGCTCTCTTCAACTTGAGCTTTTTGTCATAGTTATAAACTTTGTCTACATTTTGCAACGGGGCATTCAGTAGTGCTTGATATTCTTCAATTGTGGGAGTAAGATCGATTATTCTGAAGGTGAAACATATATAATGAGGGTCCCGAAAATGCATTAAAGCTTCAAGGACGGGAATGTTGACTACAAATATACAACAGATAAGCTATGTGACCATATTTTCTGATAAACAAACTTTTTTGCTCTGGTGAAAAATCCTCCCATATCTTCTTCAACCTCTCCAAGTCAATGCGTGAGAACTCCATCTTAGTGATTGATGGTAGAAGAACAATGTCTTCCTTTTTCAGACAATCTCCTTTATGTTTCTGCGACTCCTCTGACCATTGGGCTACCGTAACTTGATCTTCTATCGCACTCGAAGTGGAGTCATGGTCTCTAAAATATGAATGAATTGAATACTTCTTTACAATCCCTATTACGCAGCATGATGAATGTATGAAAAATATAAAGATGAAGTTAGAAGTGAAACAATGAAGAAAATATATGTTTAAGTGACACAAGACATATATACACGCACAAAATTGATCATGATATCATATTTCAGCAGAAATATAAAGTTGGTCATGGGGTGGGCTCTAAAAACATAATACATGTGTGGTTGGGCTCTAAAAATCTCTTAAAGGCTCCCAGGTTGTCCACACTGTTATCTGAACAGAGTAATAGGGGCTCCTAAACGATATCCCAAAAATGGTCGATCTGAGTGAGAACTTTCATGAGCCTGCACGGGAACCGTAGTTCCACGAAGGTATTCCACTACTCATTCTCGCTAATCCTAAAGGGAAAGCCCAAGTATAGGGCTAGTGTATATGTGTGAAAGTAGAAATTATGTAAAGAAATATACTTCGTAAAAAAAAATTTATGTACAACTACAGTCACGAATTAAAAAAAACAATAAATCATATAAACAAACCAAGAACCAATACAAAAGGATAGCATACGATGAAATTTTGGCCTGACTCTCTATTGATCTAAAGATGGTTAGACCAATTGTTTGTCCCCAGCGGAGTCGCCAAGCTGTCGCAATGTGCGCGTGACACTGAGCGGCGAATAAAAAAAATCATTGATTGGTCACCCAATTGTAAGATGAAAATTTTGGTCTACGAAAACTCAAAGTTGGTTCGGGAGTCGTTTGTGTGGGGGGAAAGTATTAGCACCCCACAACACCCATTATAAAATGGTTACCAAATGCTATCAAATTTTTTATTTTAAGGCAATGGTTAAAGAGATTCATTTTTGAATGTCCCATTTGACGCATTTTGTATTATAAAAATGAACAAAATAAATTACTTTTAATGGGTGGTTCAAAGACCATTGAAAAATTATTTTTTGTATTCTTATATCCTTTTAAATCAAAGCATTATTAGAGTTATTCTCGGTATCCCAAGAATGACTCCTCATCTCAGTAGTTCGAGAAGTTTGGTATCTCAAAAATCCAAAGTCCGTCGTCGGATTTTTTTAGTGAAAACTAAATAAAGAAATTTACAAAAATTTAAATCAAATTGTTATGGTTTTAATGATAAAAGAATAAAAGAATAAAATAATTATTATTTTACAACCGTGACATATAAAAATAATACATAAATAAATAAAAGAGATAACAACTACAAAAAAATAATTACATACGACCGTGACATATGAAAATAATACATAAATAAATAAAAAGAGATAACAACTATAAAAAAATAATGGAAATGAATGTTAGAGATGATAAATATGTATGATAAATTTTAAAAAAAATGCATGTTGAAAATAACGAAACAAGAGGTGAAATAATTAAAAATAAATTACAACAAATTAATAATATCTACTAAAAATAGAAAAAATAAACAAACATAAAAATAATA